>CM035172.1:1952244-2340447 GCA_020205615.1 Panax quinquefolius
AGATAATTTTGTCGTTTCTAACTACGACAATACCTCCGTTTATTGGGGTCCACCAATGATTGAGTAGTCGCATACGAATATTCCCCAGATAAAAAGAATATTCCCTACCAAACGAATATTTTATAACAACTTGCATACTTTGCAAAATTTATAAATATTACCCACAACTATAACATTATATCAAATTTATTCCATAATATTCAAAAATAATATTTATAGAAAAATTCATCTTTATTTATAAAAGCTGGGGTCTTACACAAAGTATACTCAAAATACTCACAAGAATACGCTCGATAATATAGAGAGAGAAAACTTCAGTTTCTGGTGTGATTTTCAATTCTAACCTAAGCACCCTATTTATAGGAAATTGCTTAGAATACCAAAGCAGAAAATTTAATATAATAATAATATATATATTAATTTGTCTACGCCCACTTAGAATCATCTGAATTCAGCAACTTAGCATGTGTTAAATGAGGCTCATACATCTAAAAAACGTTTTTGTTAATTAAAACAATTAAAACTTCCAAAAATCAATTATTTCGAAGCTTCGGAACTTCAATAATTCATAATAAATAGCTCTTTTATCAGAAAAATTCAAAACTCACGTCTTTCCATAGGAAATTCCATTATCTACAACTTTGCAGAAGGAAGTTTTTCCAAATTCCAAACAGAAATTGACCGAAATCCACAAACGGGCAATTTTACAGGCTATAATCAAATTTCAGTCAAGAAATGGGGTCCACCGACACACAAAACATGTGTTAATCATTTAATACCACAAAAATACTCTTCCTCCTCGTATACTCATATATCCCACATTCGTTGTAAAAATATATCAGATTAATATATTATTAAAATAATATATTTAAATGAATTATTTTATCGAGAAAAAGATAAAATATTAATTTTCAACAATTGTCACATTAAAAATTTTCTCCATCTATATCCACATAAAATTAATATTTTCCTCATCATATAAATCAATAATTAATTATTCACAAATAATATTACGAGAATCACAAGATCGACAACCGGTAGTTCTCAGGAAAGAGGGCTTTCAATAAGAATTTCTTCTTCTTGCAAGCATGATTAGGTGACCAAACCTCTCCTTAGGCAGAAATTTCTAGACATTGCCAATAATTTTATCTAATAATATTATTTAGATAATATGAATTATTGCTTCGATAATGGAAAATCTTGTGTAATGACAATTTATTGAAACAACGATAATATAAAATATCAATGCAAACAATTATTGAATCAATAAAATAAAATCTTTGAGCAAAGTAATTCACTGTAACCATTATTGAGTAGTGCCTTCTTACGTAAGAATCAATAATTGGTGCAATCTGGTAATAGCTTCTTTCAACAACGCAGCGTATTAGTGTGTTTTTAACCACGGGTATTCCAACGAAGATTAATTGGTAACAACTACGCCAGTTATTTATAAACAACTTATATTTGTCGTTTCTTCATCCAATCGCTTTTCGTTATGGGACCCACAAAAAGGCTGGCTGCCGTCGTAGTAGAATATTCCAGAACATCAAGAATATTCCACGACCAAACGAATATTCCCCGACAACAATGAATATTTTATAACCACTTGCTTATTCGAAATATTTGCGTATTTTACCCATAACTATCCACATTAATCAAATCGACCCTTACTATTTCAAAATAATAAATAGAGGAAAATAAATTTCATTTATTAATAATTTGGGGTCTTACAGGTAGATTATTGGTATGATCGTGACTATAGGTTCTCTTTGGCCAGTAGTGCAAAATTTAAATTGTTGACTGGTATGATCATGGCCAAGGATATTCATTAGTATCACGACCACGAATTATCCATGCACTACGGCCAAAGATAATCGTGTATTCATTAGTATCACGACCACAAATTATCCATGCACTACGGCCAAAGATAATCGTGTATTCATTAGTATCACGACCACAAATTATCCATGCACTACGTGCCAAAGATAATCATGTATTCATTAGTATCACGACCACAAATTATGTTGGGTTTGTAATATTCATAACGCAATCAAATTGCAAAAAAATGCGGAAGCGTGTAAAAATCAGAGTTTAAAATTTTTACAAACCATATACCCGGATCACCCTTTATGCATAATTATTAATTAAACGAAAAAGATGAATAAGAATCATACCCTTGAAGATCGAGCTTCCTCAGGTACAAGTTCACCTCCAATCCTTTTCGCGTTCAACTTGAATCCACCGGGTTTGGTTCCTTCCTTTGATCAACGTTAGCCACCCAAATGTTTGGCCTCTAGAGGTGATCCACCAAGGAAGAAGAAAATTCAAGAAAAGGGGTATTGGCTCAAACCCTAGTTTTTCTATCTCTATAGAAAGGGTGTACTCTCCCAACAATTGGAATTATGTCGTATGTTAAAAAAGTCAACAACCCATCCCACCCATAATAAGACTCCTCTTATTTATAGATGTGGGCAACCCACCTTAACAATTAAGGAATTGGGTTTTATTTAATTAATTAAATTCTTTTAATTAATTAAGCTCCCTAATCTTATTAGGGATAATTAATTAAACTCTTTTAATTAATTTAACCTCCTAATCTTATTAGGAATAAATGAGAGTACTTATATTAAATTAATTCCTAAACTCTTTTAGAAATTAAAATAATAATAATTGTAATAATATTAATAAGACTCCTCTTATTAATTTATATTTAATATTTCTAAAATATTAAATAATAAATATTAAGCTATTTAATTTATTCTATCACCATAGATTAAATTAAATATACTTAACTATATTATTACGATTATGCCATTAACTTCTTAAATAATTATTCTTCCTTTTATGGTGTGACCCTTTAGGTTCTCCATATTAAACCCAGGTTGTGAATAAATCAATTAGAACAATTCTAATCTTATTTAAATAAATAAATTAAATAATTAATTTATTTAAATAAATAATATTTATTCTACAATAGGGATAAGCCTCCTAGCGATCAACAACTTTCCGGATAATATAGATTTCAACATTAATCATAAAAGAACCTTTGAGTAAATAGTTTACTGCACAATTCAATCCTTCCACCATACAATGTCCCAATTAAATATAAGACATGGAATTTCATCAAGTCTTATTTTATTTAATTATATGTATTTCGATCCTTAAATGCACAACTCAAATAATGCAAATTAGAAACTCCTTTCTAATTTCATTACGCATTGCCAAGGACTCTTTGGGTTGTCATTTATCGAATCACATAGGACATTTCTCTTCTTTTATTAGAAGTGGTAGATTCTTTATTGATCATACATTATCTCCATGTACAACTTATTATACCCAAGCATACCCTTTGATATACCCTAAGGGTCTTAAGGAATAAGTCAAAGTATAACTCATCATACACAAGATACTATGATGATCTCAAGTCCAAGGATTACTTGTACTACTATCACTATATGAATTCCTATCGACAGCAAATAAAACTCCATTAGGTATTCCTTAGCGAGCCACGTTCAATTGAACTTATTCTCTAATAAGCACTACATACTTGCTTTTAGTGTCTCCACACAAATGATCGTGAGATCAATCATCCTCATCCAATGAAAGCAAGAACGTATGTACCAATCTATCCGGATTCACTAATCCCCAATTTAGTAATCCAATGATTGGGAACTATTTTAGTTTTAAGCTTTCTAAGAATTTAGATCTCATTAGAATGATCATCATCATTATTCTAAAAGCATTGCTTAAAACTATGGGTTTATCACATATTATAAAACAAAGATCGTGTAGATAATTAAAAGCCTTTAATAAATTAATACTTTTTATTAATAAATGAATAAGATTGTTACAAAGTATATGCTTTATCATCATCAATCATGATTGGCTTGTGTGCATACTACTTTCAATCTCCCACTTGCACTAAAGCCAATCGTCATGGTATCTTATACTCTTCTTCTTCTCTAAGACGATTATCCTAACGTTGGATAAGCTTTAGTTAATGGATATGTAATGTTGTTCATGAGAGTCCACTATCTCTATAGTGATTTCCCATCTTTCAATGATTCTAATAATCAAATGAAAGTGCCACAACACATGTTTAGATCCAAGATGAGACTTAGGAACTATTCCTAGTTCTATAATGAACTTTTAATCCAAACAATCAACTTCGTAGCCTTCATTTATAGCTATATACTTTGTCTTTATCACTAAACCAAAGAACTTTATGTTTGTTTGGAACCTTTCAATTCAACGCATCACTATTCAAGGTAACACTTTACCTTAAAGTGGATTTTTGGTGATTATCTTAGTGCGTCTTCTCGAAAAACTTGAGTCCGTAAAGCCCTCTAGTTTTAATTAGGACCCACCATGTATATGCTCACATCCTTAGTGCTTGGGTTAAGAACTTTAAGATGTTTTTCACCGTCTTCGTGGTGATCTTTCCGTAATATGACCGATCAACATCGGGTCTCGATATTTCATTGCATACATGATTGTCACTCATGCTATATCTCTTCTTTGGAGTCTATGGGGACTATTAAGAGATACACTCCATAGCTCATCAACATGAGACATCTCTTGGAGTTTGCCATGCTAAACGACTTTAGCATCAAATGAATATATGTTCTTTGGGTTAAGTCGAGCATCCTCTTAAATCTATCTATATAGATTTTATCCCCAATTAAGATACTCTTCCAAATCATTCATGGAGGAATGTTTAGACAACTTTATCTTTCTTGATTGTAGCATTGGTATGTCATTCCTTATCCATAATATATCAACATATAATACTAGGAATGTCACGATGCTTCTAATCGACCCTTTTGTACACACTAGGTTCATTCTTATTTCGATAAAATCAAACTCTTTTGATTGCCTCATCAAAACGAATGTTCCATATTTGAGAAACTTGCTTTAATCCATTTCTCCGAAAGTGTCTACAACACTTACCTCATCGTATGTAATGGCTGGATCATCATCTTCTATGATGTGTACCTCATCATCATCATCTATGATGAATCCATACCTCCTAGGTATCTTTCGGACTATTCCGAATTACGATTAGGTTGTGGTATAATAGTACATCTACGGAGTTCCTCTTATTTGACTTATAGTGTTTTGTGGTTCTTGAACTCTTCAAGATCTATTATCCTCCCACTAGCCCTTTCAATGATAAACACCTTTATCTTAGAAGGCAGCGTTTTTTACAACAAACACCTTTTGCTAAGTAGAATTATCGAACATATACCCTAAACTTACTTTAGGATGTTCCACAAATCGACACTTGTCAAATCTTGTCCCAAGCTTATCCTTCGAAACCTTTTCACATAAGTTGGACAACCCCTTATCTTAACATACTTAAGATTAGGAATCCTCCCCATCCATAACCTTTTTATGGAGTCTTGAAATGGATTTTGAGGTTACCTTTTCGTAGATATGCGACCATTTCTAGGACATGACCCAGAAGGATTTGGAATGTCGGTAAAAACATTATGGACCGCACCATGTCCAACAAGGTATGATTTTTCCTTTCAGATACATCAATCAATTATTATGTATCAGGAGGTGTCCATTATGAGAAAACCATTTGAGATGATCTAGAAACTTATTGCACAAGTATTTATTCCTTGATCTAATCAAAGAATCTTAATACTAAGCCAATTTGTTTCATTTTCGAATTCTTTGAACCTTTCAAATAATTCACAATTGTATTTCAAACAAATACACACATTCAACTCTTTGAATGATCATCTCCTTTTCTTATACTAGTTTGTTCAATTTGCAAAATAATTTTTACATAAATCAAGTATACAAAATCCATTAAGTGATATTCGATCCTATACAAAACATTATTATTATAAATAGAACAACAATTGTTCTTAATTATAATACCATAGATTTCATTGTCCAACAATAAAATGAAAATAATATTTTTTTAACAAGAACTGGAATACAATAACAACTTATTGACTTAATAGATTTGCTTCGTAAGCGTGCTAAACTATAAGTTTCTATAGCTAATGCAGCAACCTTTGCTTCATTTTCCACACATAGGATTACTTATCTTTGTTTAACTTTCTACTTCTGCTTGGTCCCTTCATAAATCTATATTTATGATAACCAAAGTCGGTATCCAATACCCAAGTAGAACCTTAACTTAAAGAAAAATTTATTTCAATCATGAACAAATTTGTATTTATAACCGAAACTTCACTAAGCTTCTTTGGTTAGCCTCTGCAAGATGCTTCTCACAGTTTATTTCCAATGTCCAGGCTTATTGTAGTGGAAGCAAACTCCTTTCCTATCCGTATCAGTTTTGTTCTTATTATCCTTTGTTTACGCCTTTCTGTATACCTTCTTTGAATCGTTCTTCTTTTCAGAAGATCCTTTGGCCCCTACCAAGAAGATTTGGTCTTTCTTGGTTGGAAAGTGACTCTCAACATTTTTCAACATGTTAAGCAAATCAACGGAGGGCGATATCTAGCTTGTTCATATGAAAAATTCACAACAATTGTGAAAGGAGTCAGGGAGTGAGTGCAAGATCAAATCTTGGCTCAACTCTCCATCCATGACAAAACTTCGTTGTCTAATTGATCAATCAAATTGATAATGTTAAGGACTTTTATCATCATTGTAGTGTCACCTGGTCATTCTAGATCGGAAGAGCTCCTTAGATATCTCGATATCTATCGGCCCTACTTTCTCACCATCAACTACTTGATGTGCGGGGAATATAGTAAGCGTCCATAGTTTCATGCCGACGTTGAAGCTTCGTTACTTCATGGATGCGAGCATGATGCATTGAGCTAATCGTGCATCATCTTGCCACTTTCTAAAAGTAGCAATCTCTTCCTCAAAGGCATTATCGCAACCATTGCGAGGATAGGCGATTAAGGACATAAGATAGCTTTTGAGGTTATGAGAACTATTCTCAAATTCCTTAACCAATCCGATTTAATTGATGCGGTTAATTTAGCATCTAATATGCTTCATGATGATAGTAATTTTAGACATTGTAAAATTACGTAAATGAATTTGTAATTAACAACATTTTAACGTACATTCTTTTATTAATTACCAAAATAAATTAGGTCTTGTTTTAAATTGGTATCTCCCACTATTTTCTTCAAACTATATTACCTCTCACTTATATAGTTCGGCAAAATCTAATTAAAGATTTGCTAGTGAGAATAAGGATCCCATTTCAAATGTATATAGCCTTGTGGTGACACAACAAACTATATATAAATAAATAGGTGTAGACAACTTTTGTCAATTACATCAACTATGCAACTCCTTGTATTTTGCCTCTTAGATTATTTTGATCAAGTGGTGGCACATCCGAATCAAAATTATCCAAGTTAAGTCCGACCTAGCACTCCATATATTCAAAAAGAAAAATATCATCCTTGTGGTGACACAACAAAACAATATTGTTCAATTTTCTTTATAAGCATCAAATGTGATAAATTAACATCTTAAATACTTAATACTTGCCTTGTGGTGACACAACAAACTCATATTAAATATTTAATACTCTATTAATTTTATCATGCTGAAAGGCGACGTTCGATATTCCAAATATCTTTGAACGCTTAGAACTTAATATAAAAATTTGAGGATTTATTATTAAATTGTCTCATCTTGTTTAGCATGCATTTGCACATATATATATAAAATACGCAATATATTAATGAACACACGAAGCATGTTTGCATAATATATAATATATATAGTATCGCATTTACATATAGAATACTATATTCTACCGGATTGATTATGGACTTTTATTCTAGTTTGGTTCACTAGAGCCACCAAGTGAACCAAAAGGTCAAACCCTAGGGGTGCAAGAATTAATATTTAAATATAACTATTACATTTAAACCCGGGCTCCATTACAAACGGGTCTTCAAGCTCCTTGCTCCTTGATCTCCAATTTTTCAAAATTAATTCTAACAATTCCTATTACAAAACTATTTAAAATAAATAGAAACCTTGATCGTGATCGAGGAGAAATACATAGGAGGAGTTAGAATTTACATTAAGAAAAAAATTTAAAGAAGGCAGTCACGCAGACCCCATTTAATAAAACTCATACATTCATGCATCCAACTAAAATAAAATCCAATCACATTGGTCAATAGTCCATAATCAATCCTGTGAGACCCCAGATTTTATCAATAAAGATTTAAATTTTGTTGAAATAATTTTTTAATATTATGGTGTGAATTTAAGATAATATTATAGTTGTGGGTAGTATTTATAAATTTTGCAAAGTATGCAAGTGGTTATATTATATTCGATTGGTGGGGAATATTCGGTTTAGCGAGGGAATATTCGCATCAACTACTCAATCATTGGTGGACCCCATAAATGTAATTATTGTCGGATTGAGAAAACGACAAAAATATTTTATTGAAATAACTACGGAAGTTTTACTGTGTAGTTCTTGTTGAACTACTCGGTAGTAAAAATACGATGTCGTGTGGTTGCATAAAGCTTTACGGTATTGATTATTGATGCTTATGTGAGAAGTCACTCGGTTTGATTCCATTATTGTCGATTAATAATATGAATTATTATAGCGATAATGACGTTTTGTTTTATTCGTATTATTAACGTAATAAAAGCGAAACATCTTTTATATAAAATAGAATACTTTATTAAAGTTATTCTATAAATAGAATATATTATATTTTATTATGCATAGTGTTGCATAGTGTTTTGCGTATAGTATTGCATAGTGTTTGCAGATAGTAAAATGTTTTTATATAAATAGAATATATTATATTTTATTTAAAAGATTTTTCTTTAAATATGGACCGTCGATTAAAGTAAATCAATCTGGACCGTTCATGGATTAATTCTTATGCATTCCATTTTTTTATATAAATAGAAGCTCATTCCTTCATTATTTTCTTATTTAATTCATTGAAACTACAGAGAGAGAAATTATAGAGAGAAGCTATAGAGAGAAAATTATAGAAAGAAGAAGAGTATTCTCGCTACTTCACTACTTCTATATTCAGGTTTTTTTACGGTAAAGGGTGTTATTCTTTCTTCTTGAAGAGAACTTACATTATTCCATTCACTATTATTACATTGGAATAACTTCGTAAAAGTGATATACCCTATACATAACTTTGTATATGCGGCGATATCCTATACTTGGTGAAATCCTTATGTTATTCCATTCTTATTATTACATTGGAATAACTTTGTATATGTGGTTTACCCTATACTTGGTGACATTCTTCTATTATTACATTGGAACATCACATGCGTGTGTTTTTACAGGACTCGGTTCCATTTTTATTATTCTGTTGGAACATCACATGCGTGTGTTTTACGGACTGAATTGGTTCCGTCTTTATCATTTCTGTTGGAATATCCTATCCGTGTGTTTTACACCGGATTTGGTTCCATCTTTATTATTACATTGGAACATCCTGCCGATTGTGAATTTCACGACTTTGGTTCCGTTATTATTATTCTATGGAATAACACATCATGCGCAATACCGCATGCATGGTGATTTCTTTTGTTATTCCATTCTTTATTATACCCAAATTGGTTAAAACTTTGACTTATACTCCATGAAATTAGTAGAATATCCTTGATATTTGCGTTTCATCCAAAGATCTTTCATGGAAATATTCTTTTGATCATTCTTGAATTTTCTTTCTAAAAAGCTTGATTATCATGTTGACAATTTGGACGTTAATAATTCATGGATTAAATAATTCTTGAACTTGTTTTATTGAATTATTATGTCATTGTCATCATCCTCATGTTATATTATGTTATCTTTTGCTTACGTGCATAGATGAACTTAGTATGATTATGACCTGGGGATCATTCGGTATAATCATGACTTGATATAAATGATGTGACAAAAGTCCTCGGTGGCACTGTAATGCGATGTGGATAGTTTTTGGTATGATTATGACCGAGGGGTGATTCGGTATAGTCATGACCATTGATAATTTGATGAAAATCCTTGGACCGTGGTGCAGGGGATGATTAAATGTGGTGGTTTATTTATTAATTTGAGTCTCAAATGATAAAAATTGATGAAAACCTTTTAAAACCTAAAAGATAGTAGACTTTATTCTCTACTTGACTCTTTTAATGGATTGCTTATTCACTGCAGATTAAACTGGTTGTCTATTGTATTTTATCGGTTTAACCTTTGTTGAAGGCTAATGATAATTTATTACGCATTATCTTAGTCATAATATTTCTTCTTGGGCTAGTTGAGCTCACCCTTTCTTTCCTTTGTTCTCTTCGTGAAATGAGAACATATTTGGGGCAGTGGGAAGCGTAAGTAATGGTCCGGAGGATAGCATTAGTAGTCCTCACTATTCTGTGAAATAGTGTGATAATAGTTGTAATGAGGACTCCTTTTGAGTTTGTATAATATCTAGTAGACAATATTTGTATTTAAACTCACAGTTTATGTCGTATTGTACACGACAGTTAGGTTAGTAAGTTGTATTTGAATTTATGTACCATGTAAGTGGCGACCCAAGATGGGTGATGTATACCTAATTTTGGGGGCGTCACGCGGTTAATATCGAGCTTAGGATATGATCCACTGGCTAAGATGTGAGAATAGAACTAAGAGGGAGAGAGGCGGGAATTCTTCGTTAGTATGACCTACCTAAGTTTATTTGGTATTTGATTGGTCACGAGTATAGTGATAATATGTTGCATGTCAATTAACCCTTATTTTGTGGCGTGTTTGAAAATGGCATCAGAGAATGTTGAGAATAGCAATGGAGCATGTGAGAGGTGTTGATTCTCCACGGATCAATAATCGGGACAATGTGCAACGGGATGGCGATAATCCTCTTGTAAACAACAACACCGATCAATTGATGAATGACCAGACGTTTAAAAGGTTTTAGAATTCATGGAACATCGGTAAAGCGACTCTCGCCCAAAGCGTAGGTGGAAACACGGAAAACTCTCTCGGCGGTCACCGCTAAACAATTCAAGGAGTTGGGACCACCGGAGTTTAAGGAGAGCCAAAACCACTTGGCGGAAGCATGGATAAAACAGTTACCAAGATATTTGATGTCTTGGGATGCTCCGAGGAGCAAAAGGTTCCTTTTGCCGCCTTTATGTTCTGCGGAGGAGAGGTGACATTGGTGGGAATCTCCAGAAAGCGTACTCAACTCTTTGTCTTGAAGATATCTTGGGAGAAGTTCCGGAGTCATTCAACGACAAATACTTTCACGAAAGTATTCGCCACATGAAGGAGGTGGAGTTTATCAAGTTGGAATAAAACAATATGACCAGTAGTGTCATGATACGAGGCAAAATTTGCGGAGTTATCACGATTCGTCCCACTTGGTGGATAATGAAGAGAATGACGCGAATGTTTTTAAGAGGTTTGAAGCCAAAGTTACGTCAACATCGTATTTCTCATAAAGCGTGTTTTTATTCAGGATGTTGTAAATAGGGCTCGATTAGTAAAGCGCGATAACGAGTCAACGCTTGACTAAAGAAGAGTAGCGTAAGCAAAATTATAATACCGGTGAGAGTAGTCATCGAGGCGGTGACAACAAGCGTGGAGGAAATCAGCGGGCGGATATGGTAACCACGCCGGTGGTAATCGGGCCAAAATAATAAGAATGGACATTTCAAGAAAATGAGATTCAACAATGATGGAAAGGCGTCAAGACCAAAGACCGTTTCAAAGGAAGAAGAAACGACCACCCATTCGTATGCTTCAAATGCGGAGGAGAGGGACACATCCGGGATCGGGGATTGCGCCATCCAATCAAAGCATGTTATAATTGTGGAAGAAGGTCACTTAGCTCGATTTTGTCGTTTATCAAGACAAATTCAACTAGGATGGAAGCACCAAAGGTCGTCCCCGCACAAACCAAAGCCGTGTAGTTTAAGAGAGAAGCGTTTTTTTCTCGTGACGAGGAACACGAATAAAATTATCACGGGTAAGTTAATCGTAAGCTCTTGCGAAGTCTATACCGTGTTAGATACCGATTCTACCCACTCTTTTATTTCACCTAGTTGCATTCAACGTTTGAATTTGACTCAGAAGAAGTTAAACTTTGACTTATTGGTTGAAACTTCGTTAGTAGGAGCCTCGAGATTCTCGCTTACTATTTTTTAAATCTTGTTTAATTCAAATAAACATTTTCACGTTACTGTCGATCTTATCTTTTTGAAAATATTTGCCTTTGATGTGATTTTTGAGTCAATTGGTTAGCTACTCATCATGCTTTTCGTAAGGTTGTTAGCTTTTATATTTATAACAAACCATTATACCTAATTCAAAGTAACCAAACCCTAAAGTTAATCATTGTCATATCAAGCCATAAGTAAAGAGCCCCGAACCTTTCGTTGTTAACTTCCTTGTGTGGAATGCACCAAAGCCGGGCTTTTCAGTGGCGACATCGTGAATGAAGATGGCAAGTTATAGGTATCATTGTGAGGTCTTATCTAGGTTAAGGGATAGAAGTCACAGTTGGTATCAATGTGACGTCTTATCCAAGTCTTAGATGAGAGTCACGAGTTTTGAATGATATTTCTATCATTAATAAATTTCTTGACGTATTCTTGAAGATTTCCTAGCCTACCCTAGAGCGTGAAATCGAATTTTGTATTGATTTCAAAGACAAAACCCATTTCTTAAACCCTCGAATAATTCTTCAACTAAAATGAACAGTTTACGTGGTTTATGATGAAAGTCATAATAAAAGCATAGGACTGATGAAAATCATGGGTATATGAAGTATTAGTAAGTTTTATGATGAGTTATGTTGGTTAGTATGTGAAAACATGAAAGTTTCTTAGAAATCACAAAGAGTTGAAAATCAGATTTTGGTGAAAAACGTAACAAGAAATTCAATTGACCATATCTCCTATTATATTTTGAATTTTCGAGTATAGTCAAGTTCTAGAGTTAGATCTATGAGTTACCTAACTAATCCAAGTGGAATTACTGGAAAAGGTGTTGTAGATTTTTGTGTGGACTGATTTTAGCAAGGGAGTGCAAAGCTGCAAATTTCGAAAAATGCTACTGCCCAGAAACTTTAAGGGACTGTTTCGGCCACTTAAATTATGAGAAAAATTCTGGGTTTTTGAGACATGAAAGTATATGGTATAAAGTACCTCCTGTCCAAAAATGAGCTCATTCTGACTTAAAATGAGCAAGTTATGACTATTTCAATATTTAGGTTTTTCCGATTTAAAACGCTATAACCTGAGGAGTTCTATAACTCGATGACCATGAAATTTAAACTAGAAGCTCACGTTAACATGTGTGAGGTCCTGCCAAGATTTGGGAATTTTGGAGTTAAACTTGAGGTAGCTAATTTCTTAAGGAATTTATTGGAAATTAATTTTTGAAAAATAGTAAATGAATTTTAAAATTCGAGAAAAATATATTTTCATCATGGGACTATATTATGCTAAATTCCAGAAAAGAAATATTTTTGGGACTGATTTGATATTTTCATGAAAATAGTTTAATTCTGAACATATGAGTTAAATATGTTATGTGAAGTAACAAAGTTGAAAATAGGATTTTATGGCTAGAGAATCCTATATATAGAGTATATGCATATTTTTGAGAGATTTGATAATTGGTGATGATATCTTATGAGTATGACATTTTTGAATGATTAAATGCATTATATGGTAAAGTGTAAACAATTAAGATAAATTATTTATAAATTTAAGAAGTGATTAAAATATTGTTATAATATTAATGTTATTAGATTATGAGATTATTAAATGATTGATAACATGGGGATATTCTTGAATCTGGATAAATTATATTATAAATGTTTAATATTTATCCTTTATCTCATTTGATTGATTCTTTATATCATTATCCTCATTGTTTATATTATGTTGAAAGTAAATACGTGGCTTTTGTAGTGCATAGATGGACTTGGTATGATTATGACCACGGATTATTCTTTAAGATAATCATAATAGTAAATGAATACACAATTATCTTTGGCGTAGTAGTGCATGGATAATTTGTGGTCGTGATCTTAATGAATATCCTTGGCACGTAGTGCGGGGATGATTCGATGATGTGGATTAATTATTTGGTGAGTCTCAAAGAATGAAATATTAATTCATGGATGTGTTCAAAGTCATCGTGGCTTACGTGCATAGATGGACTTGGTATGATTATGACCGAGGATTGTTCGGCATAATTATAATCAGTAATTGAAAAACACAATTATCTTTGGCAGTAGTCATGGATAATTTGTGGTCGTGATCTTAATGAATATCCTTGGCACGTAGTGCGGGGATGATTCGATGATGTGGATTAATTATTGAAATGAGTCTCAAAGAATGAAATATTAATTCATGGATGTGTTCAAAGTCATCTGTGGCTTACGTGCATAGATGGACTTGGTATGATTATGACCGAGGGATTGTTTGGCATAATCATGGCAGTAATTGAAAAAACACAATTATCTTTGGTAGTAGTGCATGGATAATTTGTGGTCGTAATACTAATGAATATCCTTGGCACGTAGTGCGGGGATGATTCTATGATGTGGATTAATTATCGAAGTGAGTCTCAAAGAATGAAATATTAATTCATGGATGCGTTCAAAGTCATCATGGCTTACGTGCATAGATGGACTTGGTATGATTATGACCGAGGATTATTCGGTATAATCATAATCAGTAATTGAAAACACGAATATCCTTGGCGATTGGTGCATGGATAATTCGTGGTCGTGATCTTATTAAAGCTGCGTCTTAGCATTATTGGTTTTTCTGGGTTGTATATCTTTGCTTTGAAAGTGCAAAGATGAATTGTTAATGAATAGCTTTGGCGGATTTCAAAGATGAATTTAATATTTTTAAACGATAAAGGTATTCAAGGTATCCTCATCTCTTTATCATATCAGTCGTACGCACCTAATTTCGAGGATGAAATTCCATAAGGAGGGAGATTGTGAGACCCCAGATTTTATCGATAAAGATTTAAATTTTGTTGAAATAATTTTTAATATTATGGTGTGAATTTAAGATAATATTATAGTTGTGGGTAGTATTTATAAATTTTGCAAAAGTATGCAAGTGGTTATATTATATTCGATTGGTGGGGAATATTCGGTTTAGCGGGGAATATTAAATACAACTACTCAATCATTGGTGGACCCTACAACAAAAATTATTGTCGGATTGAGAAAGCGACAAAAAATATTTTATTGAAATAACTATGAAAGTTTTGAAGTAGTTCTTGTTGAACTACTCGGTAGTAAAAGTACAAGATGTCGTGTGGTTGCATAGTAAAGACACCGGTATTGATTATTGATGCTTATGTGAGAAGTCACTCGGTTTGATTCCATTATTGTCGATTAATAATATGAATTATTATAGCGATAATGACGTTTTGTTTTATTCGTATTATTAACGTAATAAAAGCGAAACATCTTTTATATAAAATAGAATACTTTATTAAAGTTATTCTATAAATAGAATATATTATATTTTATTATGCATAGTGTTGCATAGTGTTTTGCATATTATTGCATAGTGTTTGCATAGTAAAATGTTTTTATATAAATAGAATATATTATATTTTATTTAAAAGATTTTTCTTTAAATATGGACCGTCGATTAAAGTAAATCAATGCGGACCGTTCATGGATTAGTTCTTATGCATTCTATTTTCCTATAAATAGAAGCTCATTCCTTCATTATTTTCTTACTTAATTCATTGAAACTCACAGAGAGAAATTATAGAGAGAAGTTATATAGAGAAAATTATAGAAAGAAGAAGAGTATTCTCGCTACTTCACTACTTCTATATTAGGTTCTTTTACGGTGAGGGTGTTATTCTTTCTTCTTGAAGAGAGAACACATTATTCCATTCACTATTATTACATTGGAATAACTTTTGTAAAAGTGATATACCCTATACATAACTTCGTATATGCGGCATATCCTATACTTGGTGAAATCCTTATGTTATTCCATTCTTATTATTCATTGGAATAACTTTGTATCGCATGGTTTACCCTATACTTGGTGACATTCTTCTATTATTACATTGGAACATCCATGCATGCATGTGTTTTACAGGACTGGTTCCGCTTTTTATTATTACATTGGAACATCACATGCATGTGTTTTACAGGACTGGTTCCGTCTTTATCATTTCTGTTGGAATATCCTATACGTGTGTTTTACACGGATTTGGTTCCATCTTTATTATTTCATTGGAACATCACTTGCCGGTGAATTTCACGACACGGTTCCGTTATTATTATTCATTGGAATAACTCCATCATCTGCCAAGTACCGCATGCATGGTGATTTCTTTTGTTATTCCATTCTTTATTATACCCGGTTAGTTAAAACTTTGACTTTATACTCCATGAAATTAGTAGAATATCCCTGATATTTGCGTTTCATCCAAATATCTTTCATGGAAATATTCTTTTGATCATTCTTGAATTTTACTCACTGAAAACGAAGATCATGTTGACAATTTGGACGTTAATAATTCATGGATTAAATAATTCTTGAACTTGTTTTATTGAATTACTATGTCATTGCCATCATCCTCATGTTATATTATGTTATCTTTGGCTTACGTGCATAGATGAACTTAGTATGATTATGACCGAGGATCATTCGGTATAATCATGACTTGATATAAATGATGTGACAAAAGTCCTCGGTGGCTTTGTAATGCGTTGATGGATAGTTTTTGGTATGATTATGACGGGGGTGATTCGGTATAGTCATGACCATTGATAATTTGATGAAAATCCTTGGCCGCCGTAATACGGGGATGATTAAATGTGGTGGTTTATTTATTAAGTTTGAGTCTCGTGATAAAAATTGATGAAAACCCTTTAAAACCTAAAAGATAGTAGACTTTATTCTCTCTTGACTCTTTTAATGGATTGCTTATTCATTACTGCAGTTAAAGCGGTTATCATTGTATTTTATCGGTTTTAACTTTGTTGAAGGCTAATGATAATTTATTACGCATTATCTTAGTCATAATATTTCTTCTTGGGCTAGTTGAGCTCACCCTTTCTTTCACTTTCGTTTTCTTGAAATGAGAACATACCATTTGAGACCCAGTCGGAAGCGAAGTAATGGTCCGAGAGGATAGCATTAGTAGTCCTCACTATTACGTGAAATAGTGTGATAATAGTTGTAATGAGGACTCCTTTTGAGTTTGTATAATATCTAGAAGACAATATTTGTATTCAAACTCACGATTTATGTAAATATTATACCACGACAGTTAGGTTAGTAAGTTGTATTTGAATTTATGTACCATGTAAGTGGCGACCCAAGATGGGTGGCGTATACCTAATTTTGGGGGCGCCACAAATCCCATTATTATCATACACATCATCATACGCATCAATAAATAACATTCATCTCATGAATAATAAACATTTAATATATATATTGATATCATTTAATGGGCAAATTTAGTTAGTATAAAATCTATTTTTGAATCAAAATAAACTCCTTTATTTTAATCCAAATTTAAATCAAAATAAAACTATTTTATTTTAATTTATCCAATTTTGAATAAAATAAACTATTTTATTTTAATCAAAATCTTTAATAAAAATAAACTCCTTTATTTTAATTAATTATGAAATCAATTCCATGTAAAAAAAAAATTATTAAAGGAAACACGGATTATCTTTCCTATTCACAAATAAACTCCTTTATTTTGAATAATATGAAATCTTATTTCATATTTAAATAAACTCCTTTATTTAAGGAAACATGGATTCTCTTTCCTATTCACAAATAAACTCTTTTATTTTGAATAATATGAAATCTATTTCATATCTAAATAAACTCCTTTATTTAAAGAAACAATAGAATCCAATTTCAACTCCAATTAGTTATCATGGAATCAAATTCCAACTCTAATTAGTTAGCATGAAATTCTAATTTTAAAATTAAAATAAATCTTTTATTTTAATATTAAAATAAACCTTTTATTTTAAGATTAAAATAAACCTTTTATTTTAATTATAAAATTATTAAAATTAAAATAAAACTTTATATTTTAATATTAAAATAAACCTTTTATTTTAAAATTAAAATAATTATATATATATAATATATATATATATAAATATTATATATATATATAATATAAAAACCGTATAGCACATTTTAAAAAAAATGTGAACTCCTTTATTTTATCTGATCTTGCTTTTTATTTTAATAATTCGCATGACATGGTCCCTTTTAACATCCACGTGATCATGCATGTCATTCCTGCTGGTGGCCCGAATTCATTTGAATTGTTATTAGCCATTCTAGAAATCCGTGCGCCTTCAAAAACGTGGCCCTTTTTCAAAAAAAAACGTGGCCAAACAAAACCATTTGATTAGTTTTTAAAAAATTACCGAAAAAAATAAATTTCGGCATTTTTTTTTTATTAAATAAATTTTATACAATAAATTATGCCCAATTAAATTGTTCTAAACACATATCAACATACATATCAAATCTGAACAATTAATAATTCGCATAAAGGTTTGGCTCTGATGCCACTGTTGGGTTTGTAATATTCATAACGCAATCAAATTGCAAAAAAAATGCAAGGCGTGTAAAAATCGAGTTTAAAATTTTACAAACCATATACCGGATCACCCTTTATGCATAATTATTAATTAAGCGAAAAAGATGAATAAGAATCATACCCTTGAAGATCGAGCTTCCTCGAAGTACAAGTTCACCACCAATCCTTTTAGCGTTCAACTTGAATCCAAGGGTTTGGTTCCTTCCTTTGATCAACGTTAGCCACCCAAATGTTTGGCCTCAGAGGTGATCCACCAAGAAGAAGAAAATTCAAGAAAAGGGGTATTGGCTCAAACCCTAGTTTTTCTATCTCTATAGAAAAGGTGTACTCTCCCAACAATTGGAATTATGTCGTATGTTAAAAAAGTCAACAACCCATCCCACCCATAATAAGACTTCTCTTATTTATAGATGTGGGCAACCCACCTTAACAATTAAGGAATTGGGTTTTATTTAATTAATTAAATTTTTTAATTAATTAAGCTCCCTAATCTTATTAGAGATAACTAATTAAACTCTTTTAATTAATTTAACCTCCTAATCTTATTAGGAATAAATGAGAGTACTTATATTAAATTAATTCCTAAACTCTTTTAGAAATTAAAAAATAATAATAATTGTAATAATATTAATAAGACTCCTCTTATTAATTTATATTTAATATTTCTAAAATATTAAATAATAAATATTAAGCTATTTAATTTATTCTATCACCATAGATTAAATTAAATATACTTACTATATTATTACGATTATGCCATTAACTTCTTAAATAATTATTCTTCCTTTTTATGGTGTGACCCTTTAGGTTCTCCATATATAAACCTAGGTTGTGAATAAATCAATTAGAACAATTCTAATCTTATTTAAATAAATAAATTAAATAATTAATTTATTTAAATAAATAATATTTATTCTACAATAGGGATAAGCCTCCTAATGATCAACGACTTTCCGGAGATAATATAGATTTCAACATTAATCATAAAAGAACCTTTGAGTAAATAGTTACCGTCTAATTCAATCCTTCCACCATACAATGTCCCGATTAAATATAAGACATGGAATTTCATCAAGTCTTATTTTATTTAATTATATGTATTTCGATCCTTAAATGCACAACTCAAATAATGCAAATTAGAAACTCCTTTCTAATTTCATTACGCCGCCAAGGACTCTTTGGGTTGTCATTTATCGAATCACATAGGACATTCTCTTCTTTTATTAGAAGTGGTAGATTCTTTATTGATCATACATTATCTCCGTATATAACTTATTATACCCAAGCATACCCTTTGATATACCCTAAGGGTCTTAAGGAATAAGTCAAAGTATAACTCATCATACACAAGATACTTATGATGATCTCAAGTCCAAGGATTACTTGTCTACTATCACTATATAGGAATTCTATTGATGAGCAAATAAAACTCCATTAGGTATTCCTTAGCGAGCCACGTTCGGTGAACTTATTCTCTAATAAGCACCTACATACTTGCTTTAGTGTCTCCACACAAATGATCGTGAGATCAATCATCCTCATCCAATGAGCAAGCAACGTATGTACCAATCTATCCGGATTCACTAATCCCCAATTTAGTAATCCAATGATTGGGAACTATTTTAGTTTTAAGCTTTCTAAGAATTTAGATCTCATTAGAATGATCATCATCATTATTCTAAAAACATTGCTTAAAACTATGGGTTTATCACATATTATAAAACAGCATCATGTAGATAATTAAAAGCCTTTAATAAATTAATACTTTTTATTAATAAATGAATAAGATTGTTACAAAGTATATGCTTTATCATCAATCATGATTGGCTTGTGTGCATACTACTTTCAAATTATCCATGCACTACGTCCCAAAGATAATCGTGTATTCATTAGTATCACGACCACAAATTATCCATGCACTATGGCCAAAGATAATCGTGTATTCATTAGTATCACGACCACAAATTATCCATGCACTACGGCCAAAGATAATCGTGTATTCATTAAGTACCACGACCACAAATTATCCATGCACTACTACCGAAGATAATCGTGTATTCATTAGTATCACGACCACAAATTATCCATACTACTGACCAAAGATAATTGTGTTTTCAATTACTGAGTTATGATTATACAAGAACAATCCTCAGTCATAATCATACCAAGTCCATCTATGCACTACTGAAGCCACGAGATGACTTTCAACATAATATAAGCATGAGGATAATGATATAAAGAATCAATCAAATGAGATAAAAGATAAATATTAAACATTTATAATATAATTTATCCGAGATTCAAGAATATCCCCATGTTATCAATCACTTAATAATCTCATAATCTAATATCATTAATATTATAACACTATTTTAATCACTTCTTAAATTTATAAATAATTTATTTCAATTGTTTACGCTTTACCATATAATGCATTTAATCATTCAAAATGCCATACTCATAAGATATCATCACCAATTATCAAATCCTCATCAAAAAAAAAATATGCATATATTCTATATAGGATTCTTCTAGCCATAAAATCCTATTTTCAACTTTGTTACTTCACATAACATATTTAACTCATATGTTTAAGTAACTAAACTATTTTCATGAAAATACTAAATCATTCCCAAAAATATTTCTTTTCCGGTTTTAGCATAATATAGTCCTATAATTAAAATATATTTTTCTCGGAATTTTTAAAATTCATTTACTATTTTTCAAAATCAATTTCTAATTAATTCCTTAAGAAATTAGCTACCTCAAGTTTAACTCCAAAATTCCCAAATCTTGGCAGGACCTTACACATGTTAACGTGAGCTTCAGTTTAAATTTCATGGTCATCCGGAGTTATAGAACTCTGGTTATAGCGTTTTAAATCGGGAAAAACCTAAATATTGAAATAGTCATAACTTGCTCATTTGAAGTCAGAATGAGCTCATTTTTGGACAGGAGGTACTTTATACCATATAACTTCATGTCCCAAAAGGCCAGAATTTTTCTCATAATTTAAGTGGCCGAAACAGCCCGTCTAAAATCATGGCAGTAGCTTTTTCGGTTTTTGCAGCTTTGCACTCCCTTGCTAAAATCAGTCCACACAAAAATCTACAACACCTTTTCCAGTAATTCCACTTGGATTAGTTAGGTAACTCATAGATCTAACTCTAGAACTTGACTATACTCGAAAATTCAAAATATAATAGGAGATATGGTCAATTGAAATTCTTGTTACGTTTTTCACCAAAATCTGATTTTCAACTCTTTGTGATTTCTAAGAAACTTTCATGTTTTCACATACTAACCAACATAACTCATCTTAAAACTTACTAATACTTCATATACCCATGATTTTTATCGATTCTATACTTTTATTATGACTTTCATCATAATCCACGAAAAGCAGATCCTTTTAGTTGAAGAAATATTTGAGGGTTTAAGAAATGGGTTTTTGATCTTTGGGGTCAATACAAAATTCGATTTTACGTTCTAGGGTAGGCTAGAAGTCTTCAAGAATACGCCAAGAAATTTATTAATGATAGAAATATCATTCAAAAGCATTACTCTCGTCAAGACTTGGATAAGACGTCACATGAATACCAATTGTGACTTCTATCCCTTAACACAGATAGCACCTCACAATGATACCTATCAACTTGCCATCTTGATCCACGGCGTTGCCTACTGAGAAAGTCCGGCGGTGCATTTCACACAAGGAAGTCAACAACGAAAGGATCGGGGCTCTTACTTATGACTTGATATGACAATGATTGACTTTAGTGGTTTGGTTACTTTGAATTCGCACAATGAGTTGGTTATGAATATAAAAGCTAACAACCTTAAGAAAAGCATGATGAGTAGTTAACCAATTGATTCCTAAAATCACATCAAAGGCAAATATTTTCAAAAGATAAGATCGACAGTAACGTGAAAATGTTTATTTGAATAAAACAAGATTTAAAAATAGTAAGCGGTGTGAAGGCTCCTACTAACGAAGTTTCAACCAATAAGTCAAAGTTTAACTTCTTGAGTCAAATTTAAGCGTTGAACACAACTAGGTGAAATAAAAGAGTGGGTAGAAGGCGGTATCTAACACGGTATAGACTTCGCAAGAGCTTATGATTAACTTACCCGTGATAATTTTATTCGGGTTCTCGTGATGAGAAAAAAAACGCTCTCTTAAACTACTCGGCTTTGGTTTATGCAGGGGATGACCTTTGGTGCCTCCATCCTAGTTGAATTTGTCTTGATGGCGACAAAATCGAGCTAAGTGACCTTCTCTTCCACAATTATAACATGCTTTTGACTGGCGTGGGCTTGATTCGGATCGATGTGTCCTCTCCTCCGCATTTGAAGCATATGATAGGTGGTCTTTCTCCTTCCTTAACAACGGTCTTTGGTCTTGACGTCTTTCCATCATTGTTGAATCTCCTTTTCTTGAAATGTACATTCTTATTGTTTTGGCCCGATTACCACCAAGTGGTTACCATATTTGGCTTGTTGATTCCTCCACGCTTGTTGTCACCGCTTGATGACTACTCATTTGGTATTATAATTTTTAAATTTGCCTCTCTTTTAGTTCGTTGACTCGTTATCGCGCTCCACTAAGCGAGCCCTATTTACAACATCCCGAATAAAAACGCAGTTTATGAGAAATAAGATGTTGGACGTATCTCTGCAACTTCAAACCTCTTAAAAACATTCGCGTCATTCTCTCTTCATTATCCACAAGTGGGGACTATGAACCGTGATAACTCCGCATGAAATTTTGCCTCGTATTGCGACACGGTCATATTGTTTTGTTCCAACTTGATAAACTCCACCTCCTTCATGTGGCGAATACTTTCGGGAAAGAATTTGTCGTTGAGCGACTCCCGGAACTTCTCCCAAGATATCTTGAGACAACGAGGTTGAGTACGTTTTACCGATTCCCACCGATGTCGCCTTCTCCGCAAGAACATAAAAGCGGCAAAAAGGAACCTTTGCTCCTCGAAGCATCCCAAGACATCAAATATCTTGGTAATCTGCTTTATCCATGCTTCCGCCGAAGTGGTTTTGGCTCTCCCTTAAACTCCGGTGGTCCCAGCTCCTTGAATTGTTTAGCGGTGACCGCCGAGAGTTTTCCGTGTTCCACCTACGTTTTGGGCAAGTGATCGCTTTTACTTTGATGTTGCATGAATTCTAAAACTTCTTAAGCGTCATCGTCGTTAAATCAATTGATCGGTGTTGTTGTTTACGGGAGGATTATCGCCATCTGTTGCACATTGTCACGATTATTGATCGTGGAGAATCAGCAGCTCTCACGTGCTCCATTCTTTATTCTCAACATTCTCGGATGCCATTTTCAAACACCGCCACAAAATAAGGGTTAATTGACATTCAACATATTATCACTATATACTACGGCAGACCAATCAAATACCAAATAAACTTAGGTAGGTCATACTTAGCGAAAGGTATTCCCGTCTCTCCCTCCTAGTTCTTATCTCACATCTCGGCCGAGGATCATATCCTAAGCTCGATACCTGTTGTGACGCTCCCAAAATTAGGTATCGTCACCCATCTTGGGTCGCCACTTACATGGTACATAAATTCAAATACAACTTACTAATATAACCGTCGTGTACAATACGACATAAAGCGTGAGTTTGAATACAAATATTGTCTACTAGATATTATACAAATGAAAAGGAGTCCTCATTACTACTATTATCACACTATTTCACGAATAGTGAGGACTACTAATGCTATCCTCCGGACCATTACTCCGTTCCCGACTTCGTCCCGGCTATGTTCTCATTTCGAAGAAACGGTGAAAGAAAGGGGTGAGCTCAACTAGCCCGAGAAGAAATATTATGACTAAGATAATGCGAGAATAATTTATCATTAGCCTTCAACGGTGTTAAACCGACAAAATACAATAGACAACAAGTTTAACTACGGTGAATAAGCAATCCATTAAAAGAGACAAGTAGAGAATAAAGTCTACTATCTTTTAGGTTTTAAAAGTTTTTTTCATCATTGTTATATTTGAGACTCGACTTTAATAAATAATCCACATCATCGAATCACCCCGCACTACTACGGCCAAGGATATTCATCAAATTATCAATGGTCATGACTATACCGAATCACCCCTGGTCATAATCATACCAAAACTATCCATCATCGCATGCATTACGAAGCCACCGAGGACTTTTATCACATCATTTATAACAAGCCATGATTATCTTAAGAATGATCCCCTGGTCATAATCATACTAAGTTCATCTATACACGTGTAGAAGATAACATAATATAACATGAGGATGATGACAATGACATAATAATTCAATAAAACAAGTTCAAGAATTATTTTATCCGGGAATTATTAACGTCCAAATTGTCAAAATGATCTTTGTTTTGTAGAGTAAAATTCAAGAATGATCGGAAGAATATTTCCATGAAAAGATCTTTGGATGAAGCGCAAATATCGAGGATATTCTACTAATTTCATGGAGTATAGAAGTCAAAGTTTTAACCAACTGGGTATAATAAAGAATGGAATATCAAAAGAAATCACCGTGCATGCGGTACTTAGATGAGCGAGTTATTCCAACAGAATGATAATAACGGAACCGGTCGGTGAAATTGAATTCAGCGCAAGGATGTTCCAATGAGAATAATAAAGATGGAACCGGATCCGGTGTAAAAAACACGAGATAGGATATTCCAACAGAATGATAAAGACGGAACCGGTCCGGTGTAAAACACATGACAGGATGTTCCAACAGAATAATAAAGAGCGGAACCGGTCGGTGTAAAAACACACATGACAGGATGTTCAATGAGAATAATAGAAGAATGTCACCAAGTATAGGGTAAACCACGATATCAAAAGTTATTCCAATAAGAATAATAAGCAATGGAATAACAAAATGGATTTCACCAAGTATAGGGTGTCTGCGTATGATCTGGTCATGTATAGGGTATGCCACTTTTACTGAGTTATTCCAATGAGAATAATATAGAATGGAATAATGAGAAGTTTTCTTCAAGAAGAAAGAATAACACCCATTCTGGTACAACAAATAATGTCCCTTACCTTAGAAGAACTGAATATTGGCAAGGTGAAGAAGAAAATACTTTTCTTCTTTCTCTCTATAGTTTTCTCTCTAGAGTTTCAATTGAATTCGTGAAAAATAATGAAGCACTAGGCCTCTATTTATACAAGATTTCTAGCCACTTTTGCCGTGTGAAAAGGCAAGTGGTTAACGATTTGGTGATGTGAAAAGAAAAGTGGTTTAATGACGTCAGTAATGTGAAACGACAAGTGGTTCGGCACCTTTGTAATGTGAAACGACAAGTGGTTCGATGCTGTAATGTGAAACGACAAGTGGTTCGACGCTTTTGTAATGTGAAACGACAAGTGGTTCGGCGCCTATAATGTGAAACGACAAGTGGTTCGACGCTTTTGAATGTGAAACGACAAGTGGTTCGACGCTTTGGTAAAGGTAATTACTATCGACGAAGGTAATTACTATTCACAAAGGTAATTACTATTGACGAAGGTAATTACTATTGGCGAAGATAATTACTTATTCACAAAGGTAATTACTATTGTGAAGGTAATTACTATTGAGCGAAGATAATTACTATTCACAAAGGTAATTACTATCGACGAAAGTAATTACTATTGACGAAGAGACTCTTAGATGATGACATATGGGCCCCCATAAAATAATCAAACTTACCACAAATGTCTCATAACAGACTCTTTATATACATCGAGGATTGAATAAATATTACCACAAATCATTTTATTTTTAATCAACACATATTTAATCTTTCAACAATTATTAATCATTTATAACTTGTCGTCTCAATTATTGATTTAATACTATAACATATTATATACGGATGATCTTGTGACAATAATTGAATCAATAATATAAGAGATATGATCAAAGAATTATTATAGCAATAATTGAAAGCATATTTGAGTGACTTCTCACGTAAGCATCAATAATCAATATCGTGTCTACTATACAACTACGCCAGTATTACTATACTTTTACTAAGGGTAGTTCAACGGTTTTAACGGTAACACCTCTGCCGTTATTTTTATAGAAAGATAATTTTTGTCGTTTTTAACTACGACAATACCTCCGTTAATAGGGTCCACTAATGATTGTAGTCGTCATCACGAATATTCCCCGACAAAAAGAATATTCCCCGACCAAACGAATATTTTATAACAACTTGCATACTTTGCAAAATTTATAAATACTACCCACAACTATAATATTATCTTAAATTCACACCATAATAAAAAATTATTTCGACAAAATTTAAATCTTTATTGATAAAATCTGGGGTCTCACACTTAGCCTGTAGTGCAAAGATGAATTATTGATGAATATCTTTTGCTCGTAATGCAAAGATGACCTGTTGTTGAATATCTTTAACCTGTAGTGCAAAGATGAATTATTGATGAATATCTTTGGCTCGTAATGCAAAGATGACCTGTATTGAATATCTTTAGCTTTGTAGTGTAAAGATGAACTATTGATGAATATCTTTGGCAGTAGTGCGAAGATGAATTTATTAGTATGATTATGAGCAGAAGGCGTGATTTGGTATAACCATGATATTTGATGTTTTGAGGTAAAGACGGTGATGAAAATTATCTTCGTCTTGGATGAGAAGAGAATTTAGAATCACAATTATGATTATGAGTTATTCATATGATTGTGGAAAGGAACTGTTGATTGATGTTACTGAGGATAAAATATTGTTGGTGGACTTTTAACGTGGAGAAGACAATAGACTTTATAGTCTATTTGACTCTTTTAATGGATTGCTCGTTCATTGCAACTATAGTTGAAAAGTTTTATCATCTACCATATGTTCTAAATCTACGATTTATTATTGATGAAGACTATTGATAATTTATGTATCTTTAGTTATAATATTCTTTTTCTTGAGCTAGTTGTGCTCACCCTTTTGTTTCACAATTCCTTTTAGGTAATAAAAGTGTATTTGGGTTGGCCCGGGGATAACAAGGGAATAGAAGCGGTGGTCTATAGTTGTTGAGGTTCTCTCTAAAGAGTATGGAAATAATTTTATTGAGGACTTTAGTGTGTTGTATTTTATACATCATTTAATAGTTATTTTGGTGAATTAAATAGGGTGAAAGCGAACCCAACTTTGGAAGGGTGTTTTGTCACTATCATACAAGATGTCTAATGACATACAAACTCGTGTTATCATAAGACATGGTTGTGCTCATCCACTTGCTTGAGTATATTTACAAGCACTACCTATATAATCTTGGTGTTTGTTTGGAGTATAATACCCAATTAGAGGCAGTGGAGATAATGATATGTCGAGAGAAGACTCACCATTGGGAAGAATATGATAGTAATCTTCTCATTTTTTCTTTGGGGTCTATTGGGTCAACCAAGGATAATTACGTGGCCATATGATATCTACCATAACCTAAAAGCATGGCCTCCCATGTATACGAAGGTTTCTTGAGCACTTCCCAAAGATTCTAATTTCTAAAACAGTTTTTGACTATACCTTTATGTAAGGTGTCATTGTGACGTCTTCTGAGTTGGTATATATTTGTATCCAAACTCACAAACATATGTGTTGTTGTATTTTGCACGACAATTATTGTAATAAAGTTGTAGCTGTTTTTCGTACCATATATTTGGCGACTCAGATTGGGTTGGATGGAATGAACCTATTTTGGGGGCGTTACATATGAGCCTCATTTTACATGTGTTAGGTTGCTGATTTCAGATTCTCAAAGGTTGGCGTAGACAAATTTTTATAAATATATTATTATATTAAATTTTCTGCTTTGGTGTTCTAAGCATTTTCCTATAAATAGGGTGCTTAGGTTAGAATTGAAAATCACACCAGAAACTAAAGTTTTCTCTCTCTAGATTATCGAGCGTATTCTTGTGAGTATTTTGAGTATACTTTGAGTATTGCTATACGGTGCAAGTTCAAGTCATAGCCTATATCCGGTGTTTCAACTAGAAGTACTGTCTTTCGAGGTAAGGGATGTTATTTTCTTCTCAAATGATATTATTTCTTCAATATCATTATCTTTGAAATATTGGTTGGAACTTTTATCAAATTTGGAACTTTTTCATGTGGAGTTCTTATTCACGATTCTTATTCATGAGTTACTATTCACGAGTTACTATTCACGAAGTACTATTCATGAAGCGTGAAGATGTTTTTTGTGAAATTTTTATCTTTTGGTGTCTGAATTCTTATTCACGTATACGACCTTTATTCACGATATCTGACCACTATTAACGAATCTGCACTATTCATAGAAAAATGAAATTTCTTCTTTTGTCCAAAATATCTATTATGGATACTAGCTTTGATTGTATCCATGTTTTGATCATTCTTAAATTTTACTCCACTCGATTACTTATGAAGTATTTTTGAACTTGGATTGTTTAAAATATGAATCCTTAATATTTGTTCTTTTGTTTCCCCGGATTCGTTTTCTTTAAAATATTTTTCATCATCCTCGGTCCTAAATGATGATATTATTGAATATCTTTTGGCACTGTAGTGCAAAGATGAATGATTTCTTGATGAATATCTTTGGGCGTAGTGTAAAGATGAGCGGTGTTGAGATGAACATGACCGATCGATTAATATCTTTGGCCCGTAGTGCAAAGATGAGCAGTGTTTAGATGAACATGACGGTGATGAATATCTTTGGCTGTAGTGCAAAGATGAATATTTGATTCGGATATATATTGATTGATGTTACAGGGGATAAAATATCGACGATGAACTTTTAAATTCATATATAGAAGATAGTAGTTTGCATTCTCTACTTAACTCTTCTAATGAATTGTTGTTTCATTTGCAGTTGTTGATTTAAAGCTGGTTTGTCTATTGTATTCTATTAGATTTTTCATTTGTTGGAGACTAACGATAATTTGTTGTATATTATCTTAGTCATAATATTCTTTCTTGGGCTAGTTGAGCTCACCCTTTTCTTTTTGTTCCATTTTTCTTCTCGGGAGGCGAGAATGTAGCGAGTACTTAGTCGGGGTATGGAATGAAGGTTCTAGAGAGAGTTGTTTAGTAGTCCTCACCATTTTTGTAAAATAATGTATCAATAATTATGATGGGGATTTATTTGCGTGTGGATATTATGCAGATGGTAATATCTCGTATTTAAACTCACAGTTTATATGTTGTAATAATAAAGTTGTAGCTATTTCTGTACCATGTATTTGGCGACTCAGAATGGGTTGGATGGAATGGACCTATTTTGGGGGCGTCACAATTTGTATAGGAACTTTTAGCAAAAGCATAAAGGCTCTGGATTAAGGAAATTGGTGTGGAATGCTGCCAAAGCTACAAATCAATGTCTTTCAAAAGGCAATGGATGTGTTACATAAAGAGGATAAGTGTGCATTTGAATGGTTAGCTCCTAAGCCACCTGCTCAGTGGAGTATGTCTCATTTTAACACCATATGTAAAAGTGACATGTATGTCAATAATCATTGTGAGGTATTTAATAGCAAAATTCTGAAAGCTAGAGTGAAACCAGTAATAGGGTGTCTAGAAAGACTGAGATTATATTGCATGAATAGGATTGCTAACAGGAGAGATATGATGATGAAACATAATGGTGTAGTGTGCCCTAGAATAGCTAAGAAGATAGAAAAATGGAAAGGGCAGGCAAGGGGTGGATTGCCATTGTGGTCAGGTGGTGGTGGGAGGTTTACAGTGACAATGACTTCTGGGAGTCATTCATTTGTTGTGGATTTGGGAAAAAATACATGTACTTGTAGGAGGTGGGAATTATCTGGAATACCATGTGCTCATGCAATATCATGCATTTACAAAATAGGACATGATCCATACACATATGTACATGAGTGTTTAACAAAGGACATGTATCTAAAGGTTTACAGTCACAACATTGAGCCTATAAAACACAAAGATGAGTGGGATCATACTGGGCTTTCCCCACCTTTGCCACCGATTAAAAATACTCACGTGGGTAGGCCTAAACTTGTTAGGAGGAAAGGTAATGATATTCCACAATCAAATCCAGAAGGTACAAGGTTGAAGAGGAAAGGAACATCATTGAAATGTGGATTTTGCAAGTAATGAGGTCACAATGCAAGAAGGTGTCTTCAAGTAAGTTAAGTGTGTGTTTCTATGATTATTTTATCAAGACCATATATATGGAGTTTAATATATTTCTATGTCTTGATTTTCAGAAACTCAATAGGCAATCATCTCAACCCCCTCCAGAAAGTCAATCATCTCAACCTCTTCCAAAGTCTAAGAGGGCAAAAAGGGTTCACAATACTAGGCAGACTCATACTCAAGCTTCTCAACCAATGACATCAACACATGAGCCAAATAACATGAATGTGGATCAAGCTGGTGGTTCTACACAGTGGCAATGTGGAATCCATTACGAGAGTAGCACTAGAAATGTCTCAGCTGATATATTACAACCCAAGGAATTCACATGGAAGGGAAAACAATGTACAACACTTGGAGACCTTGAAGCTGCAGCCAGATCCAAAAGAGAGAAGCTCCAGTTTAGGAAACCAACCAATGGAGGGCCTAATGCAGATTAATAGATAACAATTGGGGTTTTTGGGCTTTTTTGTGGTACTAAGCTTATATGGATGTATATATCCAGTTTAAGGGATTTTTGGGAATCAACTTAAGGCTGTTATATGTATGTTTTTGTGGATAGTATGTATTTTTTGTGGATAGGATGCTCCAGTTTTATGTTTTTGTGGATAGCCAATGTTGTTAGGCCAATGACAACAACTGTTATCAATTGCCTCTGATTTATGGATTGTACTGGGGATTAATTTGGTAATTGAATGGCAATACCAGTTCCTTTATGATGCAGTGTGTGTAGTGTGTGTTTGCAGTGTTTATGTACATGTGTTTGCAGTGTGTGTTTACAGTGTGTGTATGCAGTGTTATACAGGTGGCCAATTGCAGTGTAGGCTCTGTTTTGGGCAATTGCAGTTTGTTGTTTACATTTGTCTGTTTTGTGCATTAATACCCTTGATGTGCATTTGTGAGACAGTCTGCAAAGGTTAAAAGGTGCAGGTATCATAAATTGCACACCAGCCATAAACAAGAAATTGCAGCAATTGATTACAACCACTATATTTGCCCATACATTACAACATGTTCATTCAAATAAATTGCCCATATATTACAACCACTAAATTACCTACAAAAGATGCCCAACAATTACCTTTCCTCCTACATTTCACAAGTCAACTAATTTCTACCAAAACAAGTTATATAATCAAAACATAATCACAATCAAACATTGAAATATAACCAGCCGATTAATTTACCAAAACATAATAACAAATTACATTCATCCATAAAAGGGAATCAAATTTTACAATATTTGTGTTGCAACCAAAAAGTTCCACCAAAATATATAGTTAACCAACCATGTTTGTTGACTACAATAGACATCCATCCAAATTTAACCATGTTTGTAGACTACAATTTACATCCATCCTAATATACACCCATCCAAATTAAACCATGTTTATGGACTCGTATATAAACATAGACAATGTACCAAAAAGATACGTGGACTCGTAAACAACCAACCAAAAAAAATTATTCCCAAAATATACCCAGTAGAATGAAATTCACAAATTATCCTCCTATTGACATGATTTCTTTTTTTTTTCCTCTCTCAATTCTTCTAAACACTGTCTGGTGATACATTTTTTTCCATAGGTAAATGTAACTCCACTACTCTTTTCTTGACTTGAAGTATCTATGTGAACTCAACCTTGCCATTCCTCCGTCCCCTTTGGAATGTTTGGCATTGTAGAGTCTGCTCGTCAGTTCACCAATCGATCCTCATTCTTTGTTTCATAATTCCCTTATACTCATAAATTGCACACCGACCATAAACAAGAAATTGCAAAGAATTGATTACAACCACTATATTTGCCCATACATTACAACATGTTCATTCAAATAAATTGCCCATACATTACAACCACTAAATTACCTACAAAAGATGCCCAACAATTACCTTTCCTCCTACATTTCATAAGTCAACTAATTTCTACCACTATATTGCTAGAACCCGATTACGACCTTTCATTCGATTACGGAGAACCCAAGTTGCTCAAGAGAACCCAAGTTGCTTGTTTTCAACTCTCGAGGGTGGTTCATCCTTGGCCGAGATAAACCTAAAATAAAAATTGCAATCCAAGTTGCGGTCAGCGGACAAATTGCAAACCTTACCCTAGTTTTGACCATTCGAGATCATCTTTCATGACTTTGATTTCAAAGATCAAAATTCTCTAATCTTCTTATTAATCCGGTATTACTTCTCTTGAACGCATTTCATACATTGGAGGATCATTGAGCGAAATAATTACAACCACCGTGCCCATCTTTACACCAATCTGGACAACCAAAGAATCTTCTACCCAGGCATTGTTTGAGCTTCTCCAAGTCGTCTTCATCATCGCTTTCTTCATGCACAATAGAGAGTTTCGATCCATGAGCCCTAATTTTTTTGATCGATTTTCTAAGATCAAATGTTGTTTTGCTACTAAATGACTCTGTAATTGCGTTGGAGAAGATAAAGAATATCTAAAGTCTGAAATACCCCTTCTTGTGTGGATCTGTGCCTTAGTCGGTCACTTTTGACCGGTTAAGTGTGTAAAGTGTGCAATCTGTTATCAATAAGTAAAGTATGGGGTGTACTTAGACACCTTTTTCACTTTGGGGTGTAAATATCAACACCAAAATAAAGTTTAGGGTGCAATTTGTCTTTTAATCTTAAGTATATTACTTGTGGTATATTTGCACAATCAATAGATTTAAAATAAAATAAGTTATCTAAAGAAATACTATAATTATTTCAAAGTCAACACATAATTTACTAAATAGTTTAATCCTCAAAAAGTTTTTTCACAAAATGAGACATATTGATTATTCTTTGATTTATTTGTGATAAAGTTAACACTAATATTATTTTTAGCATGAAAAGTTTATTACATAATTGGATGGGATGTTTGGATGAAAAGTTATTTAACAACATATATTGAAAAGAAGTATTTTAATAATCAATATGGAATATATTATGTATTTATTTTATGATATGAAATCCCAAAAATAGTATTGTTATCTTATTTTAAATTACTAGTTAATTAATTCCTCGCAACTCATTTCTCTTCATTTTGTATAATTGTAGAGAGAAGCAAGAAGGGAAGGGAAGGCAAAAACAGAAGGAAAGTAGTAGAGTTTAGGAGGTAAAAACATAGCGCAACTACTACTTACCTATATAATATTGCACCTTATACCCTTGCTACTACTTATTATTTTTATTTGTCGTTTATAGGTTTTAAAAAATTATTAAATGCTTAAATTTTCATATTATTATTTATGCTATTTCATATTTTAATAAATTTTATAAGGCTAGTATTAAAATTTTATGCTCAATTTAGTTAATCAAACAAAGTATTTATTGTATTTTCTTAATTTATGTGTATAAACTTAAAATTTCAATTAATAGGGGACGAGATAACTTTTTTTCCTTTTTTTGCGAATTACTCCCTCCATTCCTATATGTAGGTCGTTTTAGACTTTTTTTTTATTCCTAATTATTTGTCGTTTGTGGTTATCTAGGAGAATTGATTACTATTTTTCCCAAATTGCCCCTTATTACTCCACCTAATCTTTTGATCCATATTTATGAGATAAGTGAGGTGAATGGTATTATAGACAATTGATAGTATAGTTAATGCTTTTCAATCATTTCTTTAATTATTGTGCACATGTCTAAAACGACATATATTAAGGAACGGATGGAGTGTGTTAGTAATCAGGTGAAAAGTAAGTCTCGAGAGTATATGACATCATCATTTTGTAAATATAGGTATCAAGTTCAAATTTAATTTTAGTTTCAACATGATATATACGATAACAATAAGTTATAATAATAACAATTATAAATATAAAATACGAATACAAAATGATGTGATTACTATTAAATTCACTTATAGTTGATTATTAACTTTTATGTATATTGATTATCGATTCGACAAGAATTCATTCTACAACTTTATTATGTGTATTGCAATGAAATCGTAACAATATTATTGAAAATTCATTTGTTTACCAATGGTTTTGTTATCATTTGAATTAACTTCTTGAAGTTAATGTTTATGCGTCAAGTATAAGGTGATTTTTCTTAGACAGAAAATAGGTATAACTAAGTGACTGTAATTTTGTGATCACCTTTTAAAGGACTTTTTTGGTTCAACTTTTAATTGAAATAAAAAAAGAAAATACGAAAACTTGTACATTTATTTTGTATCATTTTTATGTAAATAATAATATAGAAACTGGATTAATCCCTACTATATGCCCTCTACTTGGGTTCGTATGCGAATATTAAAAAATATATTTATTTATTCACACTTCTAAAATTAATAAATTAATTAATTTAATATTTGTACATTACCATAATAAAATTATGATACCACTAAAATTACTTTTTCAAAGGTAAACTAGGTATTGACACTTAGTTTTTTGTATGTCTAATAGAGAATAATTTATCGTTATGCTCTCAACAACATTCTATCCCTCAAATTCTATATCGTATCCGTAAAAGTATTGACACTTGATAGGTGTCGAAGGAATTGATTCCTTTATAAATACTTAAATAGGCTGCAGCTGTTTGATGTGTTCAGTTACAATCATGACGGTTGCTGCTATCTCTTCCCCAATGGTTTTCTTGAATATTCGAGCGTCATTGGACACCCAGCAAAGACTCCCTTACACCCCACACCGCACCACGCCCAAGAACCCCAAAACCCCAAACTCTATCTCCCCTCCAACCCTCACCGTAACTACCTCAACCAGCTTATCCGTTTCGGACCTCCTCAGTCGCAACAACCAAAGCTATAACCAAGGTATCGTCCACTCAGGCATTTTGTCAAGCACACACTGTTTCTTTTAGTTTTATTGCGAATTTAATTCGTCTTGTAAACAGTGAAACCCGAGGAAACCACTTATATGGGTTACGACACGTGGTTACCCAGCCCGCCCAAAGTAGAGAAGCCTCGTTCCATCTACAATGCAGCCTCCCTGGCGTTCATTGGTGACTGCATTTATGAGGTTTGTGTTTTGATTTTAGTTTAATACTTTTAATTTTTTTTAAAAAAATTACATCATTTTTTAGTGATATGAACTTGGTACATGATATCCTATTATGAACATGCACTCTGAGGTCTAAGCACTGCTCAACTGCGAAGGAGACATTGTTTTAAGGCACCATTAATTTGATGAAAATATTTTGCCACTCTGCATCATTATGTTAAAAGGAGCTAAAGGACAAACACCAGATAGAAAAGGGTAATTTTATGTTCTTAGAAAAAGTGACCTGTAGAAGCTTAATGCTAAAACCTCGCGGTAAAGCTATGTCTTGTGGTTACTGAATATAATTGTAAAGTTGTTCCAAATTGTTGCGTTCCAATTATTGAGAATCAATATACAAAAATGTAACACCAAATATCCCCATAATTTTTAGTAGATAAGTGAGTATCTCCATAACTAACCATGCAAAGTTTGTTTGTTCTTTGTTTGTGAAGTATTTTATATTTCATCTTAAACTTCATGCATGCTTCTTTTCTTTTCTTTTGAAACATATGCAGCTATATGCAAGAAGGCACTTTTTGTTTCCACCACTGAATATCGAAGAATACAATGATCGTGTGATGGCTGTTGTACGGTGTGAGGCTCAAGTATGATATACTGTTTTCTCAAATTATGTGGATGTTTTGCTAATTTTTGTTTTTTTGTATTTTCAGATCTTCTTCCATATGTTCAATATCTATGAAATTACATCATTTAAGATTTCAATCATCAAATCATTTTCTGAACTTGGGATAGGTTTATTGTAGAGAGCCCAACATTTTTCTTTGCTTACAGGTCACAACAATTCTCAAAGTACTTTTTAGGCTTATAATTATGCAGTAGATTCAAATAATAGGAATTTGTCCTGCTTACACGTTTGTGTTTATGGATTTTATGCCATTGTTGGTATTATTTGGAGAAATAGTGGCTTGATTTTATATAGTTACTCGGGAACAATTTTCTCTGCCATCCACCTAAATGGCTTGCTTACTTTCCATCATGATTTCGTAATGCAATAATTCTTATTGCAATTACGATTATTCAACAACTTTATCAACTCATTACAGGACATTACTAAATAATTTTGAATCTCACTTATTTTATATCTTTCTTTTTCTTTTTCTTTTTTTTTTATATAAATAGTACATAATAATTGGAGTTTATTTTCTTATTAAATCAGGTTACCTTATATTATATGTAAACTGATTTAACCCATGATTGAAAATTCAAAGTTTAATATATTGATTTGAGTGAAGGCTTATATATGTTTCTACCGAGTACTTCCGAGGATAGATTTTGCCCATTAACTTTATCCCCTTTCTAACCCCTTCCAGAACTTGTCCTGCATCACCTATTTTGCACTCTATCTAGTAACCAGTTCCTCTTAAACATTAATCCATTAAAGTAACTGTCTAACTGGGTACATAATAATATGGTAACAGATCTATGGAGCTCAAGATCTTCCCTTTTGTTTTTGGTTCTCGCATTTTGTTTTTGATTTGTCTTTCTCTGATATGGGTTTTTATATATGAAACTATATTTCTCTGTTGATGGGAGTTGTAAAGTTTCATTTGCTTGGTGTAGCCTTGTAGTAGTAATGTTAACTAGTAATATTTCACTTTTTACTGTACTATTTGCATAGTTGTATATCTTGTTTGTTGAATTTTTATTGTAAAAAAAAGAATCAAAAGTTTGCGCTGATGTGTTACAGGATGCAATGCTCCAAAAGCTTATAAATGATAATTACTTATCCAAAGAAGAGAGGTTAGTGTATATGTAATTGTTTCCTTATGTTTCTTCCTTGATAGTGATTCTGTAAAGAATTAAGTGGAATGTTAAAATAAAATTAAAAACAACATATTATATGATTAAAACAAGAATCAAATGGCATTTCTGGTTTGGATTAGACCAGGTTTCTGGAAGTGGAACAGAATTTATGCTTTTTGCTCCCAGAAAGCATTTCAATGATTAGCCTGAGTTTTCCTTCAAGACCCAAGAGTAGTTTTTGATTACTTGATTTCAGGATAATACATCCAGAGTCATCAGATCTCACTGTTAGAAAAGTTTTGTTTCCCCTAGTTGTTATTTCTGGCAGCATAGTGGTTATGTTATGGTTGAAAATTTGTTGTTGGTGCCTCAGTGGTAGAATTATGGGGATTGCTAAGAATTTAAAGTATAAAAATTTATAAAAACAAATTTGGTAAAAATATCAATGCTAACGAATGAACATTTATTTATCAAATCAATATAAAATGAAGATCAATTTGCTTTTCTTCCTTAGTGATTCACTGAGGAAGAAAATTCCTATAGGATGTGATATGGAAACCTGTTCTCTAAAAATAAGTATTTTCTTTCTTTAGGCACTGGTTATCAGTTGAATGTCTGCTCTGCGGGAGGGTTGGTTGCTGATAACCTAAAAATTGTATGGGTTGATTTGCGAGTCATAAACGAGTTATTTTATAATCATGTTAAGCAGATTGTTACATTTATGGCACGGATGCGATAAGGATCAACCCAAACCCTCTAATTCGTGTTGAGTTCGTGTTGTGTGAGCTGGACATTTTGCAAATCGAAATCCCTAATTTGTACCAGTCACTTGATCTATGAAATCTCTTAAAAACTTATAGAAATCTTCGGTTTAATTATTTACGGAAAAAAAATAGAATAACAGGACCCAAAAGTTAAAAAGGAAATAATAGCTCTTAATTACTGACTAGTTTTTCTCCATATATGTACTTTGTAGTAAATTGTAACAACCCGGGTCAAATCCTAGGTCCAAATCATAGCATAGCATAGGCCCAATGTGATGTCTCAATAATATATGTTCAAAAGGTCATCATTGAAGGTATTAATGATAGTAGCTTGAGTTCTTGTATACACATCCAAGTATCCCACATGTTATGTGGGATTGGGGTGTTACCTAAAGGAATTTTCTTTTAATATATTGCCATGTAAATCCTTAATCTATCACATTAATTAGGAAGACTAGTAGTGCTTCAATGGATGTGTTTTCTGTATCATGTATAAAAGGAGTTTTTCTATATGAGTGTTTTGGTGTTTTTTATCAAATACAAAGTTGAATCTTTTATATATAGCATTTGATAAGCAACTATTGCAGGGATGTTCTTCGCTGGGGAAAAAATATTGGCTCAGCCAAAACGCGAACAAAGAAACGTGCAGGTGTAGCTGTTTACAATAGAGCATCTTCACTTGAAACACTTGTAAGTTCCCTTCTATTTTTCTTTGGATCCTCAATATAAAAAAGAGCTCAGTTGATTGAGTTAGGATTATCTTAATTCTTATATGATAATTTATACATGTGCTGAAAAGATGGTAATGAAAAGTTGCTGTGTTTAAAGGTTTTGAAACTTATTTAGTATATGAATGATTCGACCTTGTAATTTTCAATAAAACCCGCATCACGTCATTTTATCACTGTGTCCTTAAAGTGAAAGAAAGTAGAACTAACTGTTTTAGATTCAAAGTACGTAGTACAAAGATTGCTTACGATTGAATGACAAGAAATTAAATTTAATGTTTTACTTCCTTCTGTGATTTGGTTTTCCACGTATTAATAAATTTACTAAAAAATGTCCTAATTTTCACTTAGATTTGACATCTGCGTAAGTTTATTATAGTTACATCAAGGATCTGGTGCCTTTGATCGAAATATCTGCTTAATTTTTTATGTAGGTTGGCCATTTGTACTTAACAAACCCAAAACATCTGGAAGAGATCATGCTAAAGTTAGGCTTCTCGGCTGATGGTCCTACCAAGTTTATCTCGGAGAAAGCAAATAGTAAGTTGACTAATGTGTAACACTTATTCATTTAAATTTCGATTTGTAACACTTATTCATTCGGTCGTGTACTGGAAATAGATATTAAGCTGTGACGTTTTCCCTTAACAATATTTATGTGAATGTTGTTTTTCTTATACTTCTATCTGAAGGGCCACACAGGGAAGACTTGATACTAGATCTTATTGCTTCACAGCTACATGACATTCCCTTTCAGCCAAAATTGTAGGAGGCCTTTCAAGCTTCTATATATTTATATATATTCAATGACACGCTTCAAATGTAAATTAAGTTTTTATTTACACGCATTTGAAATATAACTAGAACTGGTCCATGAAATGAACATAATTTATCAAAACTTCTCTCTCCAAGTCTAAACTCTAAAGCAGGGGAAGACATACGACCAAAACATTTTGTCCTTTAATGACACAAGCAAAGCTATCCATATTCCATACGTGTCTCTCCGTTGTCTGTTGTGTGGGCTTCTGAAAATGCACAAGGTTTGTGAATGCTTTTGGTGCCTGATAATATTAATTCCTGAAGTTGCAATAACCCAAACATTTGAATTGGAGAAGTTCCCCGTAGCTCTACTTGTCATATATATATATATACATATTTCCTTTATTTCTTGTATGCTGTTTTAGAAGTGAGGTGTTATATAACTTAAGTAATTGTGTTGCTTTCCATTGAATACTTGACTTTGTTGTTTGTATGAATGCAATGACCTATAACATAGACACCGTTGTGTAAATGCTGCTCCAAGATAGTAAAATATAGGCTGATTGAGAATGATTGCTGTGAATGCATTTATTGGATTTTTCTTAAGCTTTCTCATTTTTCATTTTGTGGTAAATCATTACTTTATGGACTGATTCTCTGTTGCTTTTCTGCTTTTTCCAGTTCCACTAGGCAGCCAATAGGAATAACAATCAGATGGGCGTAAGAGCTGTTCATTACTGGCAAGTCAAGGTTGATTTTATAGGCAATTTTCAGAAAGCACCCATTGATTGATTTGATGGGTCTATTTTGTACATAGAGAACTCAGAAAAATAGGGTATCAAAATATGTAAGAATTGGCTGGATTTTTAAGCCCATCCCAGAATAACAGTTAAATTACAATGATAACTCCATCTTTCTTCTTTCTCCCCATCAATTGTTAAGGATATGAAATCGATGGATGGTTGTCTTTATTTGATGATGGTGATTAGAAAATATTTTGGGTTATAGTCAAGGATGAGGTGTCAAACTTCATTCTCTCATTAATAAATGTAGCTTCATGAAATGAATCAACTTTTAAGAGTCTTGCTATACATTGTGAAAGTTTTTGGTTGAATTATAATTGTAACGTATGTGTATACATAGGATAGGTAGGATTTAAGAAAGGCCTTACTTTAATTTATTCTATCTTATCGCATGCACTTCTTATTTCGTCAAATATTTATCGACATGAATATCATTTTCCAACTTTTAAACCAAGTTCAGGCTGCTTATTAGTTGTTGAATTTCAGTAAGGGATCGGCATTAACCTAATAGGCTCATATTTATTTCAATCCTTGATCACCGGTGGCCAATCATTGGGCAAAATGCATGCTCAGTAATTTTAGCACCTGAGCTTTTTGGAGGAGATCCATGTCCAAATGTTATGAAGAAACTATCGGTGGAGGTAATTTGCAGCTAATTTTTAAAGACATTTGAAGAGACAAAGATGGTACTACCAGTAAAACTTTCAGATTCATTTTTTGTCTGAAAATAGCTAGTACACCCCCAAAATCACCATGATCATTTCGTTGGCTTTGCCCTAGTGAAGTTGTACAGATACACAACACACCATGTGCTCCAAAGCTTATATAGATTTTTGAAGATCATTGCTGAGAAAAGATTAGTGTATATAAAGTACTGGATGTTCTGCCCTGCGGATGTAAAAGGAAAGGACATGGTGGGAGGTTTACAAGCACATTGAGATGGTAGGAATTGATTCCATGTGCTGATAGTAAGCAACTAAGCTTTTGGATTTCAGATTTGAATTTTTTTTTTTTAACTTACTGCATTACAAGCAGTTATTTCATTGCTTTCAAATTTCAATTCATTTCAACATTCTCAATATTCTATTCTTTGTGCTCTACTCTCTTTTAATTCTGCCATTCATGACATACTACTTTATAGCAAGTTATGAACTACTACTCCACTCGAAAAGACTTTGTCAAGTTGTGCAAGGGCTTGTTCATGATGGTAAGCATAAACACGCATATTTACGAGGACAAAAACACCAGAATTGGGGAGAAAACATCTTTCAGTTGAAGTAGAACTATAATCTGAAACCCTTTTTCCTTTCATTTGTTAATAGTTCTAAAGTTGCTGATTTCCTTTCTCTCTTATCTTTCTTCTAATGTGACCTTTTATCTACTTGTCTCCACAAAATCCCCATTAGGGTACCTCCAAGTTTTATGAAGTGAGAGTTAGGAGTTTAGTCTTCAGTGAGTCTTTCTTTATATAAGATAATAAACATTTTCTCGTTGATCACAACTCAGTATCTTATCCCTAATCTTAGTTTCATTACATGAATGACAACCTGCACTATCGTCTTAGAGGTCCGGATTCTTCAGACTAGGTACTCATTAGGATACATACATGATTTGTTAGATAAAAGCTGCGAGTAACAGTTGAATACATAGGCTGATTTTGGATCATGAACTGGGGTATTTGACCGGTGGTTACTCTACAACAAGTTGAGATACCTCCAGAAACCTTTTAACCTTACTTTTTCAAGTTTTTCTCTTGTGCACTGGACAATGGTTATTTCCTTCATGCTCTTGCTCCAATAAATATAAAATCCTGCATAATCTGTTCTAACATTGTGATTCAGTAAGGAAGTTCATTTACTTCCATAACCTACAAGAATATGAAGATTTGATATTCTGCAGCTCCTCTTTACGACTCGTAAAGAGATTAAGCTGCACATCCCCCAAAAGCCGATAAATATGATGCTTATTTGCCACCACTCCTGCTACATCTTTTAAAAGAACAAATTGGTAATGTGGAATACCGCAACACACGATCCTTACAAGGAGAATTAAATCTTGATCATGTCTGGTAATTCTACCTGCTAGCATTTTTCCAAGCCAACTAAAACATCTATCAAAGCACCACAAACTGCTAACAAGTAAGTTTATAACATCAGTACTGGTGTAAACAACAATTATAGAAGTAAAGGGACGAAACATAGTAGCCTTTCCTATGCTAAAAAACAGCTAAAGGGGAAAAAAAAATAAAAAAATCTTCCCAACTGGAAAAGTTTAATATTGTAGCCCTTATCCTGCAATAGTGGCAATTCGTCTTTAACTGGTCCTTGCTTAGTTTCAACTTCATTGGTCGCTATTATATTCTGCCTTGTGTACTGATTATCGAGCCCCTCACCTTCATCATCACATCAGTCAATTTTCACAGATGAGTAAATCTTCTGAACAAACCAGAAACAAGTATAGAAACCTATTGTCCCCGTCAAAACAAAGAAGGCATATGATGCAATTGACATATACCCAAAGTAAAGGATTCCCGAAACCAGCTTGGTGATTTCCAACTTTGTAAAAAAGTAGAAAATGGAGTAGAGGAAAAGGTATAAAGCAGAGGAACCTGCAGTAAGGTAAGCCCTCCACCACCAATGGTAATCTTCACTACACAACTGGAAGTAGCACAGCACAACCGTAATCTCCGCACATGTAATTATTAAGATAACAAAAACTATGAAGAGGAAGCCAAATATGTAATAGAACTGGTTCAGCCATATGGATGTCAAGATGAAGAATAGTTCAATGAAAACAGCACCAAATGGAAGAATGCCTCCAATAAGTACAGAGAAGATAGGTTTCATATACCATGCCTGCTCTGGTACCTGCCTTGGAATTTTGTTCGTCTTGACTGGGTCTTCAATGGCTGGTTTTTTGAAACCCAAGTAACTGCCCACAAACACTAAAGGTACTGATATTCCAAACCATAAGCAGACAAGGGCAAACATAGTACCAAAGGGTACAGCCCCAGATGATTTCTCCCCCCAGATTAAGGCATTAAGAACAAAGAAGATGGCAAACAAAATACCAGGAAACATAAAAGCAGTTTTCAAGGTATTTCTCTTCCACTCAGTTCCCTTGAACATTTTGTACAACCGGGCAGAGGAAAAACCAGCAAATAAGCCCATGAAGACCCATAACAGAACCATGGCAGTCATAAGCCCACCTCGGTTTGAAGGTGACAAGAAACCCAACAATGCAAATATCATTGTAACGAGGGTCATTGCAAAGATCTGAACACCAGTGCCAACATAAACACAGAGTAATCCAGAATTTACGGGTGCCCTAAAAACATCTCCATGAACAAGTTTCCATCCTGTTTCTTCCTGAGCTTCATCTTGCGTTTCCAGTTGATTATAGTTTGCAATATCTCTGTAAAGGGTTCTCATCATGATCATGGCCACCATGCCAGAAAGGAAGAGGACTATCATCAGAGAATTTATGATGGAAAACCAGTGAATCTGATCATCATTCATAAGGAGGTAGGTGTCCCAACGTGATGCCCATTTGATCTCACTTTCCTGGAAAAAATGTAAGAACGAAAATAGGCAACTCACTACAGAAATAGCAATCAAAGAATTATTTAAAGGAGCACAAAATACCAAGGGTTTCATAAAAGAATACCTTGAAAGAAACATCATATGTAAAAACAACTTCTTTATCTGTCTCAACTTCCTGTGGAACAGTGCTACCTTGAATTATATTTTTGGTGTTCTGGTTGCATGTTGCCAGCTGAGGGTTCTTCTCATCCCACTCCTTGTACTCATGATTAATACTGTTCACAAAAGATGAGGACAGGAATAAACAAAGCAATAATTAGACTAACAAAGTTCGACGAGTTTGAAAAGACCATTGGTTGTAAGACCAAATCATAAACAAGGTATAACATTGAAGCCAACCATGTTCAGCATACTTCGAGTCATCGTAAATAAAATAAATAAATAAATTATAAAGAAGGAAGAATTCAAGGAATGTCCAAATGACATTGATTGTGTGAAGTAATAAAATTACTAAGAAACAGGGACACTTCTGAAATAACTCAGCCACATCTTATTACATGTCCATGTTTTAGAAATTAATTTTTTCAGGTCGAGAATGTGCATCGAAAAGCTTTAGATAGCATTATTCAGCATTTCAAGAAATTATAATTCTAAAAAGAAAAAAAACTCATGTTGCATCATAAGATTCATAACAAAAGTGAGAATAAATGGTGGAGCTTACTTTATTCTTGGAGTTCTCAAGTCCAACTATTATATTCTCTGCACAACAAGATTTATAATGAAGTAGTGGGCCTTTTTTATTTATGTCTACATGATATTAGGTATGCTGTTTGGATACATGAAATCTCAAGTGACTGGTGAAATGATGGTATTAGTTTAGTGATATACCATTTGATGTTATGTTCAATGACAGATTTTGATCCTCAAATGAATGATGATCCCCAACCCACACCCCATGCGTGGGACATGGCATCTAATTCAAAATTCAAAGCATAGTCATTTCCTCAGAAAAAGAGCACATACAACAAAAAAAAGGATCACTGCTATTTAATGTGTCCCTAGCGTATGGGTCCTACATTTTTCAGAAATATTGCGTCAGACTCTTGTCAAGGCTTCAAACACAACTCAACAACGCATTTATCCCAAACTAGTTAGGCAAGGCTGAAAATGATTTTATATGAAAGTGTGGAACATTATATAGCACTGTGAATAAGGTACTAAACACTTCATTATAAATCAACACATAAACCAGAGAGTCCACATATCCACCCAACATCAAAAGAAATGTATGGAGATGAGTAGAGATCAAGATAAATGGAAAATCATAGAACCTGTTTGGTGTAACCTCAAACCCAACAATTCGAGCAGAATCGGTCTCAAGATCTTTATGATACATGACTCTAAAGCTCAAGTGGTTATGGATGAAGTACTTCTCCTCTTTACTCTGCAAAAGTAAATGGATGCATATCATATTCCAGATATTGTGGGCAAACAACAATTAGCAATACAATTTTCATATGCTGCCCTTCAACTAACCCCTGCATAATTTCCTTTGAACCCAACACGGAAACCATGCTCATAAGTGATTGACTGACTGCCATCCCTTCTTTGTCTAAGAACAGCAACGGGAAGGTTATCCAGAATCCTGCATTCTCATTACAGATTGAATAGTTAACAGAGACAAACATGTTGGAGATGAATATGAAAAAACTCACAAATAACATGAAAAGATCCCAATACTAACAGGCAGAAAACTCATTGATCAGAAAATGAAGGCACAATTCATTCAGCACTTACATGTTAACTCTGTATTCATCATCAATTTTTTCCTTAAAATTCTTTGCAGTTTCAGCATTTAGCGTTACTCGACAACCCACCTTGCATGGCTGCTCCTCCCTCATATGAAACTGTGATGAAATTCAACATTAAAGATCCTTGTATTCCTTTCAGTATGAAAGTAGTAAAGGGAAAAAGTACAGTACTCACAGTATAGACCGAGTTCTCTATACGGTCACCTCGAAGAACCTCCCCCAGATTTTCTGCGCTGTTCATAATTTTTTGGGGTTTACAGTAGTTCAAGTAATAGTAGTCGTATGGAAGTTGTGTCTTCGTAGATGACAGCTTGTTCACTTTAATTTGAAGTGGATCACCCTTTTCGAAAAACAGAAAACCACAAGAATAAAAGCCCACATAGCAATAAGAGAAATGGAAATAGTTGAGGAACAACAATTGTCACCATGCGCAAATGACAAGGGTGTGTGTGAGAAAGAAGAAGATAGTTAGAGAAAGAAATGGAGGGAGAAGAACAAAAGACAAATTTATACATACGGAAAACTCTAAATATTAGGAACCATTTCGCACACACTTTAATGGGTCAAATAAAGTAAAAAAATTTGAATATAAATAAGATGGAAAAGTCTGATAAAACTCATGCAGTTTATTCACATAACAGAAACACTGCAAGTCACGCACATCATCTTTCAATGCAATAATAAAAAAGAAAATGCACACCCATGGACAGATACAAATCTTCCTAAACCCATTGCTAAGATTATGCAAGGAAATTTGTCTTGCTAAAGTGAAACACGGTTACACTACAAATACACCCATGTGAGGGATCCTACTGCTGAACACCACCCACCATCAAACACCAAAAACATTTCCAAACCTATTGCTAAAGATCATGCAATTAGACATGTATCTACTAAGAAGCACAGTCACCCACAAGTAACACACCAGAGCATTTATAAATTGATACGTGGAGTAATGCAATGCAGATTCTGGCAATTCACTTTATCAAAAATTATAATTTACTATCATTTTTATCACATCAAATACCCCGCATGTCCAAGAGAAAAACTACCAACACAAATTAACAAAATAAATAACAAATAGACTATTATTTCAAGTTCCAACTAAACCAAAACCCTAGATCCAACACAAGATTCAACAATAGCATTAGATTTCAAAGAATAAAATCAGCAGACTATCAACATCAAAACCCTAGATCCACACCTGCTTCAATAAGAACGTCGACATCACAATCAATATGAATTAAGTGAAGGAAATGACTAACTAAGAATCAATCAACTCTACGATTAGTTCACCCACGACAAAATTCAAAAATTATATATACGTAAGAACGTACCCGTTGAAAATCACGAGGAGCTACACCAGGAAGATAAAACGAATGTGTAGATGAGATCAGAAGTAGGAGAGAGAAGAATACGGTGGCGACGCTACGACCCATCTTCCGATTCTAGAGAGAGAAAACAAGGAGTGAAATCAGTTGATGAATGTTTACTATTGGAGAGCTGAATGTGTGCTTGCGGCAGCCTCCCAATTATAATTACGTTAAATTGGTTCGTTTAATTAGAGAATCAAATTTGTACTTTTAACATTTATTTATTATATAGAAATATTAGTACTTCTCTTATGTAATTTGATAATTTTTAGAAAAAAAATTCATTTTTTAATGATGATTTTAATTTGAGACTTCGTATGCCAATTAAATCAAATGATAATTAAGGGAAATGAACAACTGAAATGAGCGTCACTAATTTTGTGAAATCTCAGTATACTTATAACAAAAATTAGAGTTGGTAAGAATAGTGTTGGGTCGTGATATTTCTCCTATTGGACCGAATGGATTGGGCCTACATATTCAGTTAGTCCATTGAGTCTTCATTATTGGGTGTTGACATTATTGGATCTAATACTTTATTATCTTTATTAAGTTCGCCCAAATATCGGACCCGTCGGTGGAATTCGACCCATCATATATTTTAAAATATCTACATCTTTGACTTGTAATGATGAAAAAAGCATGACGGTTGACTGTAGAGAACCCGCCATGCATTAATGTGGATGGGATTATAAAGCACTGCGGTGGGAGCGGTGACCAAAAAGCGGTGGATAAACTATATGCAATCGGTGGAACCCATCGGATCAAAGGGTGTGTCGGGTAATAGTGGGTGTGGCTTTGTAATCCAGTGCAAAGAGAGTATAACTTAGCAAGGAAGTCTTCACAAAAAGTGACGTTTCATACACTTCTTCATTCATAATCACATATACACAAAGAATTATTATTTTCTCTCTCGAGACACTGTAGACATTATATTCCTCCATTGTTTAACCTCGTGAACACGCGTGATCGACTCTCACTTTGAAAGCTATCCCCTCGAGCCGGAACCGTCGAAGCTTATGGTGTTTATCGTGTTTCTTATCGCGAGGATCGAGCGTCTTACGTGATTGGGACGTGATGAAGAAGATTGGCGTTAACATTGGTATTGGTATTTAGAAGGAGGCGCTTTTCTAGTATTTCTTGAGCTATCAATCACAATATTTCTAGTTGTTCTACATCGGAAGTTATGGCACCAATCGGGGTTCTCGTTCGAGATCCCACGAAAGCCCGAAGATGGTTGGTCTTTGTTGTCGATAAAAGCGAGGATCGTAAAGAAAGCAAGTAAAAGGCACCCGCCCATAATTGACATCGAAGTGGTCGGTGTTAAAGATGATGGTCGAGCGAGTAGATGAAGACCCAACAACCATTTCTGTTTGATAGAAGAGGTAATCTGCCATATTGGTCTTACGGATGATAATTAGAAGAAGAGTAGATGAAGACCCAATGACCATTTCTGTTTCGATCAAGAGGTAATCGCCTATTGGTCTTGGGATGATGGTTGAGCGAGTAGATGAAGACCCATGACCATTTTTCTGTTTGACCGAAGAGGGTAATCGCCTATTAGTCTTGGGATGATGGTGAAGCGAGTAGATGAAGACCTAATGACCATTTTCTAATTGAATGAAGAGGTATCATCTTCTATCGGTTTGCGGGATTATGGTCGCAGCAGACGAAGAGACCGATCCGGGGAGCCGCACCTCGAGAATACAAATAAGGCATACGCCTCGAGTATCCTCATCACCGTGACGGAGAGTTTCATAAAGTATATCCGTAAATCACACTCCCGATAGTCACTTTGGGGCACACCGCCGCCTATAGATACTTTTCTTCGAGAGATGCCTGGGCGTCAAAATTTGTCGAGGTTGATTCAAGACACAAAATGCACCCATATTCCTAAGCATCCGAAGAGGATACCTCATCCTAGGGGTTCTCGGGACTATGGCACAAACGGATGAGGGAGCAATTCAAGAATATATTCATCCGAGAATGCAAAAAAGGTACTCTGTCTTGAGTGTTCTCGCCGCAGCGAAGGACTCGTCACCAAAGCAGATCAATAAGCCGCACTCTTGGAAATTGAACACTTGGTAAATATTTCCAAAAGTCGGTTGACATTATGGTCGGACAATTCTTTTCTCAAGCTAATAATAGTTAAAGAGAAGCCGAGGAATCGATAAAGCCGTCATAGTTCTTTTCGCAGAAGAGCTCGTGGACATTACATGCAGATGGATATTCTATTTTGGACATCAAGACAAAGAAAGCTATCAAGGGGTCGATCACAATAACAATTTCATTCTTTGATCATTATCGAAGTTAGCATACCATGATGCTTATAACTTTGATGGCGAGATGATGGCGTCTTTCCTTCGGATCAGGTGCTGGCAAAGAAAACCAAGTACAAGAGTGTCAATTTTGCTCTCATTGATGAGAATTTTTATCGAAGGACCTTTTTCGTCATCATTACTCAAACATTTGGTTCCATCCGAAGTAGAGTATGTTCTTCGGGAAGTTCACAAAGACACATCGTGTGACGATCATTTGACCGAAGTTGTTGGCCTACAAAGCACTTCTACAGGATATTCATGAAATAACCTGTGGAGTCAAAGACAGCATGATTTTGATTGCCTCATCCACATTCACTTTTTGACTATTGATCATGTTCCTATTTGTCCTAAGGTCACTATTGGTCCAAAGGTCACTATGGTGTAAGGAGGTATGGTAGGACTCGCTGGCCATTCGATGGTAGCCCCAGGTCCTTTTGATCCTATATTGATCTTATCAAGGTGGTAAGTCAATGGTCACTATTGGTCCGAAGGTCACTATGGTGTAAGGAGGTATGGTAGGACTCGCTGGCCATTCGATGGTAGCCCCAGGTCCTTTTGATCCTATATTGATCTTATCGTGGTGGTAAGTCGATGGTCACTATTGGTCCAGAAGGTCACTTTATGGTGTAAGGAGGTATGGTAGGACTCATTGGCCATTCGATGGTAGCCCAGTGTCCTTTTGATCCTATATTGATCTTATCGAGGTGGTAAGTCGATGGTCACTATTGGTCCGAAGGTCACTATGGTGTAAGGAGGTTTGGTAGGACTCATTTGGCCATTCGATGGTAGCCCTGTGTCCTTTGATCCTATATTGATCTTATTATCGTGGTGGTAAGTCGATGGTCACTATTGGTCCGAAGGTCTTTATGGTGTAAAGAGGTATGGTAGGACTCATTTGGCCATTCGATGGTAGCCCAGGTCCTTTTGATCCTATATTGATCTTATCAGGTGGTAAGTCAATGGTCACTATTGGTCCAGAAGGTCACTATGGTGTAAGGAGGTATGGTAGGACTCATTTGGCCATTCGATGGTAGCCCTGGTGTCCTTTTGATCCTATATTGATCTTATCGGGGTGGTAAGTCGATGGACACTCTTGATCCTTATATCTTGGTCCTTATATACTTGTTACCCCCCGAAAGTGGTAAGCAAGATTTCGATGGTGCAAGGAGGATCATCCAAATTCACCTCACACGTGGCCGATCTCACACTTTGAAGCGATAAGTATACATTACTTTATTTTGTTCAAGTGTTGAGTTGATTCATTCAATATTGTTCATTAAATTCTATCCATTAAATTCAGTTCACTTCATTTCATAAATTAAGCATTATATCGCCTTATCTAGTTCATGTCCTAAGTTAAGTTCATACAATTTAATTGATCTTGAATTATTGACAAGAAATGTTCATTCGTAAGTAATAAGGCATGAAGTTGATATTTTAAATATTAACTTATTCACAACAAGTTAGAATTTTTACGAGAAAGTTCTACGACTAAAGATAAGGAGAGGTCATCCTCGAGCTTCTTCCTCATCATCGTCACCATCTAAAGAGTCTAGAAGAGATGGATCTACCTTGGCTTTGAGCTTTTCTTGCCTTTACTTGGCAGATTTCATACCCTTTGGCATACATATGGGACGATCTTATTGTTCATTTCGGGTGGGTTTTTTTCAGATTCTCGCTTGGATCTCCTTACAAATATCTTCGGTCAGTGGCAGATCCAAGTTCCTAAGGGCCCGAAGTTATCGGAGTTCCTCTTCAAGCTTTTGACGAAGTGCTATATAACTTGCCTCTTTAGCGTGGATATTGTTATTTTGCTTCGCCAGGCTCTCTGCTTAGACTTCTCTACGATCTTCATTCTTCTTCGTCAAAATTTCATTCTTCTAAGTAGTCGACATTTATATCCTGTGATGACCGATGTGTGGCCTTGATCGTCTCCAACTCTTTTTGACCTTGTCGATATCCTTAGAGAAGGCATTCATTGTTGAAGAAGAGCAACATCAAGATTGATTCTTTCTTTCACCAACACGCAGACTTAGGATGGCATTATCCTCCAAGGCGTTATCCTCTTCCGCATCCTCTTGGCATTCTCTTCGCATTCTCTTGGCATTCTCTTGGTATCCTTTTCGACTTCTTTGTATTTGAGACGGAGGTACCGAAGATAGCGTTTCTTCAGCAGATGGTCAATATTAATCAATCGATTCAAACCGATGGTTAAATCTCAATTTCCTTTAGTCCGGTATATCACTCCTTCACCCATCGGTTCCATGATGGAATTATTACGAACCGATGATCATCGATGTCGCCACGCGACTTGCCTAGATTCGAAGAGAATGGTTTTTTGTGGCGAAGGTTTGGGTTGTTAGAGAGACGGTGAAATATTTGTTGTTGTATGTTCTTTGAAGCGGGCTCTTTAAATGGACTTCCAATCTTAATTGATGTTGCCATTTGATATTCACCATATGGGCTTGATGGAACCGTATTTTGGGCCTTCATTGGTCTTATATTAGTTCCTTTTATCCTCAACCGATGTTATTTATAGTTTCTATTAAACTCCTGTTTAATAGAAAACTAGAAGCAATGTTGGTCGTGATATTTCTCCTATTGGACCGGAGAATGGATTGGGCCTACATATTCGATTAATCCATTGGGTCTTCATTATTGGGTGTTGACATTATTGGATCTAGTCACTTTATTATCTTTATTAAGTCCTTACAGTATCGGACCCAATCGGTGGGTCGACCCATCATATATTTAAAATATCTACATCTTTGACTTGTAATGATGAAAAAGCATGACGGTTGACTTGACTAGAGAACCTGCCATGCATTAATGTGGATGGGATTATAACCGACACTGCGGTGGGAACAAAGTGACCAAAAAGCGTTGGATAAACTATATGCGATCGGTGGAACCTATCGAGATCAAAGGGTGTGTCGAGGGTAATAGTGGGTGGCACCGTAATCCGAAGCAAAAGAGTATAACTTAGCAAGGAAGTCTTCACAAAGAGGTACGTTCTCATACACTTCTTCATTCATAATCACATATACACAGAGAATTGTTATTTTCTCTCAAGACACTAGACATTATATTCCTCCATTGTTTAACCTTGTGAACACGTAATCGACTCTCACGCTTTGAAGCTATCCCCACGCCGGAACCGCCGCGTCGAGCTTGTGGTGTTTATCGTGTTTTTGTCGTAAGGATCGATGCGTCTTACGTGATTGGGACGTGACAGAAGATTCTGGCGTTAACAAATAGAATAAAAAATGACTACGAGAATTCGTCTCTCGAAGGCATTAGCCCTGATAATGCTCACTCATATATTTTTATATATGATATGGGTAAAAATAATTCACAAATAGTAAATTATCACGTATAATTTTAGTAACTAGTATTATAATAATTTGACTTCATTAAGTATACTTGCAAGAATATTCAATCATGTATCGATTAAATGTATTTGATGTTTAAACAACCAAAACCAATGATCGATAACTTACGTCTTTAAATTCAAACACAACTCTTAAGACAACTCTCATTCTATAAATAAGGGATACTCCAACAGATTCAAGGTACACAATTCTTCCTCTAATAAAAGTTCTCTATTTTCATATCAGCGTTCTGACTTATCTCAGAGCCCCCAACTCCAGTGGACTTTTTGCAAGTAATTCAACAAGATAAAGGTGATTACGTGGTGACCAATGTCATAGTTTTTTTTTTCAATCCTAGCAGTTGCGCGCACTGGTTCAAGGTCGTCATAGGATGAACCATAAAACAAGACATCTTAGGTTCGACTCCCACTAACAATAATTTGTCAAGGTCAAAAATTATTCATGAGACCACGGGAACGCGAGCGCAAACCCGTATGAAAAGGCTGATCGTGGTTGAGAATTTATCAAGAAAAAAAATATATTAAGTTTTTGAGTTCACCAAAACCTTAGCGTACAAGTTACTGATTGAAACATCAATAGAAAACAAGGAATGGAGATGCACAAGAAGACTCGTAAGAAAACACTTAGACTTGGACTATATATATCTCAAAATAATAGTGGAAGCTATCATATGATTGACATAAGTCTAATAGGATTTTTTTCATTTGCGAAGTTGAGCTCAAATGCTTGTATATATAATCTATTTATAACGTATTATCATATATCAGGTGACCCAACTGATCGACCAAGTTGGGATGTGCGTCCATGTTGGCATGTGCCATGTTGCATGACATTTCTCTAGTTAAGAATTATATTATTGATTGAATCGATAAAAAATTTACTGTTTTAATGCTCAGAATAAACTATAAAAGAAAAAGAGTCACCAAAAGTTTGCATCTTCACGATTTTGTACAATAAATCTCTTCGTGGCGAAGACCATAGGTGGTGGTCTTACGACTTTCGAAAAAGGGTAAGTAAGCACAACAATAAATCGTAACCAATATAAAAAAATTGCTTCATAAATGAGTCTTATTTTAATTATTTATGATAGTACACTTTTCATTCTTAAATAAGTGTCGTTTTAGAGAGTTTAGAATTTTGATATATTTCACGTTAACAAATTACAATGAAGCATTAATTACAAAATTTTCTTTATTACCGGTCAAGTATATTTCTATCTCATTTATCTAGTCAACTTTATATATATTTCCTTAATTAATGTAATAATAATTGTGATAACACATCAATTTTAATAACAGAATTGAAACAATAATAATAAATTACTTATTAAACAAGTGTGAAACCCTATTTCATAAGATTTTTTTTAATGTAGTTTTTTACAACATGAGTTTAAATATTTTTATTTTTATTTTACAACGGAGTATTAAACATTCGGTTATTCAAAGTTGAATCCATAATGAATACGCATATCACCAAAATTCCAATCATGGATTTCTTTATAATTACCGTTAAATCTAATTTATTTTCTATCATACGAGAGGACTCAAAAACACACAGAGCCAGAAAAAAAGTTGATGTCCATTCTGAAATCCTACTTGCCTCTAGTCTGTCTTCTTCACCATTTATTCGGTTGTGATCCAATCGAGCTCTAATGGGTATGATGATTACGATCTATAATGTACTGTATTCCTTTTGACATTCATTCGTTCGCATGTCGAAATTCGAACAAGTGAACCACCTTATTCAATGATCCGCTTTTTATTAGCCTCCCATATTAATATCAATTGTTCGTTAGGTTATGTTTTTATGCGTACATATTACGTAACCGTAATGTATATAAATTTCGCTAGCTGCATTTTAAATTTGAGATTGTTGTTTTATGTTTTAGTTTTTTTTTTTTGAAGAAAGTTTTATGTTTTAGTTTGTTAATTCGGATGTTATTCATCTGCTCCAATTTGATATTGTTTTCTAGGTTTTGTATTACTCAGGCCCGGACATAGTGTTTTGTATTGATTTATTTGATAAGAATTTTATGTTTTCTTTTAGATATCCGATCAATTTAAATAAGTTGCTGATTATGTTTGGAAATAATATGATTTTGTGTGGAGGTTCTTATTGTTTGGTGATTATTTGTTATGGTTTGGTGTTGGCTGTGAGGGAAATATGGGAATTGAAGAGCTATTAGATGCTTAATAATCCCTCTCTTCCAAAATATAAGATAATTTATTGATTTTCAAGTCAGCTTAAGACATTTTCAAATTTAAAGTAGATTCCTTAAATTTTATTCCATGCAATGTTTGGTATTGTAAATTATGTAAAAGAGATTACTCATTGTAAGATTTATTGTTTCATAATTTCTAAAAAATCATCTTCAAAAGTCAATAATGATCTTATAATTTGGAAGGAGGAAGTATTGAGTTTATATTGGGAACCAGGAAAAAACCAATGCTAGCTTAGCGGAGTTTGATAGATACCTTAGTTTTAGTTTAGGTAAGTTTTGAAGGTTAAACACATGTGGTTGTTGTCTGAAGTTCTTAAGTTCACCCACCAATCCACTTCAAATGGGCGCTGAGTACATATAAGCTACGCATGATCACCCTCATGCTTAGTATCATTGTTATATAGGTGGGTTGGGTTGTACTGGAATGATTGACGATTCTCAGGGAATTTCATGTTCTGTAAATAAAATTTTGATATTTTTGGAATGTGGGAAGAGTTTACTAATGTGAAGCAATAAGAATTTGCACGATGTATAATTTGTCACTAATGCTAATACAAATGTTTACCATTTCAGATAAAGGTGGCGAATGTTGTTCCACTCACCTCATAGATGGGGATGGCACTTTCAATGCTTCTGGTCTTGAAAGTTTTATGAAGGAAGTGAAACTGTCTGAATGTGGACTTTCATATGCGGTAGTCTCCATCATGGGCCCCCAAAGTAGTGGTATGTAATGTTGTCTCAACAAGTAAACAACTCGTACAGTAATTATTTAGAAGCTTGGAACATGTAATTTCTAACAGCTAAAAGCACAAGTATTTTACCATAATAGTCTGACAGATAACTGTCATATTCCCTTTTCATACAACAGTGTTGACCAATTTGGGAATCATTCTGATTACCAACCTTCTCCTTATCAGGGCATAGTTCCATTCCTGACTATCTCCTTCCTATTTGGTCCATAAGCGAGGGAATTGATAGGATAGCTCTCCCTTTCTTCGTGATTTTGTTTATATATTTTTCCAAATGTTTCCTTAAATAACATGTAAGACCTATGTGATCCCTTAGTTGATGCTGCTTTTGTTATGCTTTTAATGATTTCTTCTGTGATTTTGTCAGGAAAAAGTACACTACTTAATCATTTGTTTCGTTCCAACTTTAGAGAGATGGATGCTTTTAAAGGAAGGCACGCATTTGCAATTTTCTGTTGTTTGATCACATTGTGTTTTGACCAGATTTTGTGGAACTGACTGTATAAGTTTCGAACAGGTCTCAAACCACGAAAGGTATATGGATGGCAAGATGTACTGGAATTGAGCCTTGTACCATTGTAATGGATCTGGAGGGTACCGATGGAAGAGAACGAGGAGAGGTGCTGTGCTTGTTTCTGTCATGACTTATTTGCTTCTAAATTAGTAATCTTTTAAAGCACTCCATTTTTCTTATCTCGCCGTATTGGTATTCAGTTATCATAATCTCAAATGATTTATATATGGTTATCATACCCGTATTTGGTTGTTCACTACCATACAACTATTTTGGGTGTGTATATGAACATGATTTTGAATATGGAAACCCGTCACTGCGTGCAATAGTTAGTCATACCTCCGTTGTATCTTACCAGCTCTTAGTGACATCTTTATTTGAGTGGCACATTTGCATATGTAGACTGTTGCTGAAGTTCTTGTGGCACCAATACTCACTGAAAATCATTTTTTTTCCCGTCGTGGTCTTAAGATACGATAAAGAATATTATTAGCCTTTAATTTAGGTGTAACAAAAACTAAGCTTATAAACTTTTTTATGATGTATGAACCGATAAGTAGGAGAAAAATGAAGTTCTATGCATATTTTATATATATTTCCTGCCCCATCTAAAACATCTAAATTAGTGATTAAGATTTCCGAGTCTTCCTTCATTTTTATGAGGCAATTTTGGATTCACGGGTTAATTTTTTTTCTGCCAAGTGGGATTATATGTAATACTCCAGTACTGGAAAACAAAACATGTTGGATGGACTGAACTATATTAAGGTGTTAAGTCTCAAGTTTCAACTCTATTACCAAGAGTACCATTAACTTGTCATGACTTTTGGTGGAGGACCAAGATTATCCAAGTGCTCTTGGGACAGTGGTTTGACCTTTGATTCCACTCATGCCGGGCTTGGGTCATTACATTATGATGCAATATATAGGCTTTGGATCAAATCGTTGTTGCATTATGATCTGATATTTCTTTCATGATTTCAGTTCTCTTGAAATTATGAAAAGAGTGCAAACATAATTTTGCTTGATGTTCCTCATTCAAAGTACAAACATTATTTTTCCCTGCTGTTCCTTATTCAAGTAATTCTTTTTCTTTTCCAGGACGATACTGCATTTGAAAAGCAGAGTGCACTCTTTGCCCTTGCTGTTTCCGATATTGTGCTAATAAATATGTAAGTTTGTTTCAGCACACACATGTATAATCTGGACTCAGAAAATTTATACATAGAATGGATCTATGTTATTTGGGAGTTTATGTTTATGCTTGCAATTCTCATTTGATCATCTTAAATAGGTGGTGTCATGACATTGGCCGTGAGCAGGCTGCAAATAAGCCTCTTTTGAAAACTGTATTCCAGGTCAATCTTGCATCCATGAGCTTTAGTTTTAGATTGCAATGCGTCTATAGTTGAGCTTTATGATGGTCATTTACAGGTCATGATGCGATTATTTAGTCCTCGTAAAACAACTTTGATGTTTGTCATACGTGATAAAACAAGGGTGCGTTTCCCTTCTTTTCCATTATTTCATAGCACTGATATCTTATTATATAGTTAGCATACTAGCATCTATAGATGATTTGGATTAGGCTTTATAAGCTGAACAGTTTGAATATGCCTACTCTTTGTTTGTGTAGACCCCTCTGGAAAATTTGGAACCTGTTTTAAGAGAAGACATTCAGAAGGTACAGCTTGTGCTGATTTTCTCACATTTACAACCAATTGTTTTTGTTGATTTTATAACTCTTTCTTGATTATAGATATGGGATTCTGTTCCTAAACCAGAAGCCCACAAAGAAACTCCATTAAGTGATTTCTTCAATGTAAGCACCTCATGCTCAAAATTAGCTTTGCAAGGTCATTTTTTGTTTGATGAGAATGGTAAAATTATACTCATCTAATAAATGTTGTTTGACCAAAATGCCTAGGTTGAAGTTGTGGCTCTTTCTAGTTATGAAGAGAAAGAGGAACATTTTAAAGAGCAGGTATTCTGTGTAGAATACAAGAACCTATATTATTGTTTGCTTTTGGCTTTAGTGGAAGAGAATGTTTCATTATCAGCTGGGTCATTTTAGTGATAATTTATTTGAGTTTTTGGTGCCATTTTTTTAAATCTTAATCTTTAGAGTATAAAAGAAGACATCTTATTATCATGTTGGGAATATAACCGTAAGGGATGAGAGAAATGGCATAGGCCTTTAGGAATGACCTCAATGTCGATGGTCCCAATCCCATACATGAGACCAACATTACCTATCAAACAAAAAAAAATTATGTTGAAAGTGTCCCATAGTTTTGCTACTTGGATATGGCAATGTTGTGATCCCTAAGTCTGTATTCAGGTCATGTTTGGATCATAAATTGCTTTGCTTAGTTTACACGTGTGTGTTTGTACAATGAAGGTGGCTAGTTTGAGGCTGCGATTCTACCAGTCTATAGCCCCTGGTGGGCTTGCCGGTGATAGGCGGGGCGTAGTTCCTGCTTCAGGGTTTTCTTTTAGTTCACAAGAAATCTGGAAGGTCATTAAGGAGAACAAGGATCTTGACCTGCCTGCCCACAAGGTAATGGTGTTGAGAGCTACTCTATGGTATCTATTGACAAAATTCTTTACGTAGCTTTTCTTGATGTCGGACCTTTGATAGGTTATGGTGGCTACTGTACGTTGTGAAGAAATTGCCAACGAAAAGTATTCCTCTTTTACTGCAAATGAGGTACCTTGTTTTCAATAATTATCTTTACAAATTTATATGTTTTTCTCAAACTTGTTTACTAGTCGATTTGATCTTTATCGCTGCAGGACTGGGGTGAAGTGGAAGAGGCTGTACAGTCTCATCCTGCAAGGGGCTTTGGGAAGAAGCTTAGTTCAATTCTTGACATTTGTCTATCGGAGTAAGTACATTCCGCTGATGTGTTTTTTGGGGGGTTCGGCAGCAGGTTCAATCAATTATGCCCAGTTAAATGTGGCAGAGTTACCTGATGTCTTATCAGTTGTTTGAAAGTGATGTTTGTTGATAGATAATTTTCTTCATTTTTTTTGTTATATCTAATACGAATTGCTTAGTGGAGGTGTTAATTCTGGTTGTTTGGGAAGTAACTTCTTTAAGTGTTAACTGGACCCCGTAGAAGTAAGTTTTGGTGGTGATTATAGGTGAAATAGTCCCTTCATGAAGAAATGTTGTAACTGCTTATGCTAGCTTTTGTGATGCTGGTTTAATGTGAAGGATTAGTTGATTAGTGCACTGTAAAGGGAAACCTTTACTTGTATGATAACTCGATAACATTATATTTGAATTGGTTTCTTTGCCTTCTGGTACGTGTAATCCACATCAATCTCTCCTTTTAGCTTTATTTACTGAATATTTTTGATGCCTCTGTCAATGTAAAAATATAAGGGTGTTATAAGAAAGATTTCCTTTTTAGGTATGATGCAGAAGCTACATATTTTGAAGAGGGTGTTAGGTCTGCAAAGAGAAAGCAGTTGGAAGAGAAATTGCTGCAGGTAATGCTTTTTCTATGGTTCTCTCTAAATTAAGATTTCGTTTGATGTACTTGCAGGAGAACATATATAGTGGACTACGCAGTATACACACACACACATACACATGTATTCCTTACCTCAATTCTCTTGTTCTTTTGATTCATTAGCTTGTCCAACCGGCCTACCAATCAATGCTTGGTCACATACGCTCCGAAACACTGGATAAATTTAAAGAAGCATTTGATACTGCTTTAAGTGGAGGACAAAAGTTTGCTGTGGCCGCTCGTGACTGCACGGAGTCTCTTATGAAACTATTTGACGAAGGATGTGCAGGTATAGCTACAAGTTAATATATGTCATTTTGGTTTTAATATGCATCTAATACTAAAACTTATTTCTACTTGTATTAGATCCTTTTCTTACATTTTATTATCTTCTCCAATAATATTTTCAAAGTATTTTGTTTGCACTTATTCTAATACCATATACGCTACACATGTTGTTGCTATGAGAGGTTCAGGATTGATTTTATTATTTCTGTATGAGCCCATTCGAGATTGTGTTTTGAGCACTCACTTTTGGACTTCAAAAGCAGTTTTGGAATATGTTCGGCATGAAAAATCACAATAACTTTTGGGTCACCCAAGCACAGAAAGTCATGTTTCAGAAAAAAAGCACGTGGGAGGTGCTTTATTACCGAAGTGGATTTTGGAATCTAATCATTTTCTTTACCTTTCTTTTAATAACATATACTTTTTGATATTCTATACTTGCAATCATTTTAGATATATCTAATCTTATGGACAAATCATTTTTGACAGTATGCACATTTGAGAAAGACAATCAAACACAAAATTAATTTTCTACACGATTTTCGTTCATATTGTATATTCAAACATCATTTTCTCATAATCAGAAGCACCGCTAAACTGGTCCCGGATAATAGATAATATTGGTTCAATAGTTTTTCGTTTTTCATTTCATTGTTTGAGAAGACAGATAACCACAGAGCTTTTATTTGCATCTTCAACCTCTATCACTACTGTTTTAACACTTTGTTGCGGTGTTATTTAATTTAATTTTGTGGTAGAAATAACAAAACGTATGCTTATGTGAATATAGAATCCACTGAAGTATAATGCAATTGTTTTCATTTTTTCTTTTGAAGTGGAATAGTCAACTTATAGTTAAAAAAAAAAAATTTTAATTTTTTTTATGTATTTCTGTATAAAAGGCATGAAAGGAATCTACGTGAAATCATCATTTTCTTAAAACCAGATGTGTTCAATGAAAGTTTCATTTTTTCTCTCTTCTTTCTCTTTTATTTTTGCTTGGTGTGGTGTGTGGTTTGGAAAGATATCGGCCGCAAAATTTAGAATTTTAATTTGTGCATCTCTCGGATACTTCTAACTCTAATACATTTGCATTTGAAATTTACTTTTGTCTTGGTGCATTCTCCTTCACATTGTTGAAGAAGCTTTTATAGTCTAATGAATCAGCTGACAATTACGGTTTAAATTTTTGAATGATTGAAATGCTATGTAGATGGTAGGAATCTTTGCAATCTCGCAATGCTCATATTGGACACTAACCCATTAACTTTACAGATGCCATCATTAGGCAGGCAAACTGGGACTCTGCTAAAGTAAGGGATAAGCTTCGGCGTGATATAGATGCACATGTTGCTGCAGTTCGTACTGCCAAGCTCTCTGAGCTTACTTCATCATATGAGGTATATCACTTTGACCTGACCTTGGTAGTTAGCAGTTATCAAGCTTTAGGTAGATTTGAAATCATTTCTTTACAAGTCTTTGTGGAAATTTATAGAGATTTCGGTATTTTAACCTTCAGCATAAATATCTGAATTTTGCCAAGTTGTTTCTAGGAAATATAACTGTCTAAATGGCAAGCTTAGTGCAGAAAAGAGCATATGCTTCTATTGTTCAGGTGAAATATGAGTGCCAGAAAATGGGAAACCCAAGACAAGAAAAGAAAAAATATGTATCATGACTTGCAATATTCATTACATTCCCAAATCGTCTAACATGTTTTTAGGTCATAGGTTGTATAATTAGCTGAAATATTCAATGCCAAAATTGTATGTAATGGGACATGAATGTGGATAACTCTGCGTGAATATTCCATAATCTTTGTCATATGAATCAAGCTTCTGATGAGAATTTCTGGTGCAGAAAATATTAAATGAGGCATTATCTGCCTCTGTGGAAGCTCTGCTAGATGGTGCTGGTGATGACACCTGGCCTTCAATAAGGAAACTTCTTCAGCGCGAGAGTGAATCAGCTGTGTCTGGGTTCTCTATTGCACTAACTGGGTTTGAAATGGATGAACAAGACAAGGATAAAATGCTTTCAAGGTTGGAGGATTATGCAAGGGGAGTTGTGGAAGGGAAGGCAAAAGAAGAAGCTGGGAGAGTGATGATCCGTATGAAGGACAGGTACTAACTTCTTGCAATATTTTGATCCTTTTGTTTCGTTAATTTGGATTCTTCAACAATTGAGTTCTTTGAGATCAGTTGTTTCAACTTTTATCCATGGGGATTGACTGTAAAATTACCCACAGGTTCACAACATTATTTAGTCATGATTCTGATTCAATGCCACGGGTCTGGACTGGGAAGGAAGACATTCGAGCAATTACCAAAACTGCTCGCTCTGCAGTATGACACCCTTCATCAAATTTTTGTTGAATAAACATCTTTAGATTGTATTTTGATTCTTCTTGTTTGGTTTGATGACATCTCTTACTTTATTTCAGTCGTTAAAGCTATTGTCTGTTATGGCTGCAATTCGTTTGGATGATGTTACTGATAATATTGAGAATACCCTAGCACTTTCTTTAGTTGATACCAAGAGTGGTTCCACAACCAATAAAGACACCAGTTCGCTTGATGCACTGGCTTCAAGCACTTGGGAAGAGGTGGTTTATTTCATGCAAGTTGTATACGAAATCTGAATTGTGCTGGCATGTTGTTATACTATAGAATTTCTAGTTACTAAAGATAACTTAATTTCGGGATATAATAATGTCACGAGCTGATAAATTTTTCTAGCATATAGCAGAAGTAAATGCTTGATTTACTTAACCTCTAGCTAAATGCCTTTGATTCATTTGACCCAGATTCCAGCATCGAAAACATTTATTACTCCAGTCCAGTGCAAATCTTTATGGAGGCAATTTAAGACAGAGACAGAATACACTGTTTCCCAAGCCATTTCTGCTCAGGCATGATCTTATACATACTACTATTCTGAAGATAATCTTTCTCTTATTCTAATGTCAGTAATTCGTGAATGTACCTCCTTTATCTTATTTCAGGAAGCTAGCCAGCGTGGTAATAACTGGTTACCACCTCCATGGGCTATTGTTGCCTTGTTGGTGCTAGGATTTAATGAATTTATGACACTTTTGCGGTATTTGTTTTGTATAATTTATTCATTATTTCTGTTTGGAAATTTTTTTTGGATGGACGTGCAATTATTTTTCCCTCAACAATTACTACTGGAGTCAACTAATACTTTCTTTCCCTAATGGTAGGAATCCTCTGTGGCTTCTTGTCATCTTTGTTGGTTATCTACTTACCAAAGCCCTGTGGGTGCAGCTAGATATCTCGGGTGAATTCCGCAATGGCGCTGTGAGTTCCCCTTAGGTTTTCAAAGTTATTGTTACGCCAGTATTGGAAGCAAGTTCGATAAATGGAGTTCAAAGCGTCCATTTTGAAATTTATGACTATGTTCTATAATATGGCCCCAAATAATAATTTTTAGCAATCCACTAGATATAACTCACTTCGTGGGACCTGTATTTCGTGCTTGGTTGAAGTTGGTGGAAAAAAGAAACATATGTAGTGAGAAAGTTTAAAAAAAGTTCAGTTATAATGTGGTGAATCAGCAACAGTAGATTATTTTGGGTCTTCAAACTGAGAATCACAACAATTTTGAAGTTGATATTGTGGCCAGCCTTTTTCATTTTCCTCTTGTGCATTCTTACAGGTTCCTGGACTTATCTCTTTATCCACCAAGTTCCTTCCTACTATCATGAATCTTATCAGAAAAGTAGCAGAGCACGGCCAGGTCCCTGCAACTACTGATGGTCAAAGAGCAGCAAAGAGTTTTCACAGTGGTAATAGTCTGATGTCATCAAGTGCTTCATCTGAGGTGACCAGTTCGGAAAATGGAACTGAATACTCGAGCTCCACAGTGCATGACAAAGCTCAATAAGGTATTTGTTTGTAGAGCAGTTAAACTATCTCTGATGAAGCTGGTTTTCTGCTTGTTGCGTTGAGAGGGCAAATTTCATGAAAACAAGTCTAATCATGAGTTTGTTATAGACAAACAGATTTTGAATCTGGCATTGATTTTTCTGAATGTGCCACCCACCGGGGCAGTAGTGGGTTGTAGTGAAAAATTCCCACTGAATAGAGAATCCATTTCTTTTTCTTCTGCCTTGTTTCAGTCGTTAGGTGTCAAATTCCGATTCCTGGTTAGGAGGGTCTCCCCCGATTCTATTTAGTGTTGTTGACATTTTGGTCTGTTTGTATTTTAATGATTTTGATCGATAATTTATGGACCTTTATGTATTAATGAAACATAATAGTTCTCCTTAGAGACGTGAATTTTTCTTCACCTACAGGCTACATGCAGTTAAAGGGCCTAAAAGAAATTGCATTATGTGTTTATTAATGGAGCTCTTCTCTTCTACTACTACGACATGTAGAATTTTTCTTATATGCTACTATGCTTTTTGACACTTTTTAAGTAAATAAGTTGGGTCGAATTATTAGTATAAACAATTGAATACAGTGTAAATTTATTAATTAGGACTATGAGAAAATAATTATCATTATTCTATTTTTATTTATGTAGTAGAATTGATTTAGTAAGAATAATATGGAACCAAAATCAAAATTTATACCAAGTTTGTGCTATATTTGTGAAATCTTAAAATTTGAGATTGTACCAAGTACCAAGTATTTATTTAAGTTTTTGAAAGCAACACATGTAATTAGTAATTCTTTATATTAATATGCAGCAGTGTTGTTTATAGAAATAAAGAGTACGTAAGATATTTGTACTGATACCATCATACAACTATTATATTATATGTTATATTTATTTGTAAAATAGTTATATATATGTTTATACTTATGAACTCGTATTTATTTTAAATTTTAAAATATTGTGAATTGAATTGAATTAAAAGTAAAATAAATTTCTATATTTGAAATGAAGGGAGTACAACTATTATTTTACTTATTATAATATAATAGCACAAACAACGTTTTATTCTACGAGTTAACTAGGATATTGTCTCTTTTAATTATTCTTCCTCCTTATTTTTCTTTTAATGAGCCAAGTGTTTTATTAAACACTAAAACTAATATGAATACAATCGTTGGGTAAAATCGCATGTCTAATTATTTTAATAAATAATAATAAAAATAACAAAACAATATCACTTTATATAGGATTTTTAAGTAATACTTGTTCTGTTTTAAAATTACGGATATAAATTAGACATATATTTTTATTTTAAGACTATAAAATTATTAATTTGTTATTATATTCTTACTGTCATTTATAACATTACAGTATCAATATTTAGGTAATATTAAGAATATACTATTTGATAACATAAATTACAATTAACAATTGTAAATGCGGTGGGTAGCACAATTGAATGAAAATAGGAGATTAAAATATGATGGGTTGGGTTGATAATACTTGTGCTATGTTGAGTGGTCATATGTTATGGCCCAAGCCATGGCACCTTAATTAATCATCCTCTAAATTACTATGTTATGTTTTTTTGTTGTTGTTGCTAAATTTCTATGTTATCGTGATTTAATTATTATTATTGGCGTGACATGCATAATTCTAATGTTATTTATTGATAAATGGCTTTAATTAATGTAGGTCATCAAATCAAATCACTATGCTTGAATCACATAATTTAATAATCTTATTTAACTCTAGTACGTTATGTACGTACTATAATTAATTAATTAGTAATCATGTCCAAATTAACTAACCAATTAAACACTGTGAGTATAACTATCCAGTTGAAGTTGTAGATAGGAAGGCAGGCAATAGTTAGTACTTAGTAAATTTCATGTGGAAATGTTTTGGTTTGGGGGATATGCATTGATTGTAGTTGTAGGTATAGATGGATCAGGTCCAGGCATATAATTATACTACTCCTCCCGCTCCAAAAATAGAAATATATTTTTATTTTTGAGATTAATTAACTTCATATTAAATTTTAAATTAATGTGAATTTATTTAATTTTATTTGATATAATTATTATAATTGTATATTATATAACAAAAACTATTAATCGTAAAATTTATTTTATCCTATATTTTTACGAATCATACTAATTTTAAAATTTAATATGTCATCGTTTGACTTCAAAAATCAACTTGCATATCTAATTTTGCAAAGAAGTTGGGTAAGGCACGATTCATGCTTATATACTGAATTAATGTGAGTTGGAGCAGACATCAAAATAACAAAGAGCGAGCTCGTAGATGTGGGGGAAAAAAAATTAAAAACTTTTTTCAAATGATAAATATATCATGAAAATGATATATATTGTGACTTTATATGTCAATTTTTATTTTTTACCAATTACGATGATAAATCTAATTGGAATTACTTTTACGATGTATTTATGTATTTGATAGAGTACTGCACCAGTTTTATAATCATATTCACACGGACGAATCCTACCCCTTAGTTTAGTGGGGTCAATTTTTTTAAAACAAAATTTTCAAATAAATAAAATATAATAAAATAAAGGCTAAAAAGAATGTGAGAGACATTGCAAATAATTGTGTGAGATCGAGATCGTTTTATGTAATTGAATACACTTCCTCCCATGTTATGTACAAAATGGTATTTTATAATTTTTTAAACATTGTTATTATAAGAGACTCGCGCAAGAACGTGAGGTGCCTCATCTCCCGTGTCATCTAAAATAAATTACAAAACTAAATAATATTGTTAAAATATTATTTATAATAACATTTTTCGATACTTCATTGCTTGAAACTATTGCAATGGTAACCTCATTTCAATAGATGCAAACATATCATGTTCAATGTAAATTACTAAACAATATAAAAGATTGGAGTGTTAATAGAAATTTGAGACATTTAATAGTCTTTAGTCCGAATTTTTTTATTTTCACTAAACACTTTATAAAATTAAAAATAAATGAAAAACAAACTCTTCAAAATTTAGTGGGGTTAATTGACCCCACTGCCCAAGGGTAGATCCGCCGGTGCATATTCATTTTCATATATTAATATACATTATAATCGTAATTCGAAAAAAAACTTTCACAATATATAGCCAGACTCATATATTATATATTGTGAAACAAAGGAATTAATATATATCATATTCCCAAATCTTAAAACTTATCGACCACGAACGGTTTTGTATAACTTGAGTGAGTATCTTTGTCCAAAAAATAAAATTTCAAGAATATCAGGTGTGCAACGAATAGAATAGGATACTTCGGATCCGGTTACCATAAAGTTAATTTCATAATAAGTTGGTCAATTAACTAATCCCTCTGTAACACCCCCTTCCCGAAAAGGAAAGGGAGGTCACGTGCAAAGCACAACAAACCTCAAAATAAATAAACAGAGCACTAACAACCTCAAAATATTAATAGTAGTGATCCAATAATAAAGTAATAAGTACAATTCTCCAAACTGAGTCAAAATAATCAAAACCTAAAATTCAAATCAACCTAAATAGTCAAAGGCAAAACTCTCATCACACTAGAGTCCGAATCACCCCGCAAACTGCTTGGGAAGAAAAACAAGATGAAATTAATCGAAAGACGGATATAGATATACAACTGATATACGAAAATAACTTAGATAAAATATTGAACAAGCCTCAAGTGTAAATACGAACGAAAATATAATATCCAAAGATCTAAATGGAATATAGCTGAATCAACATAATTGACGAAACCAATAAAAAAATAAAGAAATAACGAACTGAAATAACTAACTCAATGACTTGAACTGAACAGAAACAAACAAAACTAATCCAATAAAATAATAGGCTGAAACAATGGCTGGAGTTATTTCATACTGAATGAGCTCAGAAATATATCTTGTCACACAGGCAAGTCAAACTAATGTCACACAGGCAAATCAAATGATGCCACACAGGCAACCAAAATAATGCCACATAGACAAATCACACATTGGACCGCGAATCCAAATGTATGCAAATCAGATAGTGTGTTTGGCACAACATTACCAATCCGCGGAACAGAAAACTAGGGTTAACCCATACGCCTCCCACAACAAAACACCAAATGACCCACTTCCTCCGGAGCCCAAAACGGAGACGCCGTGGACTAATCACACCGCCACGGAAAGTGTCATGCCTCTCGTGCCAAGACGACATGCCTGTGGTACCCCCACAGGTGGTTATAACTCAGGTATACCCTACGGTATATTCTAAAAATAATACTATGTCACAACACATGCGACATAATACCAACAAAAGGGTTCTATATATACATGTTAAACCAAATCAAATTATAGTCACAAGGTCTCAAAAAGAAGGTAGCAACATATCATTGCTTCTACAATTATCAAAAATAAATACTAAACATGATAACCTAATTCAAAGAGTACAAATATGAGTCATGTGTATCAACTCCAAAATGAAACTAATATATTTATTTCACAGGAAACAATTATGTGAAATCATAACATAATTCGAAATAAGGAAACAAACGAACAAATTAAATTTAACAAAAGTATCGCTGAAAGAGTACGGAATCCGTACCTGATACTTCCAAACCATTTATAGCACACTCCACAAAATGTTACCCTCAAATGCCAACGATATCAAATACGAAACGTTATTCACCACCTAAACATATTCACCTCAAATTAAAAATAATCCAAACTAATAATTCCAAAATAATTCATAATCTATTTAATATGCCTTTAATCATCGCCTTATATCAATTATTAATACTCCAAAATTTATATTTCAAATATAACTCTTTAAATTCCTAAAATCGATCTAATAAAAAGTAATAATAATACAATTATAAGTTACCTACTAATATAAATTATATTAATATGAAATTATTTTCCCCAACTATATCAAGTTACAATACAAACTCAAATTAAATTATATTAATCATTTAATGATTAATTCTCTTTTATTTTGACAATCAATTATTCTTTGTTATATATATATTTACATAACTTAGATCATTCTTTTATTGGTTCTATGATTTCATATGTACAGAATCCTTATTTATGTGTGCATGTGAACTTAAGCTTCTGCTGTTGTTGTGACGCCCCCAAAATTAGGTATACATCACCCATCTTGGGTCGACACTTACATAGCATGTAATTTAAAAAAAACAACTTATTAACATAAGCGTAGGTATGCAATACGACATAAAGCGTGAGTTTAAATACAAATACAAATCTACTAGATATTATACAAACTCAAACAAAAGTCCTCATTACGATTATTATCACACTATTTTACTGAATAGTGAGGACTACTAATCTTATCTTCAGGACCATCACTCGTTTCCCAGCTTCGTCCAAATTTATATTATCATTTCACGAAGAAACGGTGAAAGAAAGGGTGAGCTCAACTAGCCCAAGAAGAAATATTATGACTAAGATAATGCAAAATAAATTATCAATAGTCTTGATAATGTTAAAGCGATAAAATACAATAGACAACCGGTTTAAGCTGCGGTGAATATCTGATCCATTAAAAGAGTCAGTAGAAAATAAAGTCTACTATCTTTTAGGTTTTAAAGGTTTTCATCATTATTTATATTTGAGACTCGACTTTAATAAATATTTCACATCATCGAATCACCTTACACTACTCTGGCCGAGGATATTCTTTAGTATCACGACCACAATTATTCATGCACTACTGGGCCGAGAATATTTGTGTATTCATTAATGGTCATGATCATGCCAACAAGCGTCCATCGATGCACTACTGACCTTTGAGGATTTTTATCACATCATTTGTAACATTACGGTCATGATTACACCGAATAGTCTCTGCAGTCATAATCATACCAAGTCCATACATGCACTCTGTGCCACGATGATGACTTTCAAAAAATATAAACATGAGGATGATGACAATGATATAAGAATTGATAAAACAAGTTCAAGAATTATTTTATCAGAGAATTATTAACATCAAATTGTCAACATGATCTTGTTTTGTAGAGTAAAATTCAAGAATGATCGGAAGAATATTTCCATGAAAAGATCTTTGGATGAAACGCAAATATCGAGGATATTCTACTAATTTCATGGAGTATAGAAGTCAAAGTTTTAACCAATTTGGGTATAATAAAGAATGGAATAACAAAAGAAATCACCGTAAATGCGATAGCCCGCGCAGACGAGTTATTCAATGAGAATAATAAATAACGGAACGGTCGGGTGAAATTCACACCAAGCGGGATGTTCCAACAGAAGAATAATAAAGATGGAACCGGATCCGGTGTAAAACACACGAGATAGGATATTCAGCAGAATAATAAAAAGCGGAACGGTCCGGTGTAAAACACATGACATGGATGTTCCAATGAATAATAATAAAAAGCGGAACCGGTCGATTGTAAAACACACGCTTGACAGGATGTTTCAGCAGAATAATAATAAAGAGCGGAACCGGTCCGGTGTAAAAACACATGAGACGAGGATGTTCAGCGAATAATAGAAGAATGTCACCAAGTATAGGGTAGATGGCAGCGTATCTGAGTTATTCAAGCAGAATAATAAGCAATGGAATAACATAAGGATTTCACCAAGTATAGGGTATCTGGCGCGTATCTGAGTTATGTATAGGGTATGCCACTTTTACGAGTTATTCCAATGTAGAATAATAGTGAATGGAATAATGAAGTTCTCTTCAAGAAGAAAGAATAACACCACTACCAGTAAAAAGAACCGAATATAGAAGTAATGAAGTAGCGAGAATACTCTTCTTCTTTCTATAACTTTCTCTCTATAGCTTCTCTCTATAATTTCTCTACAGAGTTTCAATGAATTCGTAAGAAAATAATGAAGGAATGAGCTTCTATTTATAGGAAAATGGAATGCATAGTAATTAATCCATGAGCGGTCCAGATTGATTTACTTTAATCGACGGTCCATATTTAAAGAAAAATCTTTTAAATAAAATATAATATATTCTATTTATATAAAAACATTTTACTATGCAAACACTATGCAAAACACTATGCAAAACACTATGCATAATAAAATATAATATATTTTATTTATAAAATAACTTTAATAAAGTATTACATTTTATATAAAAAGATGTTTACATTTTATTACGTTAATAATCTGAATAAAACAAAAGCGTCATTATCATTATAATAATTCATATTATTAATCGTGATAATGGAATCAAACTAAGTGACTTCTCACATAAGCATCGATAATCAATACTGGTGTCTTCTTGTCTGACCACACGTAACGTACATGTACTTTTACTAAGGAGTAGTTCAACGATGATCAACGGTAAAACTTCCATAGTTATTTCAATAAAATATTTTTGTCTTTTCTCAAAATGATAATAATTACATTGTGGGGTCCACCAATGATTGAGTAGTTATGCGAATATTCCCCTCGCTAAATAGAATATTCCCAACCAATCGAATATAATATAACCACTTGTATACTTTGCAAAATTTATAAATATTACCACAACTATAACATTATATCAAATTATTCCATAATATTCAAAAATAATATTTATAGAAAATTCATCTTTATTTATAAAAGCTGGGTCTTACAACCTCCCTTCTTATGAAATTTAGCCCTCGAAATTGTGGTACGATACTGGTATGTCGAAGAGGTAAGGATACCTTGATTTCATTTGATTCTAACTCCCAAGTCATTTCCTCAACATCGTGGTTCCTCCACAAAACTTTGACTTGAGGTATAACCTTGGGCGTAGAATATGTTCCTTCTTATCAAAATTTGAGCGGGAACCTCTTAAATACGTTAAATCTTCCGCTATTTAAATGGGTTCTAACTTCGATAATATGGTTCGGGTCTTTCACATATTTACGTAACATAGATATGTGAAAAGCGTTATGAACACGAGACATATTTGGCGGTAAAAGCGAGTCTATAGGCCGCGATTCCTACTCGATCGAGGATTAAAATGGACTAGATGAATCGAGGGTTAAGTTTTCCTCTCTTTCCAAATCTTGTAACTCCTTTCCATGGAGCGACTCTTAACAACACATGATCTCTATATCGAATTCCACGTCCTTTCGATGAAGATCAAGATAACTCTTTTATCGATTTTGTGAGGTTTTTATACGTTGTCGGATCGTTTGAATCTTTTCCGTAGTCATACGTACCAACTCGGTCCCAACAACGTTGCTTCACCCACCTCATCCCAAAGATCTTGGAGAGCGACACTTTCTTCCATACAACGCTTGAATGGAGCCATGCCGATACTTGCTTGATAAGCTGTTGTTGTAGGAAAACTCCACCAATGGTAAGAACTTGTCCCAACTCCCCTTGAAATCAAGGACACGAGTCTTAATAGATCTTCAAGAGTTTGAATAGTCCTCTCCGATTGTCCGTCAAATCGAGGATGATATCTTTGAAAGCTAAATCGTAAGTCTGTGCCCATAGCTTTTTGCAAACTAACCCAAAATCGTGAAGTGAATCTTGGGTCTCGATCGAAACTATGGATACTGGCATACCATCGCGATCTTACAATCTCGTTTATGTACATGTCTGAGCAAAGGCGTTCAAGTGTATAAGTTTCTCGTGTCGGTAAGAAAGAAAAGCGGGACTTGGTCGACCTATCAATAATGACCCAAATCGCATCAATGCCTTGAGAAACCTTAGGAAGGCCGTGCTTGAAATCCATGGTAATGTGCTCCCACTTCCATTTCGGAATTTCAAGTGGTTTGATGGACCTTTTGGTACTTGATGCTCGCTTTAACTCGTTGACAAGTTAGACACCTTGAGATAAGCAGTGGCTATCTCCTCTTCGTATTGCTCCACCAAAATGTATAGCCGAATATCATGATACATTTGGTACTCGAGATGGATTGCAAATGGTGTGTTGTGCGCCTCCATCATGATATTATACTTTAAATCGTGGTCGTTAGGAACACAAAGTGCGGAGTTGACTCGAAGTATTCCTTCTTCATCGATTCTTGCTTCCCAAGGCGTAGCACCCTCTTGCACTTTCTTTTTCATACGCATCGGCTCCAGTGCGCAGCTTGGCGACTTTAACTTTATCGATTAAAGTCGGTTCTACTCGTATACTCATTATCATCACATGCGTCCACAGAGTCTTTAATTCTATCTCCATCCTTTGCAAGTCACACAAAATGGTCCTGCGTTGTGATATATCGCTTTTCGTGCTTGCATATGATTTTCTACTCAATCGTCGGCTACCACGTTCGCTTTTCGGGATGGTATTGGATGGTATGATCATAATCTTTCAGCGATTCAAGCCAAGCGTCGTTGTCGCATGTTGAGTTCCTTTTGAGTGAAGAAATATTTGAGGCTTTTATGATCCGTAAAGATCTCCACTTTCTCCCCATACAAGTAATGCCTCCAAATTTTAAGTGCAAAGACAACATTTGCTAACTCTAGATCATGAGTAGGATAATTCCTCTCATATTCTTTGAGTTGTCATGAGGCATAAGCTATTACTTTTCCATGTTGCATGAGAACACATCCCAACCCTTTGCTCGAAGCATCTTTAGTAGATGACAAATCCTCCGAGGCGGATGGTATTGTCGAGCAGTCTTTGAAATAAGTCTCCTCTTGAGTTCTTGAAAACTCTTCTCACATTCTTCGCTCCAACCGAACTTTGTATCTTCCAAAGTCGGTGAGTCGATGGAATAGCGATTCGAGAAAATCCTTCCACGAATCTCCGATAATAACCAATTAAGCCGAGAAAGCTACGTACTTGATCCTTCGATTTAGGTTGTTCCCGACTTTGAATAGCTTCAATCTTTCTTTGGGTCAGCGAGATATTCCATGACTTGATACCACGTGCCCAAGGAATGCTACTTCTTCAAGCCGAACTTCGCATTTCTTGACTTGGCATAAAGCTTATATTCACGAAGCTTTTGGAGTGTCAATACCTCAAGTGTTGCTCATGATCTTCACGGCTTTTGGAATAAATAAGGATGTCATCAATAAAGGCGACCACAAAGTGATCTAAATATTCCTTGAATACTCGGTTCATCATATCCATGAAGGCGGCGGAGCATTAGTCGATCAAAGGACATGACTAGGAATTCATAATGCCCGTACTGGGAGTTACGAAAGCCGTCTTTGGAATGTCGGTGATTCTAATCTTCAATTGGTGATATCCGGACGAAGATCAATCTTTGAAAAGAATTTGGCTCCTTGCAATTGGTCAAACAGGTCATCAATACGTGGCGATGGATACCTATTTTGATGGTGACGTGATTGACTCCAGATAATCAATACAAATCGCATACTCCCATCTTTCTTCTTCACGAATAGAGCAGGAGCACCCCAAGGAGAAGTACTAGGACGAATAAAGCCGATGTCTAACAATTCCTGCGGTTGGGTCTTTAACTCACGAAGTTGATAGAGCCATTCGATATGGGGATTTGGAAATAGGTTTTGTCTGGGGTTCGAGCGTCGATACAAAATTCAATTTCACGCTACGGGGTAGGCCGGGGAAGTTCTTGAGAAATCGTCGGAAATTTATTAACAATAGGAATATCGTTTAAAAGCGCGTATTTTTATTTAAATCGTGACATGAGCTAAGAAAGCTTGACATCCGTTTTTCGATAAGCGAATAGCTTTATGGCTTGAGATGACCGTGATTGATTTTAATGGTTTGGTCGTTTGAATTAGCATAATAGGTTGATTAGGAATATGAAAGCTAACAACCTTACGAAAACAATCAATTTTTGCATGATAAGTAGTTAACCAATCAATCCCTAGAATCACGTCAAATGCAAGTATTTTAATGAAATAAGATCGACGGGGTAATGTGAGGGTACCGATTTGAACCAAACAAGACTTATAAGCAGTGGATGTAATGAAGGTTTCTCCCAGCGGAGTTTCCACAGATAAGTCAAAGTCTAATTTCTCCGAGTCAAATCTAATCGATGAGCAAGTAGTAGGAGAAATAAAAGAATGGGTAGAACCGGTATCAAATAAAGCATAGACTTCATTAGAGTTTATGATAAGCTTACCCGTGATGACCTCATTCGGATTCCTTGCTCTTTGGGAGGTCACAACAAATGCTCTCCCTTGCACTTCTGGGTTTGAATTTTACGGGATGGCCTTTGGTGCCTCCATCCTAGTTGAATTTGTCTTGATGGCAACAAAATCGAGCTAAGTGACCTTCTCTTCCACAATTATAACATGCTTTGACGGCATGACGCAGTTTGATTTGGGTGATGTGTCCCTCTCCTCGCATTTGAAGCATATGATAGGTGGTCTTTCTCCTTCCTTAACAACGGGTCTTTGGTCTTGACGTCTTTCCATCATTGTTGAATCTCCTTTTCTTGAAATGTCCATTCTTATTGTTTTGGTACGATTACCACCGAAGTGGTTACCATATCTCGCTTTGTTGATTCCCTCCACGCTTGTTGTCACCGCTTTCGATGACTATTCTCATTGGTATTATAATTTTTTTATTTGCTGCTCTCTTTTTAGTTCGTTGACTCATTATCGCGCTCCACTAAGCGAGCCCTATTTACAACATCCGAATACAAACACGGTTTATGAGAAATAAGATGTTGGCGTATCTCGACTTCAAACCTCTTAAAAACATTCGCGCGCCATTCTCTCTTCATTATCCACAAGTGAGTGGGATGAACCGTGATAACTCCGCAAATTTTGCCTCGTATTGCGACACGGTCATATTGTTTTGTTCAACTTGATAAACTCTACCTCCTTCATGTATGGCGAATACTTTCGGGAAAGTATTTGTCGTTGAAGCGACTCTGGAACTTCTCCCAAGATATCTTGATCAATTTGGTTGAGTACGTTTTTATCGATTCCCACCGATGAATCCGCCTCTCGCTAGCACATAAAAGCGTGAAGAAGGAACCTTTTGCTCTCGGAGCATCCCAAGACATCAAATATCTTGGTAATCTGCTTTATCCATGCTTCCGTGAAGTGGTTTTGGCTCTCCCTTAAACTCCGGTGGTCTAGCTCCTTAAATTGTTTAGCGGTGACCGCTTGAGAGTTTTCCGTGTTTCCACCTACGTTTTGGGCGAGTCGCTCTCGCTCTTCTTTGTTGCATAAATTGCATAAAGCCTCTCGAACATCCGATCATTCGTCATTTGGTCGGTGTTGTTGTTTCACGTGAGGATTATCGCCTTCACGATGCACATTATCCACGATTATTGATATGTGGTGAATCAACGATCGCTTTGTGCTCCATTCTTATTCTCAACATTCTCGGATGTCATTTTCAGAGATCTTGCCACAAAACAAAAGATTAATTGACATTTAACAATTATCTTTATATTTCGACCGACCAATAAAATAAAGACAAAAACTTAGGTAGGTCATACTAGCGAAGGTATTCCGTCTCTCCCCTCCTAGTAGTTTTTCTCACATCTTAGCCAGGATCATATCCTTAGCTCGATACCTGTTGTGGCGCCCCAAAATTAGGTATACATCACCCATCTTGGGTCGACACTTACATGGTATGTAATTTAAAAAAACAACTTATTAACATAAGCGTAGGTGTGCAATACGACATAAAGCGTGAGTTTAAATACAAATACCGTCTACTAGATATTATACAAACTCAAACAAAAGTCCTCATTACTGATTATTATCACACTATTTTACTGAGAATAGTGAGGACTACTAATCTATCTTCGGGACCATCACTCGTTTCGACAGGCTCGTCCAAATTTATATTATCATTTTCAAGAGAAGAAACGGTGAAAGAAAGGGTGAGCTCAACTATCCCGAGAAGAAATATTATGACTAAGATAATGCAAAATAAATTATCAATAGTCTTGATAATGTTAAAGCGATAAAATACAATAGACAAACCGGTTTAAGCTGCGGTGAATATCGCAATCCATTAAAAAAGTCAAGTAGAAAATAAAATCTACTATCTTTTAGGTTTTAAAGGTTTTTCATCATCATTGTTTATAAATTGAGACTCACTTTAATAAATATTTCACATCATCGAATCACCCACACCTTTACGGCCGAGGATATTCTTTAGTATCACGACCACAATTATTCACCTACCTACGGGCCGAGAATATTTGTGTATTCATTAATGATCATGATCGTGCCAACAAGCGTCCATCGATGCACTACTACCACGAGGATTTTTATCACATCATTTGTAACATTACGGTCATGATTACACCGAATAGTCTCAGTCATAATCATACCAAGTCCATCTATGCACTCTCTCTGAGCCACAGATGACTTAAAAAAAAATATAAACATGAGGATGATGACAATGATATAAAAATTGATAAAACAAGTTCAAGAATTATTTTATCCGGGAATTATTAACATCCAAATTGTCGACATGAATCTTTGTTTTGTAGAGTAAAATTCAAGAATGATCGGAAGAATATTTCCATGAAAAGATCTTTGGATGAAACGCAAATATCGAGGATATTCTACTAATTTCATGAGTATATAAGTCAAAGTTTTAACCATTTGGGTATAATAAAGAATGGAATAACAAAAGAAATCACCGTAAATGCGATATAAGCCTTGCAGACGAGTTATTCAAGCGAATAATAAATAACGGAACCGGTCGGTGAAATTACTGCAAGCAGGATGTTCAGCAGAATAATAAAGATGGAACCGGATCCGATTGTAAAACACACGAGATAGGATATTCAATGCAGAATAATAAAAAAGCGGAACCCGGTCGGTGTAAAACACACAAACAGGATGTTCCAAGCGAATAATAATAAAAAGCGGAACCGGTGGGTGTAAAACACCTGAGACGAGGATGTTCAGCAGAATAATAATAAAGAGCGGAACCGGTGGGTGTAAAACACATGCACGACGAGGATGTTCAATGAGAATAATAGAAGAATGTCACCAAGTATAGGGTGAATCACAGCGTATACGAGTTATTCCAATGAGAATAATAAGCGATGGAATAACATAAGGATTTCACCAAGTATAGGGTATACTGGCGTATACTGAGTTATGTATAGGGTATGCCACTTTTACAAAGTTATTCCACAGAATAATAGTGAATGGAATAAATGAAGTTCTCTTGAAGAAAGAATAACACCTCTTACTAGTAAAAAGAAGCTGAATATAGAAGTAATGAAGTAGCGAGAATACTCTTCTTCTTTCTATAACTTTCTCTCTATAGCTTCTCTCTATAATTCTCTCTACAGAGTTTCAATGAATTCGTAAGAAAATAATGAAGGAATGAGCTTACATTATATAGGAAAATGGAATGCGTAGTAACTAATCCATGAGCGGTCCAGATTGATTTACTTTAATCTCGACGGTCCGTATTTAAAGAAAAATCTTTTAAATAAAATATAATATATTCTATTTATATAAAAATATTTTACTATGCAAACACTATGCAAAAAAAACACTACGAAAACACTATGCATAATAAAATATAATATATTTTATTTATAAAATAACTTTAATAAAGTATTACATTTTATATAAAAGATGTTTACGTTTTATTACGTTAATAATCTGAATAAAACAAAGCGTCATTATCATTATAATAATTCATATTATTAATAAACAATAATGGAATCAAAGTAAGTGACTTCTCACATAAGCATCGATAATCAATACTGGTGTGCTTCTTATGCAACCACTGCGTATTCATTGTACTTTTACTACAGAGTAGTTCAACGATTATCAGCGGTAAAACTTCCGCCGTTATTTCAATAAAATATTTTTGTCTTTTTCTCAATCCAAATAATAATTACATTGTGGGGTCCACCAATGATTGAGTAGTTATACGAATATTCCCTCGCTAAACAAGAATATTCCCCGACCAATCGAATATAATATAACCACTTGTATACTTTGCAAAATTTATAAATATTACCCATAACTATAACATTATATCAAATTATTCCATAATATTCAAAAATAATATTTATAGAAAATTCATCTTTATTTATAAAAGCGGGGTCTTACAGGTTGTTATATATATACTCCTTTATTTACCAATTTATAAAGTACACTCAATAATACCAATATATATATATATATATATATATATAAATCATCAACTATGATTTCATACTTGTTAAGTTTTTTTTTTACATAACCATTCTTTTTATATATATATATATATATATATATATATATATATATATATATTCATGATCGGTTTTCATTCCATGAACCCTTACTTTATTTATATATATAAATTAGTACTTTTCATTCCAACAAAAAAAGTTGCACATGGATCATTACTATTATATTTCTCTCTCTATATATCCCCTGATATAGCAATCAAAAGTATCCCAATACAATAAAAACATACCTGAGATTTCTTTTCTTCCGTAGAGCCGCACAAGTCTTCCTCCTCTCTTTCCCTCAATTAGTATAATAAAATAAAATTAGGTCGAAATTTGTTTATTAACTAAGAGGCCTTTTTTAATAAACTTCTAATTAGGTTCAAATAATAATAAGGCCCAAATTGTACTAAATTAATTTACCTATCTCTTATTAATATTTATTAGCCCACACAAATTAAATAACTAGTTTGACCCAAATAAATGACAAAGTTCAAACAATATGTTTTAAGAATATAAATTTAAATTTTTTTTTCGGGATATTACATTACTCTCCCTTAAAAAGGATAAAGTCCCGGAATCAAAAGAGTAATAAAGATTTACTTGACATTAAAGAGGTGATGATACTCTTGCCGAATAGTCTCTTACTTCTCTCATGTAGCCTCCCGCTCCGAATAATTTTACAATAAGACTTTAACAAAAAGAATTGTCTTCCTCAATTTTAATTTAATCAGTTATTTAATATCTACTAACAGAATTTAACTTGCCAAACAAAACCAGGAAAAAAAAATCACTTAACTTTTCTAATTTGAATACAATTGTATAAAATAAAATTAATTAATATTTAATTAAAAAAAATATATAGGTTATTACATTTTTCACCCCTTAAAAATAATTCCGTCCTCGGAATTCAAATAAACTACAAAAAAATAAAAATAAATTTAGTTATGACGTAGCGCCGCCATTTATAACGATCAACGCGGATAAGTCATCGGTCCACGTAATTATCAATGTATTTGTTAAAGATTCGTCAGCTACCATGCCAAGCCTTGGTAAGGTTCTTCGCGTTGCATCAAATTAGATCACATGATCCACCGTTGGTGCGGGTCGTCGCTAATATCTTTGAGTTTAATTCTTGTAAACGTACTCATCGGAACATAATTCAAAATCACAAAAAATTTTCTTCATCCAAATACGATTCAAATACCCAAAATATTTAAAATTATTTTTAATTCGTAAAACATTTATGTTTCACACATGACAAAGATTTAACAAATTATTTTTATTTAATTTTACATAAATTCATGCAAAACTCTAAGGGCATCAGATAAGCGAACAACTTAAATTATATCACCAATTCTAACTAAGTCCTCAAAAATTTCAAAATATCATAACCTATAATTAAATTAGTTCTCAAATAATATTTCACCAAAAATATATTACTACTAAGATCTCTTCATCACCATACCAAACTCCAAATCATATATCTTACTATCTGAATAAGCAAACTATAGCTTTCAAAATCTCTTAAAGATTCATCACTTATTATATATCTAATCATTTAATGAATTAATCATTCTCTTAATGGAAATCTTAACCCAATAAATTCCAAGATCTCCTCATACTATCACTTAAAATTTCACATAAGATAACTCCAATATTCTATTAGGAAATAATCGCAAAATTCATTTACTCCAAAAGATTAATCTAATTACCTCGAATTTCTACAACTACTCAAAATTACCATAGATCCCCTGTACTTAATAGTTTTCACTTTATCATAATATCCCACCGATTCACATACCTCAAATTATTCACAATTTAACAAAAATCAGAATCTAACTCAAATCAAATCCTCAATTCCAAAATCATAATAATTTGTAATTACCCGAAATAACTTTAACAAATAATTCTCCAATATCAAAATTCGCTAATACAAATGCTCATATCATAATCGTATAATAATTTCTTAACTGAACAAAATATGACATTCTTCTTCTTAATGATCAAATCACAATCCTTAACTAATATTATGGCTTCAACGCATAACAATAATAATCTTAACAAATTAACTCGCATTTCTCAAATCAACTACAACTCAAGGAGCTAAAAATACTTGGTCAAAATCAAGACCAACCAAACAGAGAACAAAATCAAATCAAACTCCTATGTCTACTCAGTGATTTACCCACAACTCACAGGTCAAACCTAAATAGGTTTTCTACAAGAAAGAACACGAGCTCGATACCATCTTCAGTAACACCCCCTCCCGAAAAGGAAAGGAGGTCGCGTCTGAAAGCACAACAAACTTCAAAATAAATAAGCAGAGCACCAACAACCTCAAAATATTAATAGTAGTGATCCAATAATAAAGTAATAAGTACAATTCTCCAAACTGAAGTCAAAATAATCAAAACTTAAAATTGAATCAACCTAAATGGTCAAAGGCAAAACTCTCATCACACTAGCCTACGAATCACCTCGCAAACTCGCAGGAAGAAAAACAAAGCATGAGCCAATTGCCCGAAGACGGACATGAGATATACAAAAGATATACAATGATATCTGAAAACAATCGAGACAAAATCTTGAACAAGCCTCGAAGTGTAAATACGAACGAAAATATAATATCCAAAGATCTGAATGGAATATAGTTGAATCAACATAATTGACGAAACCAATAAAAGAATAAAGAAATAACGAACTGAAATAACTAACTCAATGACTTGAACTGAATAGAAACCAAAAAAATTAATCCAATAAAATAATAGGCTGAAACAATGGCTGGAGTTATTTTATACTGAATGAGCTCAGAAATATATCTTGCCACACAGACAAGTCAAACTAATGCCACACATGCAAATCAAATGATGCCACACAGGCAACCAAAATAATGCCACACAGGCAAATCACACATTGGACCGCGAATCCAAATGTATGCAAATCGGATAGTGTGTTTGGCACAACATCACCAATCCGCAGACCGAAAACTAGGGTTAACCCATACGCCTCCACAAAAAAACGCAAATGACCCACTTCTCCGGAGCCCAAAACGGAGACGCCAGTGGACTAATCACACCGCCACTTGAAAAGTGTCACGCCTCTCGTGTTAAGACGACATGCCAGTGGTACCCCACGTACCACGCATACGGTGCGGTTATAACTCGGGTATACCTACTACGTATATTCTAAAAATAATACTATGTCACAAAACATGCGACATAATACCAACAAAGGGTTCTATATATACATGTTGAACCAAATCAAATTATAGTCACAAGGTCTCAAAAAGAAGGTAGCAACGTATGCGCTCTACAATTATCAAAAATAAATACTAAACATGATAACCTAATTCAAAGAGTACAAATATGAGTCATGTGTATCAACTCCAAAATAAAACTAATATATTTATTTCACAGGAAACAATTATGTGAAATCATAACATAATTCGAAATAAGGAAACAAACGAACAAATCAAATTTAACAAGAGTATCGCTGAAAGAGTATGGAATCCGTACCTGATACTTCCAAACCATTTATAGCACACTCCACAAAATGTTACCCTCAAATGCCAACGATATCAAATACGAAACGTTATTCACCACCTAAACATATTCACTTCAAATTAAAAATAATCCAAACTAATAATTTCAAAATAATTCATAATCTATTTAATATGCCTTTAATCATCGTCTTATATCAATTATTAATACTCCAAAATTTATATTTCAAATATAACTCTTTAAATTTCCTCTGTCCGATCTAATAAAAAGTAATAATAATACAATTATAAGTTACCTACTAATATAAATTATATTAATATGAAATTATTTTCCCCAACTACATCAAGTTACAATACAAACTCAAATTAAATTATATTAATCATTTAATGATTAATTCTCTTTTTATTTTGACAATCAGTATTACTGTTATATATATATTTACATAACTTCCGATCATTCTTTTATTGGTTCTATGATTTCATATGTACAGAATCCTTATTTGTGTGTGCATGTGAACTTAAGCTTCTGCTGTTGTTATATATATACTCCCTCATTTACCAATTTATAAAGTACACTCAATAATACTAATATATATATATATATATATATATATATATATAAATCTGTAAACTATGATTTCATACTTGTTAAGTTTTTTTTTTTTTTTTTTTTTTACATAACCATTCTTTTTTATATATATATATATTCATGATCAGTTTTCATTCCATGAACCCTTGCTATTTATATATATAAATTAGTACTTTTCATTCCAACAAAAAAAAGTTGCACATGGATCATTACTATTATATTTCTCTCTCTATATATCCCCTGACATAGCAATCAAAAGTATCCCAATACAATAAAAACATACCTGAGATTTCTTTTCTTCCGTAGAGCCGCACAAGTCTTCCTCCTCTCTTTCCCTCAATTCGTATAATGAAATAAAATTAGGTCGAGCTGTTTATTAACTAAGAGGCCTTTTTTTTTAATAAACTTCTAATTAGGTTCAAATAATAATAAGGCCCAAATTGTACTAAATTAATTTATCCATCTCTTATTAATATTTATTAGCCCACACAAATTAAATAACTAGTTTGACCCAAATAAATGACAAAGTCCAAACAATATTTTTTAAGAATATAAATTTAATTTTTTTTTCGGGATATTACACCCTCCGTCCCAGGATAAAAGTCCTTATTACTATTTTGGGTTGTCTCATGTTAAATGTCTACTTTCTTTTAATAACCAAATTTTTACACATTTTTTCTATTATGACCGTAACATTAAATATCTCATACTTTTCTTATTTTAATTCTCTCTCCATATTTAATGACATTATTATGGGCAATTTTGTCATTTTATTCCTCTTCTTAATATGCGTGAAAAGTCCACCAAGACTTTTATCTTGGGACGGAGGGAATAATATAATATTTGCACACAGAGAGAGATCATCTCTCGACTTGTGTGTCAACATTGTATTAATCAATTGACCAAAATTAACCACTCTCGAATACTCCACTAGTTAGGATATATTTTGTAGATTACCAATGTAAAATAAAATCAATTAGATCCGCGACATAAAAAATGGTACGTTAGGTGGTAATTAATGAAATATCTTCATCACATTCCACAATAATTCAAGTACTTTCATTGTCTCTCTTCTCTTGTCTGAAACTCTGAATTTGTGACTTTGCATCCTCCTGTTTGTAAATTCTTGTCTAGTCTTTTTTAGCAGGATACGGATGAGATAGTAAATTTATGAAGAGTAGTTAAAGTGTGCATGCACATGATATCATAAAACGGAAGTGGATTAAGTGAAACGTGAAGATTCATTTTTAAGTAAGTTGGTCATTAATCGATTAATAAAATCTTGACGTACGCAGCGAGCACTTTATGTTACACAAGATTCTATCCATTGATTGATTAACTTATCCAAAAATAAACTTCATAAAATGTACTTATTTGAAGCTAGGGTATTTTCATGACAGACAGTTGAGAGTAGTTATGACTTGGCGCTTATAACAATTTTTTTATATTAAATAAATCTAAATTCGAGATTTTTTTATAATTAGGCTTTATTTTCTCTTAGGTAGCCAAGAAAAGAAGAAGACTCATTTTACCCATACAAACACACACACACACACACACATATAGTACTTATAATGCAATGCAACATCCATCATCAATCCATGGGCTGGCTAAGCTAGTTGATCCGTTCTTGTGAGCTGGCCACGTACCGAACGGACCGGATGAGATGATAAAAGATAATCCAACGGTGAGCATGCATTAAATACATCTCCAACTGTGCCCATTAACTTCACCATGCATGCATTTAATGGTTCTTCCAGTAGGTGTTTCTGTGACATTTAATTCCTTAATGAGATCACCTAAAGATTATGAACAATACGCTTATTAATGCTAAGTATGAATCATTCTTTATGTATATAAATAAATATTGTTGTGTGTTAGTGTATATATATCCATATTGCACAAAACACTCAGAACAAGGCCAACCAAAGTAAGCCACATCAAGGTACGTAGCTGAACAGAGGTTGGAGATCAGAGATAACACAGGCAGGGGGTGTTGGGGGGTCTTTTTCTGCATGCTTTCAATGGCTCTGCTGGTTGGGGTGATCATCTTCAAGCTCACTCTTTCTTTCTCTCTCCTTCTAACATCATCACCTCTCACTTTCTGTCAAGGTTACTTCTGCTCCCACCACTCAGCTCCTCAATTTTGTTTTCTTTACTTACTACTAGTAGCATTTTATGGTTAATAAATAATATACGTTGCTTTTTATATATATATATATATATATATATATATATTCTCTGTGCGCGCACATAATATTAATTATACTATCTTTCTGGCTGGTACCGGTAACCTTTTGTGATTTTGTTTAGTAGCTAGTGCAACAACTTAAAAAGCTGAACAAGCTAGGATTATGACTAGTTCTCTTCATCTTATATATCTATCTGATCACTCCGGCCGATTGTTAGTTACATTACAAGGTGGAATGGAAAAACAAGTGGAGAGGAACTATATATTAATTAATTCTTTTTCTTTCTCCTCCTCCTCCTCTTTTTCAATTCTTTTTCTTCTACTTATGAAATCAAAGTCAAAGCAGTATCATGGGAAGCTTAAAGCTTTTTTATTTTTTTCCTTAATATTTTTATCCATTTTTTTAATAAATAAAATAAAGAAACCCAATTTTTGACCGAGTAACTCTACTCTTTCGGGCTTTTTCCTTCATAAACCCGACAAAGGTCTAGTAACATTTCATTTAAGGCATTTTTACTATTTAGCCAAAATTTTCACATTTTATGGTGAGGGCGCAAGAAAAGGTTGTTAGCTCATATTTAGTGTAATAGGTGGTCAATAGTTTCACAAACTTAATATATTTATTGAAACAAATTATGTTCTTTTCGATTAATGCTAAAACTTAATTTATCCACCCGAAAAATAATATTCTTGAAATTCTGATTTTTTTTTAATTTTTTGTTTTGAAATTCTGACTTCAAATTTGGGATGCTGCAGGTAACAACAAGAATATCTGGGAAGAAAAATACCCATTTATCAGACATGCAAGTTCATCATCTTCATCTTCATCTTCTTCAACTTCATCAAGTGTTGGTGATAAGGCATATGATTATATAATAGTAGGAGGTGGCACCGCAGGGTGCCCCTTAGCAGCCACCCTCTCGAGGAATTTCAGCGTTCTATTACTAGAAAGAGGAGGGGTTCCTTTTGCCAACCGAAATGTCTCCTTCTTGCAAAACTTTCATATCTCTCTAGCAGACCTTTCCCCAAACTCTGCTTCCCAGTTTTTCTCTTCCTCAGATGGAGTGTTTAATGCTAGGGCTAGAGTTTTGGGTGGAGGCACTTGCATCAATGCTGGATTCTACACCAGAGCCAGCACAAGGTACAACTCTCTTTATATATATATATATATATCATTATATAATCTAATATTTATTTGTGTATTTGGGTGATTGAATTGACTACAAATTGGGTGTGATTTAAATTGAATGAGCAGATTATTAGAAGCTTGGGAGTAATTGCGCTATTTTCTTGATTTGGTCACATTGTTGGGCAAGAAAAAAATCAGGGTATTTACTAAATTTTGATCCATTGCCAGTTATATTTCACAAATTAAGACTGTTGCATAACTATATTACACACTGATGAATGAACTCTTCATGGGATCATCTTTATGGTTGAGGCATACCTTCAAGTTCAACTAATGGTAATAAGGGTGGTTAACCTCTATCATGTAATAGTACCCACTGAGGCCAATAAAGTTTGTTTTTTTAGGGATTTTAAATTTATGTGTATATATATGTTCGAGGGCAGTATAATTAAGTTGATCGGTCACCGTCACGAGTGTCCAAATCTACTACTCTTTAGTCATTATGGAAAGGATTGAACGAAAAAAAAGGGAGGGAAATGTCATTATCTCGCACAGACCAGCATTTAGTAAGCCATTACAATCACAAAAGTGTTTTAAACACATATGATACATTCTTATAGGGCTTATTGTTAGTCATTATCTGAGTTATTGAAATCATGGTTTAGATGTTGATATAATTATATTTATTAGCTAGTCAACGATTAGTTGGGAATTCATTTATTAAGTTTGAAAGTGATAATGTTGTGCATACTATGTCCATGACAATTGACATCTCATCTTATTAAAAATTAGAATAATTAAGAGTTTCTTCAAACCTTGTACTAATTGTGATTGTGTTAAATGCTAGTTAGGTGTGTTCTCATTAAATATAAAAGTGTTCCCCTTTCAAGTCTCTCTCCTCCATGGGGGAGATTAGGTAGAGAGAGCAGGCAGATCTGAAGACGAATGAGACATTTATGGTAGTCATACTATTAATGAGACAACACTAAAAATTTCATATACACCACACAACCACCTATACTCCATTGGCATGAAATGAACTTGCTTTCTTGCGAGTTGCCATTCATACAACATGTCATTATTATTCCATGCAACAGTATAGAAGTACTTTATTCCTCCTTTTCAGTAGGTGAAAGTAACTCCATATCATCCTCAGTACTCATGCACCACAAAATTGTTTTTATTTTTATTTTAAAGATTTGTATGTGTATTGATTTCCAAAATATTGACCTACTGTTAACCTGCTTGGATCATATGCTTAATCTAAACCTATTTTTTTCCAAGAGCTTACTCTAAACCTCTTTGGCTCTGTTTTAAGTGGACAAAACAGATATAAAGCTTTGACTGAGTTGGGTCTGTTTGAGAATTTTTAGCTCATAATGTAGTCCCTATTTGCATATGCCCTGTGGATGAAGTCTTCTTATGAGCTCCAAAACTGGTTTCAGATACCAGCATTTTTATAGAACAATTGGCAACCGAAAAAATTCCAATTCCATAAAATATTAAACTTTTTTTTTAGTTATTTTAAAAAAACGAAAAAAAGTCCGCATTTTAGTACCGTGCGGGAGTCCTAACCTAAACCGGACTCTCTCTCTCTCTCTCTCTATATATATATATATATATATATATATGTATATATATATATAAAGCATGTACTTTCAGGTCTGTGGCAATATGTGATAGGCAAATAACATTGCACAACACCATAAACTAATCAATTGAGAATCGGTAGTAAAAGCATGTCATTGGAGTTGTGTGTTGGTAATGATGTGTAACATGTTAACTTGTTAGTCCTGGAAAAAATGGTATACGATCAGCCATTCAGTGCCTTTAATGCACCGTCATTTCCTTATTAGTGTGGTAAATAACTTTTGAAAATAAGTGAACTATAAGTTGATGGCTTGCAGGGAGATTAACAAATTAGGATTGGACGCCAAACTGGTGAATGAGTCGTACCCATGGATTGAGAAACAGATTGTTCACATGCCTAACCTGGCGTCCTGGCAGAGAGCAGTAAGGGATGGTCTATTGGAAGTTGGGATTTCGCCTGACAACGGATTCACCTATGATCACTTATATGGAACCAAGGTTAGTGGAACCATCTTTGACAATTATGGTCGCCGTCACACTGCTGCTGAACTACTTCAATCAGCCAACCCAGAAACTCTTAATGTTCTGATTCATGCAACTGTTCAGAAGATTGTGTTCGATAAAACAGGTAAGTGACCTTAATATTAAGATATGTCTGTCATGTTGTCCATGGATTGATCCCAAAAATTTGTTATCATTTGTTAATACAACCATGTTTGTTCATGAGTAAAAACCATCACAGTGCTGATGAGGCGTTAATTTTAACAATACAGGGAAGAACCCAAGGGCTGTTGGAGTTGTATTCAAAGATGAAAATGGGAAGCAACATCAAGCATTTCTTTCAAAGAGGCGGGGGAGTGAAATTATAGTGTCATCTGGTGCAATTGGGAGCCCTCAACTGCTACTACTTAGTGGTATTGGACCAAAGGCCGACCTTAAGAGAATGAACATCTCTGTGGTGCTTGACAATGAGTTTGTTGGGAAAGGCATGTCAGACAACCCTATGAACTCACTATTTGTTCCATTCAATAAACCTGTGGAACAGACGTTGATTCAAACTGTTGGGATTACGAAGAAGGGTGTCTACATTGAGGCTAGTAGTGGATTTGGGCAGTCCCTTGATAGCATTCATTGTAATCATGGAATGTTATCAGCTGAGGTTAGTAAATGTACTTATATGGACTGATCTTGACCTTAAAGTTAGGCTATTATGATGCAGTTAGTTTTCTTAATTGAAGGGTTTTAGAACTGGTATTTTCATCATAATGTCGATTTGCCGAGTAGTTGATATATATCTTTAGGGAACTGATATTTCTACATGTATTTTTGATATTTTCACATGTTCCTCTCTCACATGAGCATACAGTGAGTCTCACCTTCATGTGAGAAGGAACCATGTGGAAATATCAAAAACACATGTGGAAATAGTGCTCCCTATATCTTTAAACTAGATAATTATGTTAAGGACTTGTTTTACTGTTTAGTAAGAAGACATTCTTTGACCGATTTGATCCCAAATCTCCTTATTTTTTTTGAATAAAAAGTATCCCTTTAAGTAAAACTTTTAGTGGTCTTAACAGATTGGACAGCTATCCACCATGCCTCCAAAGCAAAGAACAACAGAAGCTATTGAAGCCTTTAAAAGAAGCAAGCGAAACCTTCCACATGAAGTCTTCAAAGGAGGTTTTATCCTGGAAAAGATTGCGAGTCCAAAGTCAAAAGGGCAGCTCAGCCTAAACACCATTAATGTTGATGATAACCCCAATGTCTCTTTCAACTACTTCAGCCATCCAGAAGATCTACGACGATGTGTCCATGGTATTCGCATTATAGAGAAGCTTGTCAACTCAAAACACCTCACCAACTATATACAATCTGACAAGGAAACCTTTGAGAAGCTGCTTAACTCTAGTATCCAGGCTAATATTAACTATATCCCCAAACATACCAACGATACCAAGTCCTTGAAGCAATTCTGCAAAGACACTGTAATCACCATCTGGCACTACCATGGTGGATGCCAAGTGGGCAAGGTGGTGAGCCCTAACTGTGCGGTTCTTGGTGTCCATAGGCTTCGTGTCATTGATGGTTCAACATTTTCTCACTCTCCAGGCACTAATCCACAGGCCACATTGCTGATGATGGGAAGGTAAGATCATAGTACATTTGTTCAATATGCCTGCTAGAAAATGTTCATTCTGGCTATCATTTTCTCTTTATTAAACGATAATGATGTTTGGATCTTCTTGTTATATGCGCTTATATAGGTACATGGGAGTGAAGATTCTGAGAGACAGGCTAGGAAGAGCAGCTGGTTTATAATAATTGTGACCAACACCCAAGTAGCCGTACAGAACCAGTGTTATAATAGTGATGCTGCAAAATTTATTATTCTAATTCTTAGCAAGCGGTTATATGTAGAGATAGGCTTGCAACCAATAGAAGGGAATATCAGCAGTTCCTTTTTGTTATATTCACATTATGTATTACCAAGTGCTTATAATATATGAATGTCACCTGTTTGTATCTCCACTATAGTCTATCTATCTATATTCCTCGTCTCCGCTATCATATATATATATCCATCTTCCTTGTTCCCAGAGCTTTATTTATGTTTTTAACTATCTTTGATGTAAAAAGGGTGTGCATGAAAGCTACTTTCAGAGTATATAGCAATATTATAGTAACTGTTATACCACTGGAGTTCACAAGGTTAAAGGAATTCAACTGGAAACAGACTACTAGAGTGAAACCAACTCTTTTTGGTCGAGGAGATTGCATGCTTTTGCGATACTCCATCCGTCCACACTATAAAAAATTAAAAATAAAAAGAGTCTCATATGCAAATATAAAAAATAACTTGAGGACATTTTGTATCAACAAAAAGAACTCAATATTTGACAAATGGGATTATTTTTATTTTTGTTTTGTTTTGCGGAAGGAGTACCAAATACTGGGGAGCAGAAGCCCTGGTAGATAATATAATAGCATGCCGTAGTAGAAGGTGCTCCCTGCGAGTGTTCCAAGTCTAATTGTACAAATACATTATAGTTACAGGTGCTTAAACGGTTAAACTACTTTTCCATTACACGAGATGAGGGAGGATTCATTCAGGTAATAAATCAATATAAACTTATATCCAGAATCAACCGCAGCTGTTTTATTTGCTTCACGACCAGGACTCCATTTCTTTATTCCTGAGTGTCGCAACTGGTGTAAATCTTTCCAATCCTCTCAAATGCTGTGTGTGACAGTACACGTATAAAAAGAATCTCTTGTGCTCATTCAAAGTGCAACTCCAAATTCGTAAAGATTATTTCTGAATCTGGTGTTGAGGAGGATCTTGGCCACTATTTCCCCAAAGATACATGCTCACTCTTGCTGCCTTTAGACGGTCCCCTTAACCGTTGCCAGAATTGCCTTTTCTTTCCCATTTTCAAGGGAGTGGAATTAGATATCCTTCTGAAAGATGCACATTCTTGTTCCTCAAATCCAGCTGATGGATACTTCATATCTGAAGCTGATAATGGGATCTTATTAGTCTCCAAAATGGAATCATAGCCACCCATTTGGTATTGGACCCCAGAGGCTTCCACATGATCACCTGAAGCTCCAGTACTATGCTTATCCACAGAAAAGTCCTCATGGCTGCAGCTTCTTGACATAGGATCTTGTATTTCATCAAACTCATTGCACACAAGCTTTAAGGCTTGAACAACTTCACCCATAAAAGGACGGTGAGATACTTCTGTTTGCACGCACATTGATGCAATGGCTGCTACTTTGGATACACTGTCGAATGGGATATTTAGCATTAAAGATGGGTCGATGATTGTTTCTAAAGCCTCTTTGTCTGTGAGCAGCGGACGTGCCCAAGCAACCAGATTTTCTTGACCTGGTGGCTGTGATAAGTCCACGGGCTTTCTTCCTGTTAAGAGCTCAAGGAGAACTACACCATAGCTGTACACATCACTTTTCACGAGCAGATGACCTGTCATTGCATACTCTGGAGCCAAGTACCTGCAGAACACAGTCATAGAAAAAGAGGTAATTCGTGGTTAAAGCAAAATCACGATGGATAATAATTTCCAAGCATAATTAGAGATATGTGTATATATATATATATATAATGAATTTTAAGTAAGAAAGTACATACCCAAAAGTTCCCATAACATGTGTTGAGATGTGCTTGTTTCCCTCATCTATTGCTGTTTTAGCCAACCCAAAATCTGAAACTTTAGGTGTAATATCATGTTCTAACAAAATGTTACTCGACTTGAAGTCTCTGTGTATGACACGGGGGCTTGAGTCTTCGTGCAGATAAGCTAAACCCCTAGCTGATCCCAGTGCAATCTTCATTCTGGCACACCAATCAAGAGGAGCAGTTTCCTTGTCAATTCCTGAGGGAACAGAAAAGGAATACATTATCGGTGGATATAAGAATTTACACACGCTTAAACATATATATAAAACATTTGGTGACGAAATAAATGGATGTAGCTTAATATTGGAATTATCAAGAGTTGTACGTACCGTGTAAGTGGGACTCCACACTTCCATTAGGAACAAGTTCATAGACCAGGCAGCGGCAATGGTCCTCCGTGCAGATACCGATCAATTTGACTAAATTTCTGTGGTGAAGACGACTAAGCATCTCAACTTCTGCTAAGAACTCACGCCCGCCCTGCTGATCATCTCTCTTCAGAACCTTCACAGCCACCTTCCTTCCATCATCAAGAATTCCACTATAGACAAGGCCAAAACCACCCTCACCGAGAATTCTTGAAGCATCTAAGCTATTAGTGGCCCTCAGTATGTCACTCAAACAAAAAATCTTAGCAGTTCCATTATATGCCAACATGCTAGAACTAAATGACATTGATGCTGAGCCGGGTTTGCTTCCAAACATCAAAGACCTTGCAGTTCCTGCAGAATTCATATTCACTTAATTGTATAAATTGGAACTCTGCACCCCTAGGGTGACTACTAGAAAGTAGCTAAATTTGGGATTCAACGTCACATTATAATCAGAAAAACAAAGTTTACAAGAACAGACAAAAGAGAAAGACATAACATATCTGGCTAAAGAAGCTGAATGAGATTGTGCACAATTTTCTTACTTTTAGCTATTTCCCGAATTTTATGATTTAGTAAAATGGTATATACCTGATGGTTTTTCATGAGAGGATACAAGAACATGAGAAGTTTCTTTCGGTTGACAAATGGAACATCCACATTTCAATAACAAAATCCAAAGAACTCCAATACAAACAACGAAAGCTGTGACCAATGATAAAACAATAACAGCTATAATGCTTCCACCAGGCCCATCCTTCCTTCTCCTTGGCACATCAATCCCTAAAGGTTTTATCGGCATTCTATCATTGTCATCATTAGGATATGGGCGATCATTTATATTAGCAGCGCTCGAATGTACTGATGGTGGAGAGGGTGGAAGACCTGTAAGCGTGAAACTTGAAAGAAATTTAGATGCATATAATCTGGTACTTGATATAAAAAGTGATTATGAGAAATTTACAAAAGAGGACAGAAAACAAACATGAGAATAACATCAAAAAGCCACTGAATAGTTCTTAGTAACATAACTGAAAGTTCCTCTAAAGGATAACAAATGGAACAAATGTTAAGAAAACAAATAATTTTTCAACAGTAATAGATGAGATAGTTGTCTTCAAGTCAGCATGTAACTCCAATACGAATTTTCTCTTCCAACCAACAAAGTTAACCTTTTAGCTTCCCCAATAAAGTGGGTGATACACTAATGCTAAAAGAAGGATCTGACATTAAAGTCGATGTAGTTCATATAAGTTGTTAAACTTGATGTGAACTACGACTAAGACGGCATAAATTTGTAAATCACAACAATAACAATATTGAGGAATGCTTTAATGAAGCCAGAAAGAAACAGCTACATAACCTGGATAGCGAACATGTACCACTTTGTAGGCACCAAAGTGGGAAGTATTGATGAGAACCTGTCTCATCCAGAACATTTTGTAGATGACAAAAGCAGTAGTGGGATCAAAATTCTCATTTAGTGGTACCAAGTTGATGAGGACCATGGTTTTCTCTAGCTGCTGGAGGGCTGAAGTGGCACCCATTATCCGAACTTGACTTTGGTTTAGTGAAAGGCCAGTTGCAATCTCCTTAGCTAGCTCTGAAACCAAAGGGAAAAATGTATATAGGTCAACACTAAGGCCTAGTCTAACTTCAATAGGCCACACGCAACTACATGGAGCTCCACCAGGAGTATACGTCAATGGCTCAGTGCATGTCACTGATGCACAATCTGCAAGTAGGATGGAATGCAACTGTTATGATCTGCAATGATAATAGGTTGTGACAGTGATACTGATTCTTATTGAAATGGTTCTCAAACTTTAGAGAATTCAAATACAAAGGTATATGTACCTTCATTAGGAGGCGGAGGCGGTAGTGCCAATACTAGTGAGGGTGGTGTAGTCTTATTCTTTTTCTTCGGGGAAGAGCTTAATGGAGAAACTGTAGGTGGAGACAGAGACACTTAAAGAGGAAGAACAAGGTTAATAATATGGTATATCAATGATTACTGTAAACGAAATTGACGTATTCTTCTACAAAATAAAGACAAGTGAGCTTCTCCATACTTCTAGGTTGAATTGATGGAAATGTTGGTGATGGTGCAGGGCTGAATCCACCCCAACTCTTTGACGGAGTGAAAGCAGAATCAAGCGGGGAGACTGAAGGGCCTATACCTTTCATCAAATATTTAGAAGGAAGAAAGTGTTGGTGATAAGAATATAAAAATACAAAAAGCAAGGAATAATATCTAATTACGGAGACTTTGTGTTGGGCACTGACCTTGTTGGGCATGAGTAGGAGGATGAAGCTGATTAGATGGTCCGGGAGCAAAGTCTTTGAATTTCTTTCTTGTATGATGATGTTTAAAAGATGAGAGTGCTGGAGGAGGTGAAGAAGCTTGTTCTTGTGCCTTAGCATGATGATAGAAAGGTGGTGTAGTAGGTGCAATTAATGGACTTTTAGAAGGTCTCATGGTGTTGTGTCGGGAGGGAGCTACAAAAGGAAAGAACATGCAATGGTTAGACAACTCTATTTAGTACTCCAATACATAGTGGAGTGCTTTGAATTAGGCTACTGAAAATAGCATCCGTGCCGTGCCGTGCCGTGCCGAACTAACTAGGAATCCTCCAGTTACTAGGGATCAATGCTAAATGATCAAACATAAACTTTCCCCAAATCCAAGCCAACTAAACAAATTTTGATAAGAAAACTAAGATAATAAGATATAAACCAATGTTGTCATTGTAAATCATGTAGTAGTACCACTTTGGGGAAAAGTTTGACTTAGTCTTGTGATGGTTCCATACGAGTTGTCTAACCATTGCATGAAGTTAATAATATGGTATATCATCAACGCAGAACGACCCCCCCCTACCCAAAAAAATCTAATTAATATGACCAAGAAATGAACTATTCGATTTATCAAGAATTTAAAAGCTGAAAGATTTACTATTGAGATTTAACAAATATTTTATGCTCTTACAGTCAACTAAAATAAAATAAATGAGTAGCGATTTGAGATATATAATTTAAATAGTTAAAATTAAATATTAAAAAAAACAAAGATTCATCCAGCTAGCTTTTAAACAATTTTCCCTCTTAATTGTTGATCACATAATCACAGTTACAAAGTGTTTTGAGATCCCACCCAGATGATCTCCGAATTCAAAGTTTATGAAATTAATCACCCAATTACATTTTGATAAAATAAAAAAGAAGTAAGGCCATTACCTGCAAAACCAAGAACTGGCAAAGCACTGATGAGAATTATAAAGAAGGCCATGAACATGAACATGAGTTGCATTCTCATTTCCCTCCAAAGAAACGTGAGATTAAATTAACCTTCAAGTTCTTAATTTGATATCTCTCGGTCGGTCGGTCAGGCATTTCAATTTTCAGGTAAGAAAAAAGTATGGGAGAATTTGCATAAAATGCAGAGATCTAGGCATGTGCAATCCCTTTAAATAAAGGAAGGAAGGAAGGTGCACAAGTATATATTTAGAATCATAAAAAAGTAGACCAAGAAAGAAACAAAACAGTACTTGTGATTTGTGAAGGTGAAGGAAGCAGCTGCTGCTGCTGTCCTGTCTTGGACTCTTGGTAGGACAGAGAGAGAAAGAGGAAACTAATTAACCGAATAAAAATTATTTTTCAAACTTAAAAGGCTCCTTGAATTTGTATTTACTTCACTTCTTTGCATATATATATATATATATATATATATATATATTTGCCTATTCTAATCCCTCTTACCAAACTTTATCTAGTAATAATATGAGATGCTGGGAGTAATTATTATTTTTAATTATCATTGCCAAGCCTAGTACGAACATTTTAGTAATAGTAGTATACCTTGTGATTTCATCAATTTTATTGTTATTTTAATAAAAATGAAGTCAATTAAGTGTAATAAATCGATGGGACAATCAAATCATGATATACCCAATCAAAGTATGCTAAAATTTTAGTTGATCAATGGATTATGGAACGATGATTTGGTAGTTGTCTCCTTTTGGAATTTTGGGTAGGTGGGTGCGTGGGGGGAGGCGTGCGGGGGTGGAAGGGGGGCATGGGCCACCACCAAATTTTGACGTAATGACAAATGAATTAATGATGATGCTATTGGCTACCGAGTACCGGCTATTGCAACATCTAAATTATACTACTCGTATAATGGTCTTTCCATGTGTCGGTGATGGGTCAGTTATAATGGTCTTTCCCTGGGAATTGATATTTTTATATTGACGAGCGATATTTTCACAATAATTTTTGATATTTTCACACGTAAAGTGTTATTGTAGATGTAAAAATTATCGTTATAGAATTTATAGCGACATTTTTTGTATAAAAATATCAAAAACTGTTGTGAAAATATTATTTCCCTTTTATATTATTCGATGAGTAGGTTCCACATGTGTGTAACAGAAATTTATATACAAATATTTTTTTAAAAAACAAGTTGGCATCATTTTTAAATTTATTATATATAAACATCCTTATTAAATGAGTCCAAACTAAACTGAAGTTAAAATGATTTGCAGGAAGGTCATATCCCTGTCTCAAAAAAATTATATCTTTTGAACTTATGTGGACATAAGCTATTGTTTATCGACTTCATAATGTCTAAATATAATTCTACTAGCCGGGTCCCGTGCCTTCGATACTGTATGAACGGTGTGATTTATCTCAAATTTTGAACGGTCTAGATAATTTATTTAATGAGCAAAAAATTCAAAATTATTTATATTTTATTAGATAAATTGTTTTTATTATTACGTTATTTTAAGTGTTTAAATACTATATTCAGAGATACAACTTAGCACAATTCAAGCCAACCAAAATTTCAAATTTCAACCCAACCCAACCCAACCCAACCCAACCCAAATTTCAAATTTCAACCCAATGAGGCTTCTAAGTTCATCAACTGGACCCGGGCCCAGCGTGTATATGGAACCTTGTGGTGATGAATTAAGGGTACATATTCTATTACATTTTTAAAAAAAATTACAACAATAATGCTCTCATAAAACTTTTACACAACTAATACACTTCCATATTTATTTACAATGTTAGTACAATTAGGATTCCTTAATTTAGGGAAGTAGTATTCAATTAGAATTCCTTAATTTAGGGATTAATTATACCCATGACTTCTTCTCTCTCCTCATCTATAACAACTGCAGTTAGTCATCACCCTTCTTCTTAATTCAACATATTATATATATATAGTCTGGGTTAATACACGTATTTCATTTGAACATGTATTGGAGCAGGAGGAGAGAGACATGGCCGAGGATGGTCCAACAGAATCCAGATTCAAGATGTTTGGGTCGAGGGCCACTAAGCAGTACAAATACGATCTCGACGTCATTGGAAGCGACGACGAGGAAACGACGACGGAGAGAACGAAGTTCGCCCATACCGTGAAGCGATCGATGGATGGTACAATTGAATTCGTTTCAAAAATGCGATCCTCAACTGGGGTACGGCGGAATAGTTTACACAGTTTGGGGATTTGGTGCACTTATAGCTCGTTTACTTCCATGCCAAGAGATTAAGGTTGTTGGTGTTGGTGGTGGTGGCAATAATGCCGTTAATCGCATGATTGGTAACTTCAACGGCGAGGCCATAATTTACTATAAGTGAGGAACCAAACCTTCATACCAAGGTAACTAAACTGTCATATCAAAGTAACCAATCAATCTCCACACTTTAAATTTTTTCTTAGTACAGTTGGTTACCAAACCTTCAGATCAAGGTTACAAAACCTTCATACCAAAGTAACTAATTCACATCCACACACGCAGCTTTTTCATATAATGCGATTGGTAGCCAAACCTTCGCACTCAAGGTAACCAATTCAATTTTATTAAGTTACCAATTTCGTTTGAATGTGATGCAAAGGTAACCAATTCAATTTTATTAAGTTACCAATTTCGTTTGAATGTGATGCGCTTAGTAGCCAACTGATTTCATACAAAGGTAACCATTTTATTATTTATGAGTAATAAAATAGTTATAAAAAAATTTCAAAACATTAATAGTTACATCTATTTATTTTTAAACTTTTGTAGGGTGATTCTTTTCTTATTCTCATTGGCATTTTGGACAACTGAGAACGAGATTGGCAGAAATGTAAAGCTACTAGCTAATGATGTAATGGTGGACTATTATTTTCAAAATGTATGTGAGGGAGATGAAGATTTAAATTTGAATTTATTTTTGTTGTTAGATCCAAATATTTGAATTTGAATTATTAATTATGGCAGTTATTTGTCCCTGATTTTAGGTTTCCTTATTAATGTGAATTGTACTATTTTTGTAATATGTACAATCTTTTTGTAATTATTTGGTTGATGCACTTTTCTTGTAATTACTTTTTATTTGTTGTATACTTATGTAAAGAACCCATGAATTAATATTCTAAACCATATTATGTTATTAAGTGGGTCCCACTATCTCAAAATGAGATTCTCATTTAAACTTCCTGCATTTAACATAAAAATGATCAATTTCCCCTCAATTTTGGTAAGCACAAAAACAAGCAAAATGAGTTTCTTTATGGGCCCCGATAAAATACTAGTAGTTGTTTACTTCTTTAGGTAAATAACAGGCCTGAACACGTTTGTGAATGGACTGTGTGAGCTTTATTGTCCAGTCAGGCCCAATATTCCCTTGTGCGCTGCATGGTTGTTGGATCTCTCTTTCAAAAATTGACTTGTTACCAAATTTAAATCAAAAGAATTGTTTCTGGATCTAGAATGTTTGATCAAGTGGACCTCAAAAGCAGGCCAGCAATCATGTCCGTCCATTATCACTCACTTTCACAGGTGACTAACATCTACTTCATCCTACAGTCTACTAGGGGTAGGGGAGAGAGAGATTCCACAGCTGCTGAGGCAGAAACATCTGTGTGGCCAGTGGCCGTGTGAGTTTGATAGAAAGCACACTTTAGCTAGGTGGGTAGGTCCCAGTTCCTACATTGAGCGCGTCATCTGAAATTTCTAATGTGATAATATCCCAAATTATAAAGTTGAAAAATGAGCAAACAATTCATTCGTATTCGTTTAATCATTCAACTAAAAGTTCGATTCGAACTCGATTTATAATATAAATAATTTAAATATAAATAAATTTTAAAGTTTGATAAATTATTCAAATTTCTTCAAATTATAATTTTTTATTAATATTCAGATCATATTCGTTCAAAAAATTCAAACTGTTCGGGCTCGATTCGAGATCGTGTTTGACTCGTTTACCTAAACGAACTTCAATATTTGGTTCGACTCAATTTATTTACACCTCTATCACATACTCAAGTAATTGATCTGGCACGCGTAAAATGTTGTATCTTTTTAGCAGTATTAAAAATAAATTGCAAGAATAAGTAAAGAAATTAAATCCCCTCTTAAGTTACCGAAGAGGAAACAAAAAGGATATATTATAAGTATTTCTTTTTAATTTACAACATTAAGAATTAGAAGGAAAAAACGCTTTAATCTAAAGATTTTATTTTTTATTTTTTTTATTTTGTAGAACTTGCACTATTACAAAGTGTAAGGGGACCTTTTCTATCATCTCTTCTATTTATTTTTTGTTTTTTGTTTTTTGTTTTATATTTTTTTTCTCCTCTCAATTAGACCCGGTAATATAGTTAATTAACTATTGGGTCAACTCATATTAACTAAAATCAAATGAGTTGGTTAATTATTTTTATTTATTTAAGCTAGTTAAGATTTAGAACCATATTTTTAAAAAGAAAATATAGGTCCAACTCGGTTAACCATTTTTCGAACCATATTTCATTCCAAATTCGAATCAAAAGTTTTTTTCACTCCTGATTTAGAAATTTTTTATTCAAAAAAATAATATTCAGTAATTATGTATACACCTCCACCCCCCACCCATATTAATGTTGATTTTTAAAAAAATTAAACCTATTTAAAATTTGAGACAAATGTAGTAAAATCATTCATAACAGTTTCTCTAATAAAATCTCTATCCTCAACTTTGAAGAATACATCAACAAATTATTATCTATCAATTTTTTTATCTGTATTTAACTCTCTATTTTAATCTCTATATAGGATTTTACTCTCAAGGTGAGGGAGTCAAAAGAATGTTCTATATATATACAAAATGACATTTCACACCCCTCGTTTAAGTTGACAACTCATCAATCATAAATATCTTGACATTATTATCACATGACGTTTTTACTACTTCATTTTTAAATTATAAAATTAATATTGACTTAATTTTTTAAAATTAATTTCAAACGTATTCAAATTTCAAATTGATATAAATTTATTTAATTTATATCCATATAATTATAAATATTATAAATGTGACAACCCCAAAATAGGTCCATTCCATCCAACCCATTCTGAGTCGCCAAATACATGGTACAGAAAACAACCACAACTTTATTAATACAATTGTTGTGCGAAGATATTTACAACACTTAAAGCGTGAGTTTAATTACAAATATATACCAATCATGACTAATGTCCTAACCGTGGAGAAGACCTCATAATGACACCTTACATAAAGGTATAGTCGAAAAAATTTTAGAAATTAAAATCTTTGGGAAGTGCTCAGAGAAACCTTCGCATACATAGGAGACCACGCGTCTACAGGTTATTATAGATATCATATGCCCACAAAATTATCCTGGTCAATCTAATAGATTCTAAAGAAAACGAGAAGATTACTATCATATTCTTCCCAATGGTGTGTCTTCTCGACATATCATTATCTCCACTGTCTCTATTTGAGAATTATACTTCAACCAAACTCCAAGATTATATAAGTAGTGCTCAGATATATACTCAAAGAAGTGGATGAGCACAACCTCGTCTTTTATGATGACACGAGGTTGTATGTCATTAGACATCTTGTATGATAGTGGCAAAACACCCTTCCAACGTTGAGTTCGCCTCACCCTAGTTGATTCACCAAGTATAACTACTAAATGATGACCACCGATTCTATTCCCCTGTTATCCCCGCCGACCCAAAACTACACTTTTATTATTCCGGAAGGAATTGTGAAGCAAAAGGGTGAGACAACTAGCTTCAATAAAGAATATCATGACTAAAGATAAATAAATTATCAATAGTCTTCATCGAATAAATCGAGATTTAGAACATATGGTAGATGATAAAACTTTTCAACCATAGTCACTTAAATGAACGAAGCAATCCATTAGAAGAGTCAAATAGACCATAAAATCTATTATCTTCTCCATGTTAAAAGTCCATCAACAATGTTTTATCCTCGTAACATTAATCAACAATTTCGCCCACAATCACGTGTATAACTCATAATCGTAATTGTAGTTCTAAATTCCTTTCCTCATCCAGACAAAGTTAATTTTCATCATCCGAAACATCAAAGATCATGGTTATACCAAATCGAGTTCATGTTCATAATCCTACTAATAAATTAATTCTTTGACCACGGGCCAAAAAGATATTCATCAACAAGTCATCTTTGCACTACTGAGCCAAAGATATTCATTAACAAGTCATCTTTGCACTACATGCCAAAGATATTCAACAATGTGTCATCTTTTGCATTACGAGCCAAAGATATTCATCGAAATCATTCATCTTTGCACCTGAGCCAAAGATATTCGGGTTATATCACCGAGGATGTTGCAAAATATTTTAAAGAAAACGAATCTAGTGAAACAAAAGAACAAATATTAAGAATTCAGTACTTTTAAACAACCCAAGTTAAAAATACTTCATAAATAACCGTAGTAGAGAGTAAAATTCAAGAATGAAAATCAAAACATAGATCCAATCAAAGATAGAAATCATAACAAACAATCTTGGACACGAGAAGAAAACTTAATTTTTCCGTGAATAATGTCGATTTGTGAATAGTCTTGAGTATCGTGAATAGTAAATTCAGGCACCAAAAGATAAAATTTCACAAAAATATCATCACGCTTCTTTATGAATAGTACTCGTGAATAGTAACTTCGTGAATATAACTCATGAATAGTAAAGAATCGTAAATAAGTAACTCATGAAAGTAACTCCATATGAAAAAGTTCCAAATTTGATAAAAGTTCAAACCAATATTTTGGCATAATGATATTGAAGAAATAATATCATTTATGAAGAAAATAATCTCCCTTACCTCAAAAAGAATAATACTTCGATTGAAATCTGGGATATAGTCTTAAAGAACTTTGTAGTATAGCAATAAAAATACCAAAATACTCACAAAAATACGCTCGATATATAGAGAGAAAGAGAGAATCTTTTGTTTACGGTGTGATTTTCAATTTAACTAAGCACCTATTTATAGAAATTGTTTAACACCAAAGTTAGAAAATTTAATAAAATAATAATATATTTTTCTTAACTTCCTACGCACACTTATTTTGTCCAAATATCAGTCACATCTCACCAACAAGTACCAAAACGTTTTTCTCATTTAACTCATTTAAAACTCCAAAAAAATCAATTATTTTGGAACTTCGAAACTTCAATAATTCATAATAAATAGCCCTTTTATCGAAAATTTGAATCTCGCAATTTTATAGGAAATTCAATTTCTCTACAACTTTGAAGAAAGTTTTTCCAAATTCAAAGCGAAATTGACCGAAATTCATATCTGAGACGATTTTTATTTATAATCAAATTCGGTCAGAAATGGGGTCACAAACACACAAAACATGTTTTAAACAACTTTTGTAACAAAAATATTCCGTCTCCTCATATACTCATATATCCCACATTCATTGTAAAAATATCATCATTATTATTATAATATAATAAAATATTATTTTATCGGAAAAAATAAAATATCGATTTTCAACAATTATCACTTTAAAAATTTTCTCCATCTATATCACATAAAATATTTTCCTTATCATATAAATCAATAATTAATTATTCACAAATAATATTAGGAATCACAATAATAATGACAGGCGGGTCGGAGGGAAGAGGGGCTTTCGATAAAATTTCTCTCTTCTTTGGCGCCTGATTAGGTGACAAACCTCTCATTGACAAAACTTTCTGAACATTGCCAATAATCTTTATCTAATAATATTATTCAAATAATATGAATTATTGATCGATAATAGAAAATATTGTGTAGTGACAATTATTGAAACAACGGTAATATAAAATATCAACGCAGTAATTATTGAATCAATAAATAAAATATTGAACAGTAATTACTGTAACAATTATTGAGTAGTTCCTTCTTATGTAAGAATCAATAATTGGTGCAATACCGTGTGCTACGATGCAACAACGCGTATTCCTGTATTTTAACCACCGGGTATTCCAACAGTGTTAACGGTAACAACTACACCGTTATTTGTAAATAACTTATACTTGTCATTTTCTTCGTCCAATCGCTTTTCGTTATGGGCCCAAAAAAAAAAGCTTGTAGTCGTCTGAATATTCCCTACGACAAAGAATATTTCACGACCAAACGAAAATTTCCCGACAACAATGAATATTTTATAACCACCTGCTTATTTTAAAAAAATTTCATATATATCACCCTTAACTTCAAACTTTAATCAATTTAACCATTTACTGAATTGTTATTATAAGAAAAATTGAATACTTTTATTTCATAAAATTTGGGGTCTTACAATCTCCCCTCCTTATGAAATTTCGTCCTCGAAATTTACGTACCTGATATTTCAAAGAGTTGAGAATACCTTGCTTTCATTTCAGATTCCATCTTCCCTGTCCTCATGATTTGTCCATTGCTCATCTCCTGTATTTCAGATATCATTCTAGAATACAGCTACAAAACAAAGGTTAATTGACATTGTAAGGCCCCGAATTTTATGAAATAAAAGTATTCAATTTTTCTTATAATTACTATTCAGTAAATGGTTAAATTGATAAAAGTTAAAGTTAAGGTGATATATATAATTTTTTTCAAAATAAGCAAGTGGTTATAAAATACTCATTATCATCGGGAATATTCGCTTCGTCGTGGAATATTCTTTCGTCGGGAATATTCGCATGACGACTACGCAGCCCATTTGTGGGCCCCATAATGTAATAACCGGATGAAGAAAGCGACAAAAGGAGTTTTATAAATAATAAGCACGAATTGTTACCTTTAACACTGTTGAATACCCGATGGGTAAAGTAAAGTAATACTGCGTTGTTGCATGTGAGAACACTGCAGATTACAAAGATTTTGAATTATTGATTCTTACGTAAGAAAACACTACTAATAATTGTTACAAGTAATTATCGCTCAATATTATATTTTATTGATTCAATAATTCTGCGTTGATATTTTATATTATCATTGTTTTTAATAATTGTCACTACACAAGATTTTCCATTATCAAGCAATAATTCATATTATCCCGAATAATATTATTAGAAATCATTATTGGCAATGTCTAGAAAGTTCGCATTCTCAAGGAGAGGGTTTGGTCACCTAATCATTACGCAAGTAGTGAGAAAACTTTATCGAAAGCCCTCTTTCCCGGAACCATGCCCGTGCCATTATTGTGATTCAGTAATATTATTTGTGAATAATTAATTATTGATTAATATGATAAGGAAAATATTCATTTTATGTGGATATAGATGGAGAAAATTTTTAAAGTGACAATTGTTGAAAATTAATATTTTATCTTTTTCTCGATAAAATAATTCATTTAAATATATTATTTTAATAATATATTAACTAGTGATATTTTTATAATGAATATGCGATATGTGAGTATATGAGGAGGAAGAGTATTTTTGTGACATTAAATAATTAACACATGTTTTGTGTGTGGTGGACCCCATTTCTTGATCGAAATTTGATTATATTATATAAAATCTAATTGCTTATGGATTTTGGTCAATTTATGTTTGGAATTTAAAAAACTTTCTTTCGCAAAGTTGTAGAGAATTAAAATTCCTATAGAAAGTCTCAAGATTGAATTTTCCGACAAAAGGGCTATTTATTATGAATTATCAAGTTCAAGTCTCAAATAGTTAATTTTTGAAGTTTTAATTATGTTAAATAAGAAAACGTTTTTTAAAAGTTTTGTGAGGTGGGCTACTTGTGTTGAATGTGAATTCAGTTGATAAAAGTATGCGTAAGAATTTAATAAATATATATTAATATTTTATTAAATTTTTCGCTGGTGTTCTAAGTATTTTCCTATAAATAGAAGTGCTTTTAAGTTAATCGAAAATCATACCGTAAATCAAGTTTTCTCTCTATATTATCGAGCGTATTCTTGTGAGTATTTTGAGTATACTTTGAGTATTGCTATACTCTAAAAGTTCTTTCAAATAGATATATCCCACATTCAAAGATCGCTTTTTCGAGGTAAGGGATAGTAAGGGATTTTAAGGGTTATGATGTTTTTTTAGTTTCGAAATTTTTCTGAACCTTCAAAATTCTGGAAAAATTTAAAATGATATTTTGATGAGTTTTAGATTGTGTCCAAAAATGACGATTTTGGATGTATAGATTAGAGTTATGGATTTTATGAGAAAAGACTATTTTAAAAGTAACTGCTTATAACTCCTCAGTGATTAACTCCAAAATTGATGAAATTTTTATTGGGAGTACATCTATATAATATCAGTATACGTGTAAATTTCAGAATTTTGGATAAAAGTATAATTTATGATAAATGTTTAAATATTCGGTGTTTTGGCATATATGAAAAATAGTAAATAAATTTTAAAATTTCGAGAAAAATATATGTTCAATATGGGACTATGTTATACTAAATCCCAGAAAAGAAATATTTTGAAACTGATTTGATATTTTCATGAAAATGTTCTAGTTATGAGTAAATAAATTAAATATGTTATGTGAAGTAAGAAAATTGGAAAATATGATTTTATGGCTTGAGAATCATATATGAGGTATATGCAGATTTTTGATGAGGGTTTTGGTTATTGGTGATGAAATCTTATGAGTTTGGCATTTTATGATGATTAAATGCATTAATTAGTAAAGTGTAAACAATTTAATTAAATTGTTTATAAGTTTTAAAAATTATTAAATATTGTTGTAATATTAAGAATATTAAGATTTTGATATTATTAAGTGATTTTTATAACATTGGATTAAGGTGTTATAAATATTGATATAGATTTTATTATGAAACTTTATCTTTTCGTGTCGAGTTAGGTTACTACGCACGATACTAAGATTTTATTACAAATATTTGGTACTATTCATTTACAAATTGGTTTCTTCTCCGACCAAATTATCGTTGATTTATGAATCTTACTTTTGAAATTAAAACCATGTTTTGATTATATTGTTTTTATATAACATTCTTATAACCCTAATGATAATATTTCTTCGACTTGAGTGAAAAAGATGGGTAGATTATTGGTATGATCGTGACTATAGGTTCTCTTTGGCGAAAGTGCAAAAGTTAAATTGTTGATCGGTATGATCATGACCATTGAATTTACAATTGAATATTTTAGCTTAAGTGCAAAGGTGAATCGATCAACATGGTTATAATTATTGTTATATAACTTCGAAATGATTATGTATTTCTTTGATATATGAATATCTTTGGCTCAGTAGTGCAAAAGATGACTTGTTGATGAAAATCTTAGCTCAGAGTAAAAAAAGATGAATTATTGATGAATATCTTTGGTTCAGAATGCAAAGATGACTGTTGTTGAATATCTTTGCTTAGTAGTAAAAAGATGAACTGTTGATGAATATCTTTGGCCGTAAGTGCAAAGATGAATTTATTAGTATGATTATGAACAAGAACTGTGATTTGGTATAACCATGATATTTGATGTTTCGGGTAAAGACAGTGATGAAAATTATCTTCATTCCGGATGAGAAGAGGAATTTAGAATCACAATTATGATTATAAGTTATTCATATGATTGTGGAAAGGAACTGCTGATGATGTTAAGGATATACAGGATAAAACATTGTTGGTGGATTATAGTCTATTTGACTCTTCTAATGGATTCGCTCATTCCACGCGCAACTATGGTTGAAAAGTTTTATCATCTACCATATGTTCTAAATCTCGATTTATTACCGGATGAAGACTATTGATAATTTATTTATCTTTAGTCATAATATTATTTATCGAGCTAGTTGTGCTCACCTTTTGTTTCACAATTCCTTTCGTGTAATAAAAGTGTAATTTGGATCGAGCGGGGATAGCGAGGAATAGAATGGTGGTCTATAGATGTTGAGGGTGAGGTGAATTTAACTTGGAAGGGTGTTTTGCCACTATAATACAAGATGTCTAATGACATACAACCTCGTGGTCATCATAAGACATGGTTGTTTCATCCACTTGTCGAGTATATTTACAAGCACTACCTATATAATCTTGGTGTTTGTTTGGAGTATAATACCCAATTAGAGACAGTGGAAATAATGATATGTCAAGAGAAGACTCACCATTGGGAAGAATATGATAGTAATCTTCTCGCTTTTCTTTGGGGTTTATCGGGTCAACCAAGGATAATTTCGCGGCCATATGATATCTACCATAACCTAAAAAGCATGGCCTCCCATGTATGAAGGTTTCTTGAGCACTTCCCAAAGATTCTAATTTCTAAAACAGTTTTTGACTATACCTTTTATGTAAGGTGTCATTGCGACGTACACAGCTTGGTATATATTTGTATCCAAACTCATAAAGATATGTGTTGTTGTATTTTGCACGACAATTGTTGTAATAAAGTTGTAGTTGTTTTCCGCACCATATATTTGGCGACTCAGAATGGGTTGTGGATGGAAGGACCTATTTTGGGGTCGTTACATTTGGTATCGTAGCTTAGGATACGATCTCCGGCATGAGATCGGGATTAGTAACTAGGAGGAGAGATGAGTAAATCCTTCGCTAGTGTGTCCTACCTAAGCTTATTTGTTGGTCAGTCATAATATCGGGATATAATGTGATATGTTAATTTGTTAAATTAACCCTTGTTTTGAAGCTGTATTCTAGAATGATATCTGAAATATAGGAGATGAGCAATGGAGAAATCATGATGACAGGAGAGATAGAATCTAAAATGAAAGCAAGGTATTCTCAACTCTTTGAAATACTAGATACGTAAATTTCGGGGACGAAATTTCATAAGGTGGAGAGATTGTAAGGCCCCGAATTTTATGAAATAAAAGTATTCAATTTTTTTATAATTACTATTCAGTAAATGGTTAAATTGATAAAAGTTAAAGTTAATTGTGATATATATAATTTTTTTCAAAATAAGCAAGTGGTTATAAAATACTCATTATTGTTTGGGAATATTCGTTTGGTCGTGGAATATTCTTTCCGTCGGGAATATTCGCATTTATCGTGCAAATGACCATTGTGGGGCCCCATAATGTAATAACTGTCGGATGAAGAAAAGCGACAAAAGTGGAGTTTTTATAAATAATAATGTAATAATGTTACCTTTAACATCGTTGGAATACCCGGTGGGTAAAGTAAAAATGTCTACGCGTTGTTGCGCAAGTAGAATACCAGATTGCAGATACCGGTAGATTTTGAATTATTGATTCTTACGTAAGAAAACACTACTCAATAATTGTTATGTGAATTAACTGCTCAATATTATATTTTATTGATTCAATAATTGTTGCGTTGATATTTTATATTATTGTTGTTTTAATAATTGTCACTACACAGTATTTTCCATTATCGAAGCAATAATTCATATTATCTGAATAATATTATTAGAAATCATTATTGGCAATGTCAATCCCGATCTCCGCCAGAGATCATATCCCTAAGCTCTGATACCAAATGTGACGACCCCAAAATAGGTCCATTCCATCCAACCCATTCTGAGTCGCCAAATATATGGTACGGAAAACAACCACAACTTTATTACAACAATTGTCGCGCAAAAATACAACAACACATATCGTCGTGAGTTTGGATACAAATATATACCAATCAGTAAAGACGTCACAATGACACCTTACATAAAGGTATAGTCAAAACCTGTTTTAAAAATTAGAATCTTTGGGAAGTGCTCAGAGAAACCTTCGCATATGGAGGCCATGCTTTTAGGTTATGGTAGATATCATATATGGCCACGTAATTATCCTTGGTTGACCTAATAGACCCTAAAGAAAAACGAGAAGATTACTATCATATTCTTCCCAATGGTGAGTCTTCTCGACATATCATTATCTCCACTGCCTCTAATTGGGTATTATACTCCAAATAAACACCAAGATTATATAGTAGTGCTTGTAAATATACTCAAGAAGTGGATGAAAGACAACCATGTCTTATGATGACACGAGGTTGTATGTCATTAGACATCTTGTATGATAGAGGCAAAACACCCTTCCAAGTTAAATTCACCTCACCCTCAACATCTATAGACCACCATTCTATTCCCTCGCTATCCCCCACTAACCTAGCTACACTTTTATTACCCGGAAGAAATTGTGAAACAAAAGGGTGAAAGACAACTAGCCAAGAAAGAATATTATGACTAAAGATAAATAAATTATCAATAGTCTTCATCAGTAATAAATAAGAGATTTAGAATGTAAGACCTCTAAATTTTAAATAAAAAGGAATTTTTTTATTTATTATTTTGAAATAGTAAGGTTGATTTGATTAATGTGGATAGTTAAGGGTTAAATACGTAAATATTTCAAAATAAGCAAGTGGTTATAAAATATTCATTGTTGTTTGGGAATATTCGTTTGGTCGTGGAATATCAGATCTTTTCGGGAATATTCGTATTTACCTAGCAAGCGACCATGTGGGCCCCATAACTGAAAAGCGATTGGATGAAGAAAACGACAAATATAAGTTATTTTTAAATAATGGCGTAGTTATTACTGATTAATCTTTGTTTGAATACCGGTGGTTAAAACACACTAATACGCCGTTGTTGAAAGAGAAGATACCAGTATTGCACCAATTATTGATTCTTACGTGAAAGGCACTACTCAATAATGGTTGCTGATAATTATCGCTCAAAGATTTTATTGAGTTAATAATTGTGCGTTGATATTTTTATATTGTTGTTGCTTCAATAATTGTCATTACACGTTATTTTTCATTATCAAGTAATAATTATATTATCCTAATAATATTATTAGATAACATTATTGGCAATGTCTAGAAAGTTCTCGCCTAAGGAGAGGTTTGGTCACCTAATCAGCGCGCCAGCAAGAAGAAGAAATTCTTATCGAAAGCCCTCTTCCCAGGGAACCGCCTCGGTTGTTAATATTGTGATTTCGTAATATTATTTGTGAATAATTAATTATTGATTTATATGATGAGGAAAATATTGATTTTATGTGGATATAGATGGAGAAAATTTTTAAAATGACAATTGTTGAAAATTAATATTTTATCTTTTCTCGATAAAATAATTCATTTAAATATATTATTTTAATAATATATTAACTGGTGATATTTTTACAACGAATGTGGGATATATGAGTATACGAGGAGGAAGAGTATTTTTGTTGCAATAAATGTTTAAAACATGTTAAAACATGCTCGGTGGACCCCATTTATTGACCGAAATTTGATTATAGCTTACCGTAAATCGCTTGGTTTGTGGATTTTGGCCAATTTACATTTGGAATTTGGAAAACTTTCTTTCGCAAAGTTGTAGAGAATTGAATTTCCTATAAAAATTCATGAGATTCGAATTTTCTGATGAAAGGGCTATTTATTATGAATTATTGAAGTTCAAGCTCAAATAATTGATTTTTGTAAGTTTTAATTATTTATTTTATGAAAATGTTTTTATCATTTCTTTCTAGAAGGTTGGCATGTGGGAAATGTTGGGATTTGATTTCCAAAGAGGCGTAGGAAATTTATTAATAATAAAATATTTTATTAAATTTTCTCGCTTTGGTGTTCTAAGCATTTTCCTATAAATAGGTGCTTAGGTTAGAATTGAAAATCACACCGTAAATCAAGTTTTCTCTCTATATTATCGAGTATTCTTGTGAGTATTTTGAGTATACTTTGAGTATTGCTATATACGGTGCAAGTCCAAGTCATAGCTTTATATCCAGGTGTTTCAAATTAGAAAGATCGATCTTTCGAGGTAAGTGGATGTTATTTTCTTCTCAAATGATATTATTTCTTCAATATCATTATCTTTGAAATGTTGATCTGAAGTTTTATCAAATTTGGAACTTTTTCATGTCGGGGTTATTATTCATGAGTTATTATTCATGAGTTACTATTCACGAGTTCTTATTCATGAGTTACTTATTCACGAGTTACTATTCATTAACAGTACTATTCATTAAGCGTGAAGATGTTTTTGTGGAATTTCTATCTTTTGGTGTCGGAAGTTACTATTCACGATATCGGACTATTTATATTAACTATTCACTTATTACGATATCTGACTTATTCATAGAAAAATAAAATTTTTCTTCTTTTCATTCAAAACATCTATTCTAGATACTAACTCGATTGTATCCATGTTTTGATCATTCTTGAATTTTACACCACTATGATTATTTTTGAGGTATTTTGGACGTGGATAAAACCAAGTACTTAATCCTTAATCCTTTTATCTTGTCATTTTGTTTCATTGGATTCGTTTCTTTAAAAAAAATATTTTCATCATCCCTACCTTAAATGATGATATTATGGAATATCTTTGGCCTGTAGTGCAAAAGATGAATGATTTCTTAAGAATATCTTTGGCCCGTAGTGCAAAGATGAATGATTTTGAAGAATATCTTTGGCCCGTAGTGCAAAGATGAACAGTGTTTAAATGAACATGATTAATCGATGAATATCTTTGGCTGTCAGAAGTGCAAAGATGAATATTTGATTCAGATGTATATTGATTGATGTTACAGGATAAAAGATAGAGCGATGAACTTTTAAATTCATACATAGAAGATAGTAGTTTGCATTCTCTACTTAACTCTTCTAATGAATTATTATTTCGCCGCGAATATTGATTTAAAATTTGTTGTCTATTATATTCTATTAGATTTTTCCCTGTTGAAGACTAACGATAATTTGTTGTATATTATCTTAGTCATAATATTCTTTCTTGAGATAGTTGAGCTCACCCTTTTCCTTTTTGTTCCATTTTTCTTCTGAGGAGCGAGAATATAGCGAAGTATTTAGCCTGGGTATGGAATGAAGGTTTTAGAAAAAAGGATTGTTTAGTAGTCCTCACCATTTTTGTAAAATAATGTATCAATAAATGTGATGAGGATTTATTTGAGTATAGATATTGTCAGAAGATAATATTTGTATTCAAACTCACAGCTTTTACCGTTGTAATAATAAAGTTGTAGTTATTTCGTACCATGTATTGACAACTCGGAATAGGTGATGTATACCTATTTTGGGGCGCCACAGATTGGTATCAAAGCTTAGGATATGATCTCTGGCGGAGATCGGGGAATAGAACTCAGAGGGTGAGACGAGTAAATCCTTCGCTAGTGTGTCCTACCTAAGCTTATTTGTTAGTTAGTCAATATATAGGATATTATGTGATATATTGGTTTTTTTAATTAACCCTTGTTTTATTAATACATATTTGAGAATGTCGATCGAGAATATTAACAATGAAAATGAGACCGTGGAGATGCTCTGACTTTCACCAACGAGGAGAACGTGCAACAGTCGACAATGTTCCTCCTGTGAACAACACCATCGAAAGCGAGATGATGAACGAGGGATGTTTAGAAGTTTTTTGCGATTCATGCAAAATCGCACGAGGAGACTCGTGTTCAAAAAATACAGGAGGAAATGATAGCAATTCACGGGTTGTCACAAACAAGCAGATTCAAAGAGTTGGGACCACTGAATTTAAGGGAAAGCAGATCCGATCATGGCGGAAACATGGGTCAAACAAATTACCAAGATATTCGATGTCTTGGGATGCACGGAGAATGAAGGTTCCATTCGCCACCTTTATGTTAAGTGGCGATGCGTACTCATGGTGGAGTCTCGTGAAGCGTACTCCATCCGGTACCGCACTCAAAGATGTCTTGGGAGACGTTTGAAGCTATTTAATGACAAATACTTTCCCGAAAGTGTTCGCTATATGAAGGAAGTGGAGTTCATCGATTGGAACAAAACAACATGACGGTGTCTCAAAGATAAGGCAAAGTTTGCAGAGTTATCCAGTTTTCAGACCTCATTTGGTGGAGAATGAGGAACGATGACGCGGATGTTTCTTAGAGGTTTGAAACCCGATACGTCAAGATCTCATTTCTCATAAATTTTCTCTTTATTCGGGATGTTGTAAAACAGGCTCAATTATTAGAAAGCGAGATAACGAAAATACGGCCAACCGAGGTACCACAACCAGGATCGTATCGTAGATAGCGATCAATGTAATAATGATAACCAACGGAGAAAGAAACAGACGGAAAAAAATGGTAACCACTCGGTGGTAATCATGGCCATGAAAATAGAAGAAGCGAGTTTGGAGGAGATTTTAAAAGAGGAGATTTAACAACGACTATATGAAGATGACGGTGTTACGGCGAAGAATCGGTTCTGGTGGAGGAGAACGACCACCGGTCATATATATGCTACAAATGCGGAAAGAGGACATATCATTCAAACCGCCCACAACAATTCAAGGTATGCTATAATTGTGGAAAGGAAGGACATATCGCCGAGATTAGACAAGAATGAAACCTAGTTTAATGGGGGACGGTGACTGAAAAGATCGTCCCGAGTAAAAGTCAAAGTCAACGATTCCGGAAGAGCGTTTGTTGTGACTGGTCATAATGCGAGGAACCCAAACGAGGTGATCACGGTAAAGTTATTTATAAATTCTTGCAAGTCTATACCTTACTTGATACCGGTCTTTACCCATTCATTTATCTCTCCCGCATGTGCTCAACGCTTAAACTGACTTGGAGAAATTAGACTTTGACCTATCTGTGGAAACTCCGTTAGAGAAACTTTCATCACATCCATCGTTTATAAATCTTGTTTGATTCAAGTTGGCACCATTACCTTACCGTTGACCTTATCTCTTTAAAGATACTTGCTTTTGATGTAATTTTAGGGATTGATTGGTTAACTACTCATCATGCCAAAATTGATTGTTTTCGTAAGGTTGTTAGTTTTCATATTCTTAACCAACCCGTTGTATTTAATTCAAGCAACTAAACCATTAAAATCGATCAACATCATATCTAATCATAAAGCTATTCGTTTATTAAAAACGGATGTCAAGCTTTCTAGCCCATGTTATGGATTTGAATAAAGACACGCCAAATTTGAATAATATTTCCGTTGTTATCGACTTTCCGACGTATTTTCAAGAAGAACTTCCTTGGCCTACCCCGTAACGTGAAGTTGAATTCTTTATTGATCTTGAACACTGGTACAAAGCCCATTTCTAAAACCCCATATCGAATGGCTCTATTGAACTTCAGGAGTTAAAGGTCCAACTACTGTGAATTGTTGGACATCGGTTTCATCTGGCCCTAAGACATCTCCTGGGGTGCTCCTGTTTTATTTCAAAAGAAGAAAGACGGGAGTATGCGATTTTGTATTGACTATCGGGAATTAAACCATGTCACCATCAAGAATAGGTATCCTCTAACTCGTATTGATGACTTGTTTGACCCGATTGCAAGGCACAATTCTTTTCAAAAATCGATCTTCGCTCGAGGATATCATCGGTGAAGATTAGGCGAGGATATTCCAAAGACCGCCTTCGTAACTCAGTATGGGCATTATGAATTCTTAGTCATGTCTTTCAGACTAACTAATGCTCCTGCGGCTTTCATGGATATGATGAACCGAGTATTCAAGGAATATTTGGATCAATTCGTTGTTGTCTTTATTGATGACATCCTCATATATTCCAAAAGTCGTGAAGATCATGAGCACCATTTAAATTTGGTACTCCAAAGGCTTCGTGAAAACCAACTATATGCCAAATTGAAGAAATGCGAGTTCGGCTTCGAGGAAGTAGCATTCCTTGGGCACATGGTGTCAAAACATGGAGTATCTGTTGATCCAAACAAGATTGAAGCAATACAAAGTTGGGAGCAACCAAGTCATGGATCAAGTATGTAGCTTTTTGGGCTTAGGTGGTTATTATCGGAGATTCGTGGAAGGGTTTTCTCGAATCGCTACTCCATTAACTCGCCTAACTCGGAAGGATACAAAATTCGTTTGGAGCGAAGAACGCGAGAAAAGTTTCCAAGAGCTTAAGAGGAGACTTATTTTAAGACCATTCTAACAATACCATCCGGTTCGGATGGATTTGTTATCTCTGCCGATGCTTCAGCAAAGGGTTAGGATGTGTTCTCATGCAACGTGGGAAAGTCATAGCCTATGCCTCATGACAACTTAAAGAGTATGAGAGGAATTATCCTACTCATGATCTAGAGTTAGCGTTGATCGTTCAAGCGCTAAAAATATGGAGGCACTATCTATATGGGGAGAAAGTGGAGATATATTCGCACCATAAAAGCCTTAAATATTTCTTCACTCAAAAAGAACTCAACACGCGGCAATGACGTTGGCTCGAGCTATTGAAAGACTACGACCACACTATTCAATACCATCCCGGTAAAGTTTAACGTGGTAGTCGACGCATCGAGTAGAAGATCATATCGCGGAACGAAAAGCGATGATGTCAAGTATACGACAGAGCCAACTTTAATAGAAAAAGTTAAGGGTTGCTCAAGCCACCCAATCCAGAAGGACGCGTATGAAGAAGAAGAAAGTACAAGAAGAAGCTATTCCGTAAGCGAGAATTGATGAAGAAGGAATACTTGAGTCCACTCTAGATTTCAGTGTTCCTAACGACTACGATTTGAAGTACAAGATTATGATGGAGGCACACAACACGCCATTTGCAATCCATCTCGGATGTACTAAAATGTATCGTGATCTTCGACATACATTTTGGTGGAACAATATGAAGAGAGAGATTGCAAAGTTTATCTCGATGTGTTTAACTTGCCAATGCGTGTAAAGGCGAGCATCTTGTACCTAAGGGTCCGTTGCAACCACTTGAGATTAGGAATGGAAGTGGGAACACATTACTATGGATTTCGTTACGGGTCTTCCTACGGTTTCTCAAGGCATCAATGCTATTTGGGTTATTCTTGATAGATTAACCAAAGTCCGCTCATTTCATTTTTGCCGACACGGAGACTTATTCCTGAACGCCTTGCTAGTATGTGACGTGAATGAGATTGTTAGGTTGCATGGCATGCCTGTATCCATAGTTTCGGATCGTGACCCAAGATTCACTTCAAGATTTTGGGTTAGCTTGCAAAAAGCTATGGGCACGGATTTGCGATTTAGTTCTAAGATACCATCCCCAAACCAGACGGACAATCAGAGAGGATTATTCAAACCCTTGAAGATCTATTAAGACTCGTGTCCTAGACTTCAAGGGTAGTTGGGATAAGTATTTACCATTGGTGGAATTCTCCTACAACAACAGCTTATCGTGCAAGTATAGGTGTGGCTCCATTCAAGCATTATATGGACGAAAATGTCGTTCTCCAATATGTTGGGATGAGGTGGGTGAAGCAACATTGTTGGGACCCGAAAGTTAGTACGTATGACTCACCGAAAAGATCCAAATGATTCGACAACGATACAAACGGCAGACAAGATCGATAAAAAGAGTTATGCGGATCTTCATCGAAAGGACGTGGAATTTAATGTAGGGGATCATGTGATTGTCATGCGAAGTTGCTCCATGGAAGGAGTTACAAGATTTGGGAAGAGAGAAAGCTCAATCCACGATTTATTGGTCCATTTCAAATTCTTGACCGAGTAGGAAATGTAGCCTATGACTTGCGTTACCTCTCGAGTATGTCTCGTGTTCATAATGTGTTTTATATATCCGTACTTCAGTAAATATGTGAAAGACCCAACCACGTTATTGAAGTTAGAACCGGGACGAGATAGCCAAGACTTAACGATGAGGAGGTACTGCCACAAGATCTTGGATAGGAAGGAGCATGTCCTACGCTGTGAAAGGTCATACCACAAGTTAAAGTTTTGTGGAGGAATCATGCTATAGAGGAAATGACCTGGGAATTGGAAACGGAAATGAAAGCGAGGTATCCTCACCTTTTCGAAACACCAGGTACGTACGTCAATTTCGAGGATGAAATTTCATAAGGATGGGAGGTTGTAAGTGTGACGCCTCCAAAATAGGTATACACAACACCCATTCTGAGTCGCCAAATACATGGTACAGAAACAACTACATCTTTATTATTACAACAGTAAAACTGTGAGTTTAAATACAAATATTATCTTCTAGACAATATTTATACTCAAATAAATCCTCATCACATTTATTGATACATTATTTTACAAAAATGGTGAGGACTACTAAACAATCCTTTCTAAATCCTTCATTCCATACCCCGACTCGTACTCGCTATATTCTCGCCTCCTGAGAAGAATGGAACAAAAAGGAAAAGGGTGAGCTCAACTAGCTCAGTAAAGAATATTATGACTAAGATAATATACAACAAATTATCGTTAGTCTTCAACAGGGAAAAATTTAATAGAATACAATAGACAACAAGTTTCAGATCAATATTCGCAGCGGAAATAATAATTCATAGAAGAGTTACGTAGAGAATGAAATCTACTATAATCTATGAATTTAATAGTCCATCATCAATATTTTATCCCTGTAACATCAATCAATATTCATCTCAAATCAAATATTCATCTTTGCACTATGTGCCAAAGATATTCATCAATCCATCATGTTCATCTCAACACACTGTTCATCTTTGCACTATAGGCCAAAGATATTCATCGATTGGTCATGTTCATTTAAACACTGCTCATCTTTGCACTATGTGCCAAAGATATTCTTCAGAAATCATTCATCTTTGCACTAAAGCCAAAGATATTCAATAATATCATCATTTAAGATCGAGGATGATGAAAATATTTTTTAAGAAACGAATCCAATTGAAACAAAATGACAAGGATTAAGGATTAATGATTCGTACTTTGTTTTATCCATGTCCAACAATACCTCAAAATAATCATAGTGGTGTAAAATTCAAGAATGATCAAAACATGGATACAATCAAAGCTAGTATCCGTAATAGATATTTTTGGACTAAAAGAAGAAATTTTATTTTTCTATGAATAGTTCAGATACGTGAATAGTGTCAGATATATGAATAGTGCCAGATAACGTGAATAGTAACTCACACCAAAAGATGAAATTCCACAAAAAATATTTTCACGCTTCATGAATAGTACTCGTGAATAAGAATCGTGAATAAGAACTCATGAATAGTAACTCGTGAATAGAACTCATGAATAGTAACCCCGACATGAAAAAGTTCCAAATTTGATAAAACCTCAGATCAATATTTTAAGATAATGATATTGAAGAAATAATATCATTACTGAAAAAAAAAATAATATCCCTTACCTCAAAGAATCAAGACTTCTAAGGAAAGGCTCAAGTGATTTGAATGAAACTTGATCGAACAAAGAAATCTCAAAGTATCTAAATACTCACAAAATACGCTCAATAATATAGAGAGAGAAAGAGAGAAAACTTTGTTTCTGGTGTGATTTTCAATTCTAACTTAGCCCTCTATTTATAGGAAAATGTTAGCCCACCGAAGCTGACTTGACCTGCTACCGATGGCTTTACCTTGCTACTATTGCCACCCACCACATTTGAAATAAAATTCAGCACATTTCTTCACCAACCACAAGTGGGGCCCACTCAATTCTAGAATTTTCCACCAAAATCAATTATAACCCCTAATTCCGAATCAGACACCTCTTAAAATTCATAACAAATCATTCGTGCATTTTTAACGGTTCAAAATTTGTGGACATATACTCAACTTATGTATGTATAACATACCCAAAATTACCTATTATCCAACCATTCGGATTAAAAATTATAATCCCCGCAATATATCACAAAACCCCGATTTAATTTTTAATACCTCCAACTGTAAAATAATCGATAAAACACCTCAACAATAATTTCTTCATTTATAACCACATAAATAAATCCATCATTTATATCCACATAAAATAAATATTTCTTTATCATATGAATCAATAATTAATTATTCACAAATAATATTACGTAATCACAATTATGACAACCAGCCGCTCCCGAAAGAAAGAGGGCTTTCCGATAAGGATTTCTCCTCATCGCCAGCAATTAGGTGACCAAACCTCTCCTCGATGTAACTTTCTAGACATTGCCAATAATGCTATCTAATAATATTATTTAAATAATATGAATTATTGATCCGATAATGGAGATAATGTGCAAAGGACAATTATTGAACAACAATAATATAAAATATCAACGCAAAGAATTATTGAATCAATAAAATAAAATATTGAGCAAGAATTCATTTGTAAAAAATTATTGAGTAGTGCCTTCACGTAAGGATCAATAATTCAACAATACTGCAATACCGTAAGGTGCATCTTGCAACCACGCCAGACATCGTATTTTAACCACCGGGTATTCCAACAATCTTACTTTCAGAATAACTACGCCGTTATTTTTAACCAACTTATATTTGTCGTTTTCTTCATCCAATCGCTCGTTATGGGGCCCACACATGGCGGTCGCTACCGTCGCATTTAATATTCCCCACAAGCATTTAATATTCCACGACCAAACGAATATTCCCGACAAAATGAATATTTTATAACCACTTGCTTATTTTGAAATATTTGCATATTTAACCCTTAACTATCCACATTAATCAAATCAACCCTTACTATTTCAAAATAATAAATAAAGGAAATTCCTTTTTATTTAAAAAATTTTGGGGTCTTACAACCTCCCTCCTTATGAAATTTCGATCCTCGAAATCGACGACGATACTGGTGTTTCGAAAAGGTGAGGATACCTCGCTTTCATTTCCGCTTTCCAATTCCCGTGTCATTTCTATATAGCATGATTCCTCCACAAAACTTTAACTTGTGGTATGACCTTTCTTGGCGTAGGGACATGCTCCTTCCTATCCAAGATCTTGATAGTACCTCCTCATACGTTAAGTCTTGGCTATCTCGTCCTGGGTTTCTAACTCAATAATGTGGTTCGGGTCTTTCACATATTTTCTTAATACAGATATGTGAAACACATTATGAACACGAGACATACTCGGAGGTAACGCAAGTCTATAAAGCTACATTTCCTACTCGGTCAAGAATTTGAAATGGACCAATAAATCGTGGATCGAGCTTTCCTCTCTTCCCAAATCTTGTAACTCCTTCCATGGAGCAACTCGCAACAATACATGATCCCCTACATTAAATTCCACGCCCTTTCGATGAAGATCCGATAACTCTTTTGTCGATCTTGAGCCGTTTGTATACGTTGTCGAATTATTTGGATCTTTCGGTAGTCATATCGCATTTAACTCGGGTCCCAACAATGTTGCTTCACCCACCTCATCCCAACATATTGGAGAACGACATTTTCATCCATATAATGCTTCAATGGAGCCACACCTATACTTGCTCGATAATCTGTTGTTGTAGGAGAATTCCACCAATGGTAAATACTTATCCCAACCGCCCTTGAAGTCTAGGACACGTAGTCTTAATAAATCTTCAAGAGTTTGAATAGTCCTCTCTCGATTGTCCGTCCGTTTGGGGATGGTATGCCAACTAAATCGCAAACTGCGCCCATAGCTTTTTGCAAGCTAACCCAAAATCTTGAAGTGAATCTTGGGTCACGATCCAAACTATGGATATGTGCATGCCACGCAACCTCACAATCTCATTTACGCATATACTAGCAAGACGCTCAAGTGAATAAGTCTCCCGACGGCAAGAAATGAGCAGATCTTGGTTAATCTATCAACAATAACCCAAATAGCATTGATGCCTTGAGAAACCGTAGGAAGACCCGTGAACGAAATCCATGGTAATGTGTTCCTACTTCCATTCCGGAATCTCAAGTGGTTGCAACGACCCTTAGGTACTAGATGCTCCGCCTTTACACGCTGGCAAGTTAAACACATCGAGATAAACTTTGCAATCTCTCTCTTCATATTATTCCACCAAAATGTATGTCAAGATCACGATACATTTTAGTACTTCCAGATGGATTGCAAATGGTGTATTGTGTGGCTCCATCATAATCTTGTACTTCAAATCGTAGTCGTTAGGAACACAAAGTCTAGAGTGGACTCAAGTATTCCTTCTTCATCAATTCTCGCCCTAATAGCTCCTTCTTGTACTTTCTTCTTCATACGATCACTCCGCCTCATGGCTCGAGCAACCTTAACTTTTTCTATTAAAGTTGGCTCTATGCAGATACTTGACATCATCGCACTCGCTCCTCAGATATGATCTTCTACTCAACGCGCCGCCTACCACGCTCGCTTTTACCGGGATGGTATTGAATAGTGTGGTCGTAGTCTTTCAATAGCTCGAGCCAACGTCGCCGCCAGCATGTTGAGTTCTTTTGAGTGAAGAAATATTTAAGGCTTTTATGGTCCGAATATATCTCTACTTTCTCCCGTATAGATAGTGCTCCATATCTTTAAGCGAAAACGATCTCACGCTAACTCTAGATCATGAGTAGGATAATTCCTCTCATACTCTTTTAAGTTGTCGCGAGGCATAAAGGCTATGACTTTCCCACGCTGCATGAGAACACATCCTAACCCTTTTGCTCAAGCATCATCAGAGATAACAAATCCATCCGAACCAGATGGTATTGTTAGAACAAAAGAAATAAGTCTCCTCTTAAGCTCTTGGAAACTCTTCTCGATTCTTCATTCCAAACGAATTTTGTATCCTTCCGAAGTTAGCCGAGTTAATGGAGTAGAGATTCGAGAAAACCTTCCACGAATCTCCGATAATAACCAAATTTAAGCCCAAAAGCTACGTACTTCAACCACCGACTTTCGGTTGCTCCTAACTTCAGATTGCTTCAATCTTCACGGATCAACAGATACTCCATGTTTTGACACCACATGCCCAAGAAAGGCTACTTCCTCGCCGTAACTCGCATTTCTTCAATTTGGCATATAGTTGGTTTTCACGAAGTTTTGAGTACCAAACTTCAAATGGTGCTCATGATCTTCACGACTTTTGGAATATATAAGGATGTCATCAATAAAGACAACAACGAACCGATCCAAATATTCTTGAATACTCTACTCATCATATCCATGAAAGTCGCAGAGCATTAGTTAGTCCGAAAGACATGACTAAGAATTCAGTAATGCCCATACCGAAGTTCGAAGGCGGTCTTTGGAATATCCTCGATTCTAATTTTCAAATTGATGATATCCGTAAGCGAAGATCGATTTTGAAAAGAATTGTGCCCTTCAGACGGTGGTCAAACAAGTCATCAATACGAGGTGAGGATACCTATTCTTGATGGTGACATGGTTCAATTCCCGATAGTCAATACAAAGTCGATACTCCCGTCTTTCTTTTTTACAAATAAAACAGAGCACCCCAAGGAGATGTACTTAGGACGAATGAAACCGATGTCCAACAATTTCGTAGTTGGACCTTTAACTCCTCAAGTTCAATAGAGCCATTCGATATGGGGTTTTAGAAATGGGCTTTGTACCAAAGTTCAAGATCAATAAAGAATTCAACTTCACGTTCGGGGTAGACCGGAAGTTCTTGAAATACGCCGGGAAAGTCAATAACAACAGAATATTATTCAAATTTGACGTGTCTTTATTCAAATCCATAACATGGGCTAAGAAAGCTTGACATCCGCTTTTCAATAAACTAATAGCTTTATGATTAGATATGATAGTGATTGATTTTAATGGTTTAGTTGCTTGAATTGCATACAACAGGTTGGTTAGGAATATGAAAACTAACAACCTTACTTAAAACAATCAATTTTGGCATGATGAGAAGTTAACCAATCAATCCCTAAAATCACATCAAAAGCAAGTATCTTTAAAGAGATAAGGTCAACAGTAAGGTGATGGTGCCAACTTGAATCAAACAAGATTTATAAACAATGGATGTGATGAAAGTTTCTCCTAACTGAGTTTCCACCGATAGGTCAAAGTCTAATTTCTCCCGAGTCAAGTTTAAACGTTGAGCATGCAGGAGAGATAAATGAATGGGTAGCACCCAGATCAAGTAAGGTATAAACTTCGCAAGAATTTATAAATACTTACCCGTGATCACCTCGCTTGGGTTCCTCGCATTATGACCAATCACAACAAACGCTTCTTCCGGAATCGTTGACTTTGACTTTTTCGGGATGTTTTTGAGTCACCGCCCTCATTGAACTAGGTTTCGCATGAATCGCATAATCTCGAAAGCGATATGTCCTTCCTTTCCACAACTATAGCATACCTTGAACTGTCAGGGCGGTTTGACCGATATGTCCCTCTTTTTCCGCATTCAGAGCATATGATCGGTGGTCGTTCTCCTCCCTTAGAACCGAGCTTGTCACTTAAGACCGCCGTCTTCACATAGTCGTTGTTAAATCTCCTCTTTTAAAATCTCCTCCCGACTCGCTTCTTTCGCTTTCACGACCATGATTACCACCAGAGTGGTTACCATTTTCGTCCGTCTCGCTTTTCTCCGCAGTTATCATTATTCATTGATCGCCATCTCGTACGATCCTCGGTTATGGTCCTCAGTTGACCGTACTCGTTATCTCGCTTCTAATAATTGAGCCTCGCTTATAACATCTCAATAAAGAGAAAGTTTATGAGAAATGAGATATCGACGTACGCCGGGTTTCAAACCTCTAAGAAACATCCCACATATCGCTCCTCATTCTCCACCAAATGAGGTGCAAACCGGATAACTCGCAAACTTTGCCTCGCATCGAGACACCGCCACGTTGTTTTGCTCTAATCGATGAACTCCACTTCCTTCATACGACGAACACTTTCGTGGAAGTATTTGTCATTAAATAGTCTCTCAAACGTCTCCCAAGACATACGCCGAAAGTGCGGATTTGGATGGTACGCTTCACGCACTCCACCAGATGAATCCGCTTTCGCCATTTTAACATAAAGGTGGCGAATGGAACCTTCGTTTCTCCGCATCCCAAGACATCGAATATCTTGGTAATTTGTTTGACCCATGTTTCGCCATGATCGGATCTCGCTTTCCCTTAAATTCGGTGGTCCCAACTCTTTGAATCGCTCATTGTGACAACCCGTGAATTGCTATCATTTCTCCTCAGATTTTGAACACGAGTCTCCTCGCCTCGATTTTTTTGCATGAACCGCAAAAACTTCTAAACATCCCCTCGCTCATCATCTCGCCCATGGTGTTGTTCACGGGAGGAACATTGCAAACTGTCAGACGCTCTCCTCGTTGGTAAGCATGCAGACATCTCCACGGCCTCATTTACTCCATCGTTAATATTCTCAACGACATTCTCAAACATCGCTATAAAACAAGGGTTAATTAAGGAAATCAATATATCACATAATATCCCTATATAATCGACCAACTAACAAATAAGCTTAGTAGGACACACTAAATAAGGATTTACTCGCCTCTCCTCCTAGTTCTATTCCCGATCTCCGCCAGAGATCATATCCCTAAGCTCGATATTAACTCGTGACGCCCCCAAAATAGGTATACACAACACCCATTCTCGAAGTCGCCAAATACATGGTACGTAAACAACTACATCTTTATTATTACAACAAGAAACTGTGAGTTTAAATACAAATATTATCTTCTAGACAATATTTATACTCAAATAAATCCTCATCACATTTATTGATACATTATTTTACAAAATGGTGAGGACTACTAAACAATCCTTTTCTAAATCCTTCATTCCATACCCCGACTGCACTCGCTATATATTCGCCTCCCCGAGAAGAATGGAACAAAAAGGAAAAGGGTGAGCTCAACTAGCTCAAGAAGAATATTATGACTAAGATAATATACAACAAATTATCGTTAGTCTTCAACAGGAAAAATTTAATAGAATACAATAGACAACAAGTTTTGATCAATATTCGCAATGAAATAATAATTCATGTAAGAGTTACGTAGAGAATGAAATCTACTATAATCTATGAATTTAAAAATCCATCATCAATATTTTATCCTCAGTAACATCAATCAATATTCATCTCAAATCAAATATTCATCTTTGCACTACGTGCCAAAGATATTCATCAATCAGTCGTATTCATCTCAACACTGCTCATCTTTGCACTATAGGCCAAAGATATTCATCACCGGTCATGTTCATTTAAACACTGCTCATTTTTGCACTACAAAGCCAAAGATATTCTTGAAATCATTCATCTTGCGACTATGTGCCAAAGATATTCAATAATATCATCATTTAAGACTGAGGATGATGAAAAATATTTTTTAAGAAACGAATCCAGTGAAACAAAATGACAAGGATTAAGGATTAATGATTCGTACTTTGTTTTATCCATGTCCAACAATACCTCAAAATAATCATAGTGGTGTAAAATTCAAGAATGATCAAAACATGGATACAATCAAAGCTAGTATCCAGAATAGATATTTTGGACGAAAAGAAGAAATTTTATTTTTCGGTTAATAGTTCCGTATACGTGAATAGTGCCGTATACATGAATAGTGCCGTATACGTGAATAGTAACTCCGACACCAAAAGATAGAAATTCCACAAAAAATATTTTCACGCTTCATGAATAGTACTCGTGAATAAGAATCGTGAATAGTAACTCATGAATAGTAACTCGTGAATAAGAACTCATGAATAGTAACCCCAAGCATGAAAAAGTTCCAAATTTGATAAAACCTCAGATCAACATTTTAAGATAATGATATTGAAGAAATAATATCATTCTTTAAAAAAAAAATAATATCCCTTACCTCAAAGAATCAAGACTTCTAAGGAAAGGCTCAAGTGATCTTTGAATGAAACTTGTCTTGAACAAAGAAATCTCAAAGTATCTAAATACTCACAAAATACGCTCAATAATATAGAGAGAGAAAGAGAAAACTTTGTTTTCGGTGTGATTTTCAATTCTAACTTAGCCCTCTATTTATAGGAAAATGTTAGCCGTACCAAGGCATTTCGACTTGACTGCCACCGATGGCTTTACTCGCTACTATTGCCACCCACCACATTTGAAATAAAATTCAGCACATTTCTTCACCAACCACAAGTGGGGCCCACTCAATTCTAGAATTTTCCACCAAAATCAATTATAACCCTAATTTCAAGAATCGACACCTCTTAAAATTCATAACAAATCATTCGTGCATTTTAAACGGTTCAAAATTTGTGGACATATACTCAACTTATGTATGTATAACATACCCAAAAATTACCACAATCCAACTATTCGGATTAAAATTATAATCCCCGCAATATATCACAAAACCCCGATTTAATTTTTAATACCTCCGAACTGCAAAAAATCGATAAAACACCTCAACAATAATTTCTTCATTTATAACCACATAAATAAATCCATCATTTATATCCACATAAAATAAATATTTCTTTATCATATGAATCAATAATTAATTATTCACAAATAATATTACGTAATCACAATTTATAATGACCGGTAGTTCCCAGGAAAGAGGGCTTTCAGATAAGGATTTCTCCTTCTTGGGCGCATGATTAGGTGACCAAACCTCTCGATGTAACTTTCTAGACATTGCCAATAATGCTATCTAATAATATTATTTAAATAATATGAATTATTGATCCGATAATGGAGATAATATGCGATGACAATTATTGAACAACAATAATATAAAATATCAACGCAATGCAATTATTGAATCAATAAAATAAAATATTGAATAAGTGCTTCTTTGTAAAAATTATTGAGTAGTGCCTTCTTACGTAAGGATCAATAATTCAACAACAATTTTATGCAACCGTGGTGGTATCTTCTTGTCACGACCAGATATTCGTATTTTAACCACCCGGTATTCAGCGATCTTTTATTCATCTATTAACAACTAACGTAATTATTTTTAACCAACTTATATTTGTCGTTTTCTTCATCCAATAAACTTTTCGTTATGGGAATATTACATGGAATTTGCCTTTATTTACGAATATTCTTAAGTAAGTCTGAATATTCCACGATGTTAAAACGAATATTCAAACAAAATGAATATTTTATAACCAACTTGCTTATTTTGAAATATTTGCATATTTAACCCTTAATATCCACATTAATCAAATCAACCCTTACTATTTCAAAATAATAAAGAAAAGGAAATTCCTTTTATTTAAAAAATTTTTGAAGGTCTATTACGGTAAGACCGAAATTTTTAAAAGGAATTTTATGGTTAAAACACACTAAAATTGAATTAACAAGAAGACACTAAAGATTGCGTTAAATCAATTATTGATTTACGTAAGAAGGCACTACTCAATAATGGTTACAAAGAATTATTGCTCAAAGATTTTATCGAGTTAATAATTGATTACGCATATTTATTGAGTTATTTTATATTGTCATTGCTTCAATAATGTCATTATTATTGATTTTTTTCATTATCGGCTAATAATTCATATTATCTAAATAATATTATTAGATAACATTATTGGCAATGTCTAGAAAGTTCTCATTATAAGGAGAGGTTTGGTCACCTAATAATATTAGAAGAAGAAATTTTATCGAAAGTTCTTCCTCGAACCCGCCTCGGTTGTCAATATTGTGATTCTCGTAATATTATTTGTGAATAATTAATTATTGATTTATATGATGAGGAAAATATTGATTTTATGTGGATATAGATGGAGAAAATTTTAAAATGACAATTGTTGAAAATTAATATTTTATCTTTTTTTACGATAAAATAATTCATTTAAATATATTATTTTAATAATATATTAAGCGGTGATATTTTTACAACGAATGTGGGATATATGAGTATACGAGGAGGAAGAGTATTTTTGTTGCAATAAATGTTTAAAACATGTTAAACATGTCGGTGGACCCCATTTATTGGTGAAATTTGATTATAGCACATGTTGAAAATCGCCTTTGTGGATTTGGTCAAATTTTGTTTGGAATTTGGAAAAACTTTCTTCGCAAAGTTGTAGAGAATTGAATTTCCTATAAAAATTCGCGAGATTCGAATTTTCTGATGAAAGGGCTATTTATTATGAATTATTGAAGTTCAAGTTCAAATAATTGATTTTTGTAAGTTTTAATTATTTATTTTATGAAAAACGTTTTTTTATCATTTCTTTCTAGAAGGTTGGCATGTGAGAAATGTTGGGATCTGATTTCCAAAGAGGCGTAGGAAATTTATTAATAATAATATATTTTATTAAATTTTTCGCTTTTGGTGTTCTAGCATTTTCCTATAAATAGGTGCTTAGGTTAGAATTGAAAATCACACCGTAAACTCAAGTTTTCTCTCTATATTATCGGCGTATTCTTGTGAGTATTTTGAGTATACTTTGAGTATTGCTATACGGTCTGCAAGTCCAAGTCATAGCCTATATCCTGTTTCAAATTAAGATCGATCTTTCGAGGTAAGTGGATGTTATTTTCTTCTCAAATGATATTATTTCTTCAATATCATTATCTTTGAAATGTTGATCTGAAGTTTTATCAAATTTGGAACTTTTTCATGTGGGGTTACTATTCATGAGTTCTTATTCACGAGTTACTATTCACGAAAGTACTATTTCATGTAAGCGTGAAGATGTTTTTTGTGGAATTTCTATCTTTTGGTGTTGGAGTTATTATTCACGATACTAAGACTATTCACGATATCGACACTATTCACGATACTGGTATTATTCAATCGAAAAATAAAATTTCTTCTTTTCGTCAAAACATCTATTCCGGATACTAACTCGATTGTATCCATGTTTTGATCATTCTTGAATTTTACACCACTATGATTATTTTTGAGGTATTTTTGGATGTGGATAAAACCAAGTACGTAATCCTTAATCCTTAATCCTTGTCATTTTGTTTCATTTGGATTCGTTTCTTTAAAAAAAAAATATTTTCATCATCCTCGCCTTAAATGATGATATTATGGAATATCTTCGCCCAGTAGGCAAAGATGAATGATTTCTTAAGAATATCTTTCATTCTGTAATGCAAAGATGAATGATTTTCGAAGAATATCTTTGGCCCGTAGTGCAAAGATGAACAGTGTTTAAATGAACATGACTAATCGATAAATATCTTTAGCTCTGTAGTGCAAAGATAAATATTTGATTTCAGATGTATATTGATTGATGTTACAGGGATAAAAGATGAGCGATGAACTTTTAAATTCATACATGAAGATAGTAGTTTGCATTCTCTACTTAACTCTTCTAATGAATTATTATTTCATTGCGAATATTGATTTAAAATTTGTTGTCTATTGTATTCTATTAGATTTTTCCTCATTGAAGACTAACGATAATTTGTTGATATTATCTTAGTCATAATATTCTTTATCGAGCTAGTTGAGCTCACCCTTTTCCTTTTTGTTCCATTTTTTTCTCGGGAGGCTAGAATATAAAAAGAGTATTTAGAAGTCAGGGGTATGGAATGAAGGTTTTAGAAAGGATTGTTTAGTAGTCCTCACCATTTTGTAAAATAATGTATCAATAAATGTGATGAGGATTTATTTGAGTATAGATATTGTCTAGAAGATAATATTTGTATTCAAACTCACAGTTTTACCGTTGTAATAATAAAGTTGTAGTTGTTTCTGTACCATGTATTGACAACTCAGAATAGGTGATGTATACCTATTTTGGGGGCGTCACATAGAACATATGGTAGATGATAAAATTTTTCAACCATAGTTGCAGCGGAATGAGCAATCCATTAGAAGAGTCAAATAGACCATAAAATCTATTATCTTCTCCACGTTAAAAGTCCACCAACAATGTTTTATCCCTGTAACATCAATCAACAATTCCTATCCACAATCACATGTATAACTCATAATCATAATTGTAGTTCTAAATTCCTCTTCTTATCCAGGACGAAGATAATTTCATCACCTGTCTTTACCTGAAACATCAAAGATCATGGTTATACCAAATCACAGTTCCTGTTCATAATCATACTAATAAATTCATCTTTGCACCACGGCCAAAGATATTCATCAACAGTTCATCTTTGCACTACATGCCAAAGATATTCAACAACAAGTCATCTTTGCACTACGAGCCAAAGATATTCAACAACAGGTCATCTTTGCACTACGGGCCAAAGATATTCAACAATAGGTCATCTTTGCACTACGAACCAAAGATATTCATCAATAATTCATCTTTGCACTACAGGCTAAAGATATTCATATATCAAAGAAATATATAATCATTTCAGAAGTTATATAACAATAATTATAACCATGTTGATCAATTCACCTATGCACTTAAGCTAAAAATATTCAATTGTAAATTCAATGGTCATGATCATACCAACCAACAATTCAACTTTGCCTTCATCGCCAAAGAGAACCTATAGTCACGATCATACCAATAATCTACCCATCTTTACACTCAAGTCAAAGAGAAATATCATCATTAGGGTTATAAGAATGTTATATAAAATAATATAATCAAAACATGGTTTTAATTTCAAGAGTAAGATTCATAAATCAACGATAATTTGGTCGGAGAAGAAAACAATTTGTTGTGAATAAGACCAAATATTCGCACATAGTACCGTGATACGCGTACGATAATCTCAACACGAAAAGATAAAGTTTCATAATAAAATTCATATCCATATTTATAACACCTTAATCCAAATGTTATAAATCACTTAGAAATCTCATAATCTAATACTATTAATATTACAATAATATTTTAATCATTTTTTAAACTTATAAATAATTTAATCTAATTATTTACACTTTAATAATTAATGCATTTAATCATCTAAAAATGCCAAACTCATAAGATTTCATCATCATTAACCAAAACCCTCATAAAAAATCTGCATATACCTCATATATGATTCTCAAGCCAATAAATCTTATTTTCCAATTTTCTTACTTCACATAACATATTTAATTCATTTACTCATAACTAGAACATTTTCATGAAAATACCAAATCAGTTCCAAAAATATTTATTTTCCGGGATTTAGAAGAATATAGTCCCATATTGAATATATATTTTCTCGAAATTTTAAAAATTCATTTACTATTTTCATATGGCCAAAACCATAGAATATTTAAACATTTATCATAAATTATACTTTTATCCAAAAATTTTGAAATTTACACGGTATACGATATTATATAGATGTACTCCCAATAAAAATTTCATCAATTTTGGAGTTAATCACAAGGAGTTATAAGCGGTTACTTTTAAAATAGTCTTTTCTCATAAAATCCATAACTCCTAATCTATACATCCAAAAAATTGCCATTTTTGGACACAATCTACAAAACTCATCAAAATATCATTTCAAATTTTTCCTGAATTTTTGAAGGTCCAGAAAAATTTCGAAACTAAAAAACATAATAACCCTTAAAATCCCTTACTATCCCTTACCTCAAAAGAGCAGTACTGGAATGTCGGATATAACGCTAAACGAACTTGCACCGTATAGCAACACTCAAGATATCTAAATACTCACAAAAATATGCTCGATAATATAGAGAGAGAAAACTTCAGTTTCTGGTGTGATTTTCAATTATAACCTAAGCACCCTATTTATAGGAAAATGCTTAGAACACCAAAGTAGAAAATTTATTAAAATATTAATATATATATATATATATAATCTTCACGCACACCTTGGACAATCTGATCTCAGCTCTTTTTCCATGCTAGTGGGCACACCTACCTTATTAAAAACGTTTTTCTTTTAAAACAAATTTAAAACTTTTGAAAAATAATTATTTCGGAGCTTCGGAACTTCAATAATTCATAATAAATAGCCTTTTTGTCCGAAAATTCGAATCTTGCGAATTTTTATAGGAAATTCAATTCTCTACAACTTTGCAGAAGAAAGTTTTTCCAAATTCCAAATGTAAATTGACCGAAATTCATAAACGGATGATTTTACGAAATTTATAATCAAATTTCAGTCAATAATTGTGTCCACCAACACACAAAATATGTGTTAAACATTTAATGCCACAAAAATACTCTTCCTCCTCATATACTCATATATCCCACATTCATTATAAAAATATCACCATTAATATATTATTAAAATAATATATTTAAATGGATTATTTTATCGAAAAAGATAAAATATTAATTGTCAACAATTGTCATTTTAAAAGTTTTCTCCATCTATATCCACATAAAATTAATATTTTCCTCATCATATAAATCAATAATTAATTATTTACAAATAATATTACAGAATCACAAGATCTTGGCAACCAGTAGCTCCTCGAGGAAAAGAGGGGCTTTCGAATAAGGATTTCTCTCATCTGGCAAGCCTATGATTAGGTGACCAAACCTCTCCTTGAAGACGAGAACTTTCTAGACATTGCCAATAATGTTTTCTAATAATATTATTCAGATAATATGAATTATTGCTTCGATAATAGAAAATATCGTGTAGTGACAATTATTAAAACAATAGTAATATAAAATATCACCGCAAGCAATTATTGAATCAATAAAATAAAATATTGAGCAATAATTATCGTAACAATTATCGAGTAAGTGCCTTCACGTAAGAATCAATAATTGATGCAATCTTGACGTGTCTTCTTGTGTTTTAACCAACGAGTATTTTAACAAAGATAATTGAGAATAACTTCTACTAGTTATTTTTAAACAACTTATATTTGTCGTTTTCTTCATCCAATCGCTTTTCAGTTATGGGGCCCATAAAAGATCGCTACCGTCGCATTTAATATTCCCCGACAGAAAGAATATTCCACGACCAAGCGAATATTCCCCGACAATAATGAATATTTTATAACCACTTGCATATTTTAAAAAAAAATTCATATATCACCCTCAACTTTAAACTTTTATCTATTTAACCATTTACTGAATAGTAATTTATAAGAAAAAATTGAATACTTTTATTTCATAAAATTCGGGGTCTTACAATCTCCCCTCCTTATGAAATTTCGTCCTCGAAATTTACGTACCTGGTATTTCAAAGAGTTGAGAATACCTTGCTTTCATTTCAGATTCTATCTCCCCTATCATCATGATTTCTCCATTCTTTCATCTCACGTATTTCGGATATCATTCTAGAATCTGACTTCAAAACAAGGGTTAATTTAACAAATTAACATATCACATAATATCCCGATATTATGACCGACCAACAAATAAACTTAGGTAGACACACTAGCGAAGGATTTATTCATCTCTCCTCCTAGTTTAATCCCGATCTCCGCTGGAGATCATATCCCTAAGTTCGATACCAAATGTGACGACCCCAAAATAGGTCCATTCCATCCAACCCATTCTCGAGTCGCCAAATATATGGTAACGAAAAACAACCACAACTTTATTACAACAATTGTCGAGAAAATACAACAACACATATCTTTGTGAGTTTGGATACAAATATATACCAATCAGAAGACGTCACAATGACACCTTACATAAAGGTATAGTCAAAAAGCGCTTTTAGAAATTAGAATCTTTGGGAAGTGCTCAAGAAACCTTCGTACATGGGAAGCCATGCTTTTAGGTTATGGTAGATATCATATGGCTACGTAATTATCATTGGTTGACCTAATAGACCCTAAAGAAAAACGAGAAGATTACTATCATATTCTTCCCAATGGTGAGTCTTCTCTTGACATATCATTATCTCCACTGTCTCTAATTGGGTATTATATTCCAAACAAACACCAAGATTATATAGGTAGTGCTTGTAAATATACTCAGCAAGTGGATGAGCACAACCATGTCTTATGATGACACGAGGTTGTATGTCATTAGACATCTTCTTTGAAAAATATAATATAAATATATATATAACACATGCTTCTTTGAAAAAAACTCCCACCCGTAGAAAAATTTTCAAGATTCCCCCCCACCCATTTTCTTTCTTTCAATCGTGGGTCCCACGTGTCTCCCTCCCCCCAACATCACTTAATCACAAGTGGTCCCATTATAAATATATTGAATAACTTTCTACCGATTATTTTGGAAAATGGGTAAATGGGAGTCAATAAAATAAGCAAAATTGAGTGACTTCTCACGTAAGCATCAATAATCAATACGGTGTGCTACTATGCAACCACGCCAGACATCTTGTATTTTTTAACAGGGTGTTTCAACAGTTAATGGTAAAACTTCCGTCGTTCTTTTCATAAAATATTTTTGTCGTTTTCTTAATCCGACAATAATTCCGTTGTGGGGTCCACCAATGATCGTGCCGTTGTACGAATATTCCCTATTAAAACGAATATTCCCTAACCAATCGAATATTATATAACAACTTGCGATTTTGCAAAATTTATAAATATTACCCACAACTATTATATCAATTTCACTCCATAATATTCAAAAATAATATTTATAGAAAATTCATCTTTATTCAAAAAGTTTGGGGTTTTACAATCTCCTTTCTTATGAAATTTCGCCCTCGAAATTAGGGTACGTACCTGGTATGTCGAAGAGGTAAGGATACCTTGATTTCATTTCAGATTCTAACTCCCAACTCATTTCCTCAACATCGTGGTTTCTCCACAAAACTTTGACTTGAGGTATAACCTAGGTGCGTAGAATATGTTCCTTCTTATCCATGATTTGAACAGGAACCTCTTCATACGTCAAATCTCCCGCTATTTCGTCCGGTTCCAACTCAATAATGTGGTTCGGGTCTTCCACATATTTAAGTAACATGGATATGTGAAAAACGTTATGAACACGAGACATACTTGACGGTAAAGCAAGTCTATAGGCCACAGTTCCTACTCGATCAAGGATTAAAATGGGTAGATGAATCAAGATCGAGCTTTCTCTCTTTCCAAATCTCGTAACTCCTTTCCATGGAGCAACACGTAACAACACATGATCTCCTATATCGAATTCCACGTTTCTTTCGATGAAGATCAAAGATAACTCTTTTGCCGATCTTGTGAGGTTTTTATACGTTCTTAGGATCGTTTGAATCTTTTTCGTAGTCATACGTACCAACTCTCGTCCCAACAACGTTGCTTCGCCACCTCATCCCAAAGATACCGAGGTGACACTTTCTTCTATACAACGTTTGAATGGAGCCATGCTAATACTTACTTTTGATAACTGTTGTTGTAGAAAAACTCCACCAATGGTAAGAACTTGTCCCAACTTCCTTGAAATCAAGGACACGAGTCTTAATAGATCTTCAAGAGTTTGAATAGTCCTCTCCATCGTCCGGTCTGATCTCGAGGATGATATGCCGAGCTAAATCGTAAATCTGTGCGTATAGCTTTTTGCAAATTAACCCAAAATCGCGAAGTGAATCTTGGGTCTCGATCAGAAACTATGGATACTGGCATACCATGCAATCTTACAACCTCGTTTATGTACATACGAGCAAGACGTTCAACTGTATAAGTTTCTCGTATCGGTATAAAATGAGAAGACTTGGTCAATCTATCAACAATGACCCAAATCGCATCTATGCCTTGAGAAACTTTGGGAAGACCAGTAACGAAATCCATGGTAATGTGTTCCCACTTCCATTCTGGAATTTCAAGTGGTTGCAATGGACCTTTTGGTACATGATGCTCCGCCTTGAATCGTTGACACGTTAGACACCTTGAGATAAACAGCGCTATCTCTCTCTTCATATTGCCCCACCAAAATGTATGTCGAAGATCATGATACATTTTGGTACTCCCAGGATGGATTGCAAACTGTGTGTTGTGCGCCTCCATCATGATTTTATACTTTAAATCAGGGTCGTTAGAAACACAAAGTCTGGAGTTGACTCAAAGTATTCCTTCTTCATCGATTCTTTCTTCCGGCATCGCACCTTCTTGCATTTTATTCCTCATACTCATCAGCTCCGGATCTGTAACTTGAGCAGCTTTAATTTTATCAATTAAAGTCGGTTCTACTCGTATATTTGTCATCATCACGTGGGTCCCTGGAGTCTTTATCTCTATCTCCATCCTTTGCAAGTCATACAAAATGGGCCTTTGCGTTGACAATATTGCACTCGTACCCGCATATGATCTTCTACTCAATGCGTCAGCTACCACGTTCACTTTTCCAGGATGGTATTAGATAGTATGATCATAATCTTTCAACGGTTCAAGCCAATGTCGTTGTCGAATGTTGAGTTCCTTTTGAGTGAAGAAATATTTGAGGCTTCTATGATCCGTAAAGATCTCCACTTTCTCCCCATACAAGTAATGCCTCCAAATCTTTAGGTCGAAGATAACAAATTTGCTAACTCTAGATCATGAGTAGGATAATTCCTCTCATATTCTTTGAGTTGTCGTGAGGCATAGGCTATGACTTTCCCATGTTGCATGAGAACACATCCTAACCCTTTGCCCGAAGCATCACTGTAGATGACAAATCCCTCTGAACCAGATGGTATTGTCAGAATATGTGCTGAAATGAGTCTCCTCTTGAGTTCTTGAAAACTCTTCTCACATTTCTCGCTTCAACCGAACTTTATATCTTTCCGAGTCAGCTGAGTTAGTGGAGTAGCGATTCGAGAAAACCCTTCTACGAATCTTCGATAATAACCAGCTAAACCGAGAAAGCTACGTACTTCGGTCACTGATTTAGGTTGCTCCCAGCTTTGAATAGCTTCAATCTTTCTTTGGGTCAACGGATATTCCATGACTTGATACCACATGCCCAAGGAATGCTACTTCCTCGCCGTAACTAGCATTTCTTCAACTTGGCGTAAAGCTTATATTCACGAAGCTTTTGGAGTATCAGCCTCAAGTGTTGTTCATGATCTTCACGAGTTTTGGAATATATGAGGATGTCATCAATAAAGACGACCACAAAGTGATCTAAATATTCCTTGAATATTCGGTTCATCATATCCATGAAGGTAGTAGGAGCATTAGTCAATCCAAAGGACATGACCAGGAATTCATAATGCCCGTACCGAGTTCTGAAAGCCGTCTTTGAAATGTCATCGGTTCTAATCTTCAATTGATGATATCCGGAACGAAGATCAATCTTTGAAAAGAATTTCGCTCCTTGCAACTAGTCAAACAGGTCATCAATATGTGGCAATGGTGTGACGCCCCCAAAATAGGTCCATTCCATCCAACCCATTCTGAGTCGCCAAATACATGGTACAAAAATAACTACAACTTTATTAATACACTTGTCGTGCAAAATACGACAACATACATCTTGTGAGTTTAAATACGGATATTGTCTTCAGACAATATACATACCCAAATAAATCCTCATCACAATTATTTATACATTATTTTACAAAATGGTGAGGACTACTAAACAACTCTCTCAGAACCTTCATTCCATACCCGACTAGTACTGCTACATTCTCGCCTCACGAGAAGAAAAATGGAACAAAAGGAAAAAGGGTGAGCTTAACTAGCCCAAGAAGAATATTATGACTAAGATAATATACAACAAATTATCGTTAGTCTTCAACAGGAAAATCTAATAGAATACAATGATAGACAACAAATTTTAAATCAATATTCGCAATGAAATAATAATTCATTAGAAGAGTTAAGTAGAGAATGCAAACTACTATCTTCTATGTATGAATTTAAAAGTTCATCGCTCTATCTTTTATCCCGTAACACCAATCAATATATATCTGGAATCAAATATTCATCTTTGCACTTTGTGCCAAAGATATTCATTAATTGGTCATGTTCATCTAAACACTGCTTCATCCTCGCACTACGGGCCAAATATTCATCATCGGTCATTTTCATCTCAACACTGTTCATCTTTGCACTACTGGGCCAAAGATATTAATCGATCCCATCGTGTTCATCTCAACACTGTTCATCTTTGCACTACGGGCCAAAGATATTCATCAAGAAATCATTCATCTTTGCACTACGTGCCAAAGATATTCCATAATATCATCATTTAAAGATGAAGATGATGAAAAATATTTTTAAAGAAAGCGAATCCGGTGAAACAAAATGACAAGGATTAAGGATTAAGGATTCAGTACTTTTGTTTTATCCACGTCCAAAAAATACCTCAAAAATAATCATAATGGTGTTAAATTCAAGAATGATCAAAACATGGATACAATCAAAGCTAGTATCCGAATAGATATTTTGGACAAAAGAAGAAATTTCATTTTTAAATTGAATAGTGGTCATTACACGTGAATAGTCTGCAGATATCGTGAATAGTAACTCAGACACCAAAAGATAGAAATTTTCCCAAAAAAACATCTCCACGCTTCATGAATAATACTCGTGAATAGTAACTCGTGAATAAGAACTTCATGAATAGTAACCCGACATGAAAAAAATTTTAAATTTGATAAAATTTCAGATCAATATTTCAAAGATAATGATATTAAAGAAATAATATCATTTGAGAAGAAAATAACATCCCTTACCTCGAAAGATTAATACTTCTAATTTGGAATACAAGGGTATAGTGCGAGGAAGGAACTTAGACCGTCTAACAATACTCAAAGTATACTCAAAATACTCACAAGAATACGATAATATAGAGAGAAAACTTTAGTTTCGGTGTGATTTTCAATTCTAACCCAAGACCCTATTTATAGGAAAATGCTTTAGAACACCAAAGCGAAAATTTAATAAAATATTAATATATATTATAAATTTCCTTAGCCCATCTTTGAAGATCTGATTTTAGCAATTAATATCACATGTTAGCCCACTTAAATGCAAAAAAAAAACGTTTTTCTTTAAAATAATAATTAAAACTTCCAAAAATCAATTATTTCGGAGCTTCGGGACTTCAATAATTCAAAATAAATAGCCCTTTTATCAGAAAATTCAAATCTCGCGAATTTTGATAGGAAATTCAATTCTCTACAACTTTGCAGAAGAAAGTTTTTAAATTCCAAAGCGTAAATTGACCAAGAAATTCACAAACCAAGCGATTTTTAAATTTATAATCAAATTTCAGTCAATAAATGGGGTCCACCGACATGTTTAACATGTTTTAAACATTTATTGCAACAAAAATACTCTTCCTCCTCGTATACTCATATATCCCACATTCGTTGTACAAATATCACCATTATTATATTATTAAAATAATATATTTAAATGAATTATTTTATCGAGAAAAAGATAAAATATTAATTTTTAACAATTGTCATTTTAAACATTTTCTCCATCTATATCCACATAAAATCAATATTTTTCTCATCATATAAATCAATAATTAATTATTCACAAATAATATTATGAGAATCACAAAGATCGCAACCAGTAGTTCCTGAGAAAAAGGGGTTTTCAATAAGAATTTCTCACTTCTTGGCGCCGCAATTAGGTGACCAAACCTCTCCTTAGATGTAACTTTCTAGACATTGCCAATAATGTTATCTAATAATATTATTAGAGATAATATGAATTATTGCTCGATAATGAAAATATTGTGTAATGACAATTATTGAAACAACAACAATATAAAATATCAACGCAAAGAATTATTAAATCAATAAAATATCGAAGCAAGAATTCTCGTAACCATTATTGAGTAAAGGCCTTCTTCACGTAAGAATCAATAATTGGTGCAATACTGGTGTCTTCTTGTTCAACAACGGCGTGATTAGTGTGTTTTAACCATAGGGTATTCCACAAGATAATCTGTAACAACTACGCCAGAGTTATTTATAAACAACTTATATTTGTCGTTTTCTTCATCTAATCGCTTTCGTTATGGGCCCCACAAAGATCGCTATGGTGCATGCGAATATTCCCGAAGAAGATTTAATATTCCACCACCAAACGAATATTCCCCAACAATAATGAATATTTTATAACCACTGCTTATTCGAAATATTTGCGTATTTTACCCATAACTATCCACATTAATCAAATCAACCCTTACTATTTCAAAATAATAAATAGAGGAAAATAAATTTTATTTATTAATAATTTGGGGTCTTACAACCTCCCTCCTTATGAAATTTCATCCTCGAAATTGACGACGACGTACACAGTGTTTGAAAAGATGAGAATACCTCGCTTTCATTTTCGCTTTCAACTCCCGGTCATTTTCTCAATAGCATGGTTTCTCCACAAAACATTAACTTGTGGTATAACCTCGTTACATAGGATATGTTCTTTCCTATCCAAGATCTTGATAGGTACCTCCTCGTATGTTAAGTCTTCATTTATCTTGTGGGTTTCTAACTTCAATGGCGTGGTTCGGTCGTCCACATATTTACGTAACATCGACACGTGAAAAGCGTTATGAACACGTGTCATACTTGGCGGCAAAAGCGAAGTCTATAGGCCACGGTTCCTATTCGATCGAGAATTTTAAATGGATTAATAAATCGAAGGTTTGAGCTTTTCTCACTTCACCGATTCTTGTTTTTAAAATAACAACTTCTTGACCTCCTTCTTCAAATTCACGACTCGGTGTGTAGCTTGAAACGACTTTAACTTTATCGATTAAAGTCGATTATACTCAGTATATCATCACGTGGGTACCTAGAGTTTTCATCTCCATCTCTATTATTTGTAAATTATACTGAAATGAGTCTTTGACAATATCGTACTTCATACTTGTATCGATCTTCTACTCAACACGCCGCCTACCACGCGTTCGCTTTTCCAGGATGGCATGGTCGAACATGTCTTTGAAATGAGTCTCTCTTGAGTTCTTCAAGCTCTTCCCACATTCCTTGCTCCATTCGAATTTTGTATCTCTCTGAGTCATTTGCGTTAATGGAATAGCGATTCGAGAATATCCTTTAACGAATCTCGATAATAACCAACTAAGCCTGAAAGCTACGTATTTCGATTACCGACTTAGGTTGTTCTCAATCGTGACTCATATCCCAACCTTGGATAAGACGTTACAATGACACCTATCGTTCTTTACTATCGCATTTAATATGGCGTCCCCTACGGAGAGTCTGCGGCGGTGCATTCCACAAAGGAAGTCACCGGATAAAGGCTCGGTACCAAATTTATAGTTGAATTTTAACTCACGAAGTTCAATAGAGCCATTCGATATGAGATTTTAGAAATGAGTTTTGTACTGAGTTCAAAGTCGATACAAAATTTAATATCGAGGCTTTGAGAGTAAGCCAAGAAATTCTTCAGAAATACGTCGGGAAAAATCAATAACAACAGGAATATTATTCAAATCGGCGTGTCTTTATTCAAATCCATAACATGGACTAAGAAAATTGACATCCGTAATAAACGAATGACTTCATGGCTTGATATGAAAATGTTTGACTACAATGGTTTGATTGCTTGAATTGAATAACAAAGTTGCTTAGGAATATGAAAACTAACCTACGAAAGTAATCAATTTCGGCATGATGAGTAGTTAACCTTAAAATCACATCAAAAGCTAATATCTCTATAGAAATAAGGTTAACAGGTAATGTGATAGTGCTTAACTTTGAATCAAGCAAGATTTCTAAACAACGGATGTAATGAAAGTTTCTCTAATGGATTCTCCATAAATAGGTCAAAGTCTAATTTCTCCGTAGTCAAGTTCAAACGTTGAGCGCAAGCAAGAGAGATAAAAGAATGGGTAGAGCAGGTAACTAGTAAGGTATAAACTTCGCAAGAATTTATAATTAACTAACCTGCGTGCTAACTTCGTTCGGGTTCTCGCATTTTATTTCGTCACGACAAACGCTTTTCGAGGCAGATTGACTTTGACTTTTCGGGACATCCTTTTGAGTCACCATTCCCGCTGACTGGGTTTTGATATCGTATATCTCGAAAGCGATATGTCCTTCTTTTCCATAATTACAAAGATACCTTAAACTGTTGTGGGCGGTTTAATGATATCATCCCTCTTTCTCGATTTGTAACATACGATAGGTGGTCTTTCTCCTCCTTGGAACCGATTACTCTTGGCGACGACATCTTCACATGGTCGTTGTTGAATCTCCTCTTTTAAAATCTCCTCCCACTCGCTTCTTTATTTTCATGGCCACGATTACCACAGTAGTAGTTACGCGCTTTGTCCGTATTCTTCTTTCTCCGCCGGTTATCGTTATTACGATGACCGCTATCTTTGGTGATGCTCTGGTTATGGTCCTCGGTTGAACGTATTTCGTTATCTCGCTCTAACAAATGAGCCCTCGTTGACAACATCTCGAATAGAGAAAAAATTTATGAGAAATGAGATCTCGACGTATGCCGGGTTTCAAACCTCTCGTAAACATCCGCGTCATCGTTCCTTATTCTCCACCAAATGAGGTGCAAACACTGGATAACTCCGCGAACTTCGCCTCGTCATTGGGACACCGCCGTATTATTCGCTTCTTGTCTAATAAACTCCACTTCCTTCATACGCGAATACTTTCGAGGAAGTACTTGTCATTGAGGCTGTTTTGAAACGTCTCCCATGACATGCTTTGAAAGTGCAAACTGGATGGGTACGTTTCACAGATTCCCACCAGTAATCTTCCTCGCCACGGAACATAAAGGTGGCGAATGGAACCTTTTGTTCCTCCGTGCATCCAAAGACATCGAATATCTTGGTAATTTGCTTGACCCATGTTTCCGCCATGATCGGATCTAGCTTTCCCTTAAATTCTGGTGGTCCCAACTCTTTAATCGCTTGGTTGTGATAACCCGTGAATTGCTATCATTTCCTCCTATATTTTGAACACGAGTCTCGCTGTAAATGCGATTTTGCATGAGCTCGCAAAAGCTTCTAAACATCCCCTCGTTCATCATCTCGCTTTCGATTGGGGTTGTTCACGGGAGGTACATTGTCGACTGTTGCAGACGTTCTCCTCGTTGGTAAATACACGTACATCTCCACGGTCTCATTTACTCCATTGTTAATATTCTCGATTCGACATTCTCAAATACCATCATAAAACAAGGGTTAATTAAGGAAATTAATATATCACATAATATCCTATATCTTGACCAACTAACAAATAAGCTTAGGTAGGTAGGACACACTAGTGAAGGATTTACGCTCTCTCCCTCCTAGTTCTATTCTCCGATCTCCGCCGGAGATCATATCCCTAAGCTCGATACCAATTGTGACGCGCCCCAAAATAGGTCCATTCCATCCAACCCATTCTCGAGTCGCCAAATACATGGTACAAAAATAACTACAACTTTATTAATACATTTGTCGTGCAAAATACAACAACATCATATAATGTGAGTTTAAATACGAGATATTGTCTTCTGCATAATATACATACCCAAATAAATCCTCATCACAATTATTTATACATTATTTTTACAAAATGGTGAGGACTACTAAACAACTCTCTACCAGAACCTTCATTCCATAATACCACGGTAAGATTTCGCTACATTCTCGCCTCACGAGAAGAAAAATGGAACAAAAAGGAAAGGGTGAGCTTAACTAGCCCGAAGAAAAGAATATTATGACTAAGATAATATACAACAAATTATCGTTAGTCTTCAACGAGGAAAAATCTAATAGAATCTGATAGACAACAAATTTTAAATCAATATTCGTAATGAAATAATAATTCATTAGAAGAGTTAAGTAGAGAATGCAAACTACTATCTTCTATGTATGAATTTAAAAGTTCATCGTCTATCTTTTATCCCCGTAATAACCAATCAATATATATCGGAATCAAATATTCATCTTTGCACTCACAGCCAAAGATATTCATCGATTGGTCATGTTCATCTAAACACTGCTCATCTTTGCACTACGGGCCAAAGATATTAAGTAATCGATCGTGTTCATCTCAACACTGTTCATCTTTACACTACGTGCCAAAGATATTCATCAAGAAATCATTCATCTTTGCACTACTGGCCAAAGATATTCCATAATATCATCATTTAAAGATGAAGATGATGAAAATAATTTTTAAAGAAAGCGAATCCGGTGAAACAAAATGACAAGGATTAAGGATTAAGGATTCGTATTTTGTTTTATCCACGTCAAAAATACCTCAAAAATAATCATAGTGGTATAAAATTCAAGAATTATCAAAACATGGATACAATCAAAGCTAGTATCCGGAATAGATATTTTGGACAAAAGAAGAAATTTCATTTTTAATTGAATAATTGTCATTACACGTGAATAGTCTTAGTATACGTGAATAGTAACTCAAGACACCAAAAGATAGAAGTTTCCGAAAAAAAAAACATCTTCACGCTTCATGAATAGTACTCGTGAATAGTAACTTCGTGAATAAGTAACTCATGAATAAGAACTTCGTGAATACTAACTCATGAATAGTAACCCGAGCATGAAAAAGTTTCAAATTTGATAAAAAGTTCAGATCAATATTTCAAAGATAATGATATTGAAGAAATAATATCATTTGAGAAGAAAATAACATCCCTTACCTCGAAAGATTAAGATTTCAATTTGGAATAGGGTATAAGGTGAAGGAAACTTCAGCATCATCTAACAATACTCAAAGTATACTCAAAATACTCACAAGAATACATTTCGATAATATAGAGAGAAAACTTCGTTTCGGTGTGATTTTCAATTCTAACCCAAGACCCTATTTATAGGAAAATCTTTAGAACACCAAAAGCAGAAAATTTAATAAATTATTAATATATATTATAAATTTCCTTAGCCCATCTTTGAAGATCTGATTTCAGCAATTAATATCACATGTTAGCCCACTTAAATGCAAAAAAAAACGTTTTCTTTAAAATAATAATTAAAACTTCCAAAATCAATTATTTTGAGCTTTGAAACTTCAATAATTCACAATAAATAGCCCTTTTATCAGAAAATTCAAATCTCTTGATTTTTTATAGGAAATTCAATTCTCTACAACTTTGCGTAAGAAAGTTTTTAAATTCCAAATGTAAATTAATGAAATCCACAAACAGGCGATTTTTCAAATTTATAATCAAATTTCGGTCAATAAATGGGGTCCCACCGACATGTTTATCATATTTTAAACATTTATTGCAACAAAAATACTTTTGCTCCTCGTATACTCATATATCCCACATTCGTTGTAAAAATATCACCATTATTATATTATTAAAATAATATATTTAAATGAATTATTTTATCAGAAAAAGATAAAATATTAATTTTCAACAATTGTCATTTTAAAAATTTTCTCCATCTATATCCACATAAAATCAATATTTTTCTCATCATATAAATCAATAATTAATTATTCACAAATAATATTACAGAATCACAAGATCTTTGGCAACTGTGCCGCTCCCAGGAAGAGGGGCTTTCAATAAGAATTTCTCCTTCTTGGTAGCTTGATTAGGTGACCAAACCTCTCCTTGATGCAGAACTTTCTAGACATTGCCAATAATGTTATCTAATAATATTATTCGAGATAATATGAATTATTAGCTTCGATAATGAAAAATATCTTTGTGTAATGACAATTATTTGAAACAACAACAATATAAAATATCAACGCAAACAATTATTAAATCAATAAAATATTGAGCAAGAATTATGTAACCATTATTGAGTAGTGCCTTCTTACGTAAGAATCAATAATTGGTGCAATACCGCTGGTGTCTTCTTGTTCAACAACGCGTGATTAGTGTGTTTTAACCACCGGTATTCCAACAAGATATACTGCAGAATAACTACGTCGTTATTTATAAACAACTTATATTTGTCGTTTTCTTCATCCAATCGCTTTCCGTTATGGGGCCCATAAAAATCGCTGCCGTCGCATGCGAATATTCCCCGACGCATTTAATATTCCACGATCAAACGAATATTCGCATGATAATAATGAATATTTTATAACCACTTGCTTATTCGAAATATTTGCGTATTTTACCCATAACTATCCACATTAATCAAATCAACCCTTACTATTTCAAAATAATAAATAGAGGAAAATAAATTTCATTTATTAATAATTTGGGGTCTTACAAATGGGTACCTATTTTTGATGGTGACATGATTCAACTCCCGATAATCAATACAAAGTCGCATACTCCCATCTTTCTTCTTCACGAATAGTAAGCAAGGAGCACCCCAAGGAGAAGTACTAGGGCGAATAAAGACAATGTCTAACAATTTTGCAGTTGAGTTTTAACTCACGAAGTTCAATAGAGCCATTCGATATGGGGATTTAGAAATGGGTTTTGTACCGGGTTTAAGGTCGATACAAAATTCAATTTCACGCTCTGGGGGTAGGCCAGGAAGTTCTTCAGGGAATACGTCAGGAGATTCATTAACAATAGAAATATTATTCAAAACTGACGTATTTTTGTTTAGATCTGTGACATGAGCTAAGAAAGTTTGACATCCATTTTTCAATAAACGAATAGCTTTATGGCTTGAGATGACAGTGATTGATTTTAATGGTTTGGTTGCTTGAATTCGCATAATAGGTCGATTAGGAATATGAAAGCTAACAACCTTACGAAAATAATCAATTTTTGCATGATGAGTAGTTAACCAATCAATCCCTAGAATTACATCAAATGCAAGTATTTTTAATGCAATAAGATCGACGGAGTAATGTGTGGTACCAACTTGAACCAAACAAGACTTATAAAGCTGTGGATGTAATGAAGGTTTCTCCCAACGGAGTTTCCACAGATAAGTCAAAGTCTAATTTCTCCGAGTCAAATTTAATCGTTGGCGCAAGTAGGAGAAATAAAAGAATGGGTACAACTGTAGGTATCAAATAAAGTGTAGACTTGATAGAGTTTATGATAAGCTTACCTGTGATGACCTCATTCGGGTTCCTTGCTTTACGGGAGGTCACAACAAACTTTCTCCTCAGACTACCGACTTTGACTTTTTTGGGACATGACCTTTGGTGCCTCCATCCTAATTTGAATTTGTCTTGGTGAACGACAAAAATCGGGCTAAGTGACCTTCTCTTCCACAATTATAACACGCTTTGACTGACATCGCGCAATTTGGATGATGTGTCCCTCCCTCCGCATTTGTAGCATATGATAGTGGTCTTTCTCCTTCCTTAACAACGGTGCTTTAGTCTCGACGTCTTTCCATCATTGTTGAATCTCCTCTTGAAATGTCCATTCTTATTATTTTGGCCTCGATTACCACCAAGTGGTTACCATTTACGCCCATTGATTCCTCCACGCTTGTTGTCACAAGCTCGATGATCGCTCCTTTGGTATTATCATTATCTTTACCGCTCTCTTTTGGTTGCGTTGACTCGTTATCGCGGGCCTTTGATTGAGCCCTATTTACAACATTTGAATACAAACATAGTTTATGAGAAATAAGATGTTGACGTATCTCAAACTTCAAACCTCTTAAAAACATTCTCGCCATTCACTCTTCATTATCCACCAAGAGTGGGACGCAAACCGGGATAACTCCATAAATTTTGCCTCGTATGTTGCGACACTGGCCATATTATTTTGCTCCAATTTGATAAACTCCACCTCCTTCATGTGAGCGAATACTTTCGGGAAAAGTATTTGTCGTTGAATGACTCTTGGAACTTCTCCCAAGACATCTTTTTAATCTGGCGAGAGTTGAGTACGTTTTACCGATTCCCACCAAGTCGCCTCTCCGCATGAACATAAAGGCGAAAGGAACCTTTTGCTCACGGGAGCATCCCAAGACATCAAATATCTTAGTGATCTACTTTATCTATGCTTCTGCCATAAGTGGTTTTGGCTCTCCCTTAAACTCCGGTGGTCCCAGCTCCTTGAACTGTTTAGCGGTGACCGCCCGAGAGTTTCCAGTGTTTCCACCGACATTTTGGACAGGAGCCGCTCTCGCATGTTGTTGCATGAATTGCATAAAGCCTCTGAATAATCCATCATTCAGTATTTGGTCAGTGTTGTTGTTTGTATGAGGATTATCGCCTTCCTGATGCACATTCTCCTGATTATTGATATGTGGAGACTCAACGGTCTATTGTGCTCCATTGCTATTCTCAACATTTTCGGATGTCATTTTTAGATACTGCCACAAAACAAAGGTTAATTGACATGTAACATAATATCTCTAAACTCTGACCAACCAATTTAAATACAAAATAAATTTAAGTAGGTCATACTAGCGAAGGAATTCCCCGTCTCTCCCCTCCTAGTTCTAGTCTCACATCTTAGCCAGGGATCATATCCCTAAGCTCTGATACCAACTGTGACGCCCCAAAATTAGGTATACATCACCCATCTTGGGTCGCTAGATACATGGTACATGTAATTCAAAAATACTGCTGTCAGTATGCAATACGACAAAACATAAACTGTGAGTTTGAATACAAATATTATCTACTAGAGATTATACAAACTCAAAAGGAGTCCTCATTATAATTATTATCACACTATTTCACATAATAGTGAGGACTACTAATGCTATCCTCTGGACCATCACTCCGTTCCCCGACTCGTCCCAGTTATATTCTCATTTCCTGAAGAGAACAGTGAAAGAAAGGTTGAGCTCAACTAGCCCAGTAAGAAATATTATGACTAAGATAATGCAGAATAAATTATCATTAGTCTCCAACAATGTTAATTTGATAAAATATAATAGACATCGAGTTTAACTGCAGCGGAACAAGCAATCCATTAAAAGAGTCAAGTAGAAAATAAAATCTACTATCTTTTATGATTTAAAAGGTTTTCATCATCATTCATTTGAGACTCGATTTTAATAAATATTCCACATCATCGAATCACCCCCTCTGACTACTGGCCGAGGATATTCTTTAGTATCACGAACATAATTATCCATGCACTACGGGCCAAGAATATTTGTGTATTCATTAATGGTCATGATCATGCCAACAACTATCCATCAATGCACTACGAGCCAATGAGGACTTTTATCACATCATTTGTAACATTACGGTCATGATTACACTGAATAATCCCTGGTCATAATCATACCAAGTCCATCTATGCACTACAGGCCACAGATGACTTTCAACATAATATAAACATGAGGATGATGACAATGATATAAGAATTCAATAAAACAAGTTCAAGAATTAAGTTATTCAGGAACTAATAACGTCTAAATTGTCAACATGATACTGTTTTGTAGAGTAAAATTCAAGAATGCTCAGAAGAATATTTCCATGAAAAATACTGGATGAAGCGCAAATATCAAGGATATTCCACTAATTTCATGGAGTATAGAAGTTAAAATTTTAACCAACTGAGAATAATAAGGAATGGAATAACAATGAAATCATCACCGTGCATGCGATGCTTGATTGTGCATAAAAGCGAGTTATTCCAATGAGAATAATAATAATGGAACTGTGTCGTGAAAATCACACCGGCGGGATGTTCCAACAGAATAATAATAAAGATGAATAATAAAAAGCGGAACCGTGTCCCATGATATAGACACAGACGAGGATATTCAACGGAATAATAAAGACGAGAATAATAGAAAGCGGAACCAGTCCCAGATATACACATCTGAGGATGTTCCAGCGGAATAATAAAGACAGAATAATATAAAGCGGAACCAGTCCCAAGATATATAGCCTGCATAGGATGTTCCAAATGAATAATAAAGAAAGAATAATAGAAGAATGTCACCACATATAGGGTATTCCGCATATACAGGTTATTCCAACAGAATAATAAAGAAATTGAATAACAAAAGTTCTCTTCTCAAATACAAAAGAATAATATTGTAAGACCCCAAATTATTAATAAATAAAATTTATTTTCCTCTATTTATTATTTTGAAAGCAGAAGAAGCTTGGAGAAGCTTCGAATCCTAATCAAGGTTTGTTTATGATTGAAATTAATTTTTCTGAAAGTCAATCTTCTACTTGGGTATTGGATCTGGGATGTGGTTCTCACATATGTAATAATATCGAGGACCGGTCAAGTAGAAAGTCGAAAGAAGGATGAGGTCGTCTACGAGTGGGAAATGGAGCAAAGGTCTTTGATTATTTGTAGGGACTTATTGTTTTAACTTCTACCACTGGCAAGTTCATTAATTTAAATAATTGTTATTTTGTTCCAAATATCATTAGAAACATTATTTCTATCTCTGTATTGGATATGGATGGTTTTAATATTATAATAAAGAACAACAGTTATTCTATTTATAATGATAATGTTTTATATGGTGTTGGTAATTTGCGAAATGGACTTTATATACTTGACTTGCATGAAAATATATTTCAAATTGAACAAACTAATAAAAGGAAAAGAGATGATGTTAATTATACCTTCATGTGTATCGTAGACTTGGTCATATTAATGAAACAAGATTATCCAAGTTGCATAAAGATGGGCTCTAGAGCTATCTCGATTATGAATCATATCCAACCCGTGAATCTTGTCTCATGGGTAAAATGACTAAATCTCCTTTTAGTGGAAAAGGAGAAAGAGTTACTGAGTTGTTAGGGTTGGTACACACATGGATGTATGTGGACTATGACCAGCAATCGCATACGAGGAGGTATTCTTATTTTATTACATTCAATTGACGACCACTCAAGATTTGGATATGTGTATTTAATGAAATACAAATCAATCATTTGAAAAGTTCAAAGAGTTCGAAGTGAAGTTGAGAAGCAAACCTGGTAAGAGTATTAAGATTTTTCGATCTGATCGAGGAGGAGAATACTTAAGTGGTGAGTTTCTCAATTGTCTCAAAGAAAATGGTATAATCTCACAATGGACTCCACCAGGAACGCCACAGATGAATGGTGTATCTGAAAGGAGAAATCGAACATTGTTGGACATGGTTCGATCTATGATGAGCTTTATCGACCTTCCAGTTTCCTTCTGGGGATATGCCCTAGAATCAACTGCATACCTACTTAACAAGGTACCTACAAAATCCGTCCCCAAGACCCCATATGAGTTATGGACAGGGAGGAAACCAAATCTTAAGCATGTTAAGACTTGGGGTTGTCCAAAGTTTATGTCAAAAAGTTTGAAAAGCGATAAGTTGCAGACTAGATCGACAAATGTAGATTTGTGGGATATCCTAAAGAAACATCGGGTATTATTTCTATCATCCAAGTGATCAAAAGGTGTTTGTTGCGAAACATGCGCCTTCTTTGAAAAGGAGTTTATTCTTGAAAGGGTCGATTGGGAGTAAGATATATCTTGAAGAAGTTCAAGAACCATAAAATACTACTGATCAAAGTGAGGTACCTAACCAAGTAGAGATTCATTCATACCACACCCTGATTCAGAATCTGGAAGAGTACCAAAGATACTGAGACGGTATGGACTTGTCGTAGAAGATGACAATGAGGTGCGCATCATAGATGATGATGATCCATTGAATTACGAGCAGGCTATGAGTTATAAAGACTCGGAGAAATGGCAAGAAGCCATGAAATCGAGATGGACTCCATGTATGAGAACCAAGTATGGACTTTGGTCTCACCACCAAGGCATTAAGCTATTGGGTGTAAATGGGTCTTTAAAAGAAAGATCGAGTTAGGCATTGGCAAAGGTAGAGACCTATAAGGCCTGTTGGTTGTAAAAGGTTTCAAACAAAGACAAGGAGTTGACTATGACAAAACCTTCACCAAGTAGCAATGCTCAAGTCCATTCGGATTTTGCTTTGCGATTACATTTTACCGTGACTACAAAATCGGTAGATGGGCGAAAGCGGCCTTCCTCAATGGGAAACTTAAGGAGGATGTGTATATGACACAACCGGAGGATTTGTTTCAAAGGTTGGAACAAATCAAGTCTGTAAGCTTCTACAACGATCCATTTATGGATTAAAGCATCTTCTCGTGGGTGGAACATCCGTTTGATGAGACAATCAAAAAGTTTGATTTTATCAAAATGAGGATGAACCCATGTGTACAAGAAGGTTAGTGGGAGCGCTTATTTCATTCCTTGTATTATATGTTGATGATATATTACCGATAGGAATGATATTCTATCTTTGCAAACAATTAAAATCACAGTTATCTAAACACTTCTCCATGAAGGACTTGGGAGAAGATCCATATTTTGGGGATAAAGATCTATAGAGATAGATCTAATAGGATGCTTGGCTTATCCCAAGGAACGATACATTGACATGATGCTAAAAGGTTTAGCATGGAAGATTCCAAAAGAGGTCTCAAATCGCCGATGAGCCATGGAATACATCTCTCCAAGAAACAAGCCCCAAAGACATCTCGAGAGAGAAACCGCATGAGTAAGATTCCTTATGCTTCAAAGAATAGGATCTATCATGTACGGTATGATATGTACTAGACCGGATGTCATTTCATGCACTTAGTGTAACAAGCGAGATATCGGTCGAATCCGGGAGAAGAACAAAAGGCGGTGAAAAATATCCTAAAGTACTTAAGAAGAACTAAGGATGTATTTCTTACTGGTGGGTCCGAATTAAAACTAGAGGGCTTCATGACTCAAGTTTTCAAAGCAGACCAAGATGATGATAGAATTCGTTTGAGGTATGTGTTTACCTTAAAGCGGGCTATGATGAGTTGGAAAAGTTCAAGCAATGACGATTCTTGATTCAGATGTGAGGCGAGTACACATAGCCGCAAGTGAAGGCTGCAGCGAAGCTCGTTTGGATGAAGAAGTTCATTTACGAACTTGTGTGATTCCTAGCATTAAAGGACCAAAGGTTTTTATTCGTGACAACACTTTGGAGCATTGCATGAAGCTAAGGAACCCAGTCTCATCGAAATCCAAACACGTGTTCATGGCGATTTCATTTGATTAGAGAAATCATTGAAGAGAGGCGTCACCGGAGGCGTGTGGACTCTCAAGACAATATTGCAGATCCATTTACTAAAGCGCGTTACAACAACAGTTTGATCGTCACTTAGAGAAGATGGGCATGAGATACTACCACGATTGGCTTTGAAGTCAAGTGGGAGATTGAAAGTATTATGCATAGAAGCCCGATCATGTATGATGATAAAGCATATCACCGTAAGCAATCTTATTTATTTATTAATAAAAGAATTATTTATTAAAGGCATTTATTATCTACATGGTCTTTGTTTTAATAATATGTGATAAACCCATAGTTTTAAGCAACGCTTTTAGAATAATGATGATGATCATTCTAATGAGATCTAAATTCTTTGAAAGCTTAAAACTAAAATAGTTCCCAATCATTGGATTACTAAATAGGGATTAGTGAATCCGGATAGATTGGTACATACGTTCGTTCTTCTTTCATTGGATGAGGATGATTGGTCTCATGATCATTTGTGTGGACACTAAAGCAAGTATGTAGAGTGCTTATTAGAGAATAAGTTCTTCGAAGCGTGACTCATTGAGGAATACCTAATGGAGTTTTACTTACACCGTCGATAGGAATTTCTGTAGTGATAGTAGAAGACAAATGATCCTCAGACTTGAGATCATCATAGTATCTTATATATAATGAATTACACTTTGACTTATTCCTTAAGACTCTTAGAGTATATCAAAGGTATGCTTGGGTGTAATAAGTTATATATGAAGATAATGAATGATCGATAAAGAATCTACCACTTTACAGTAAAAAGAGAGATGTCTATGTGATTCGATAAATGACAACCCTGGGAATCCTTGGCGAGGTGGAATGAAATTAGAAAGTAGTTTCTAATTTGCATTCATTAGAGTTGTTCATTTAGGAATCGAAATACATATAATTAAATAAAATAAGACTTGTGATGAATTCCATGTCTTATATTTAATTGGGACATTGTATGGTGGAAGGATTGAATTATGCAGTAACTATTTACTCAAAGGTTCTTTTATGATTAATGTTGAAATCTATATTATCACGGAAAGTCGTTGATGATTGGGAGGCTTATCCCTATTGTAGAATAAATATTATTTATTTAAATAAATTATTTGTTTAATTTATTTATTTAAATGAGATTAGAATTGTTACAATTGATTTATTCACAATAGGTTTAATATGGAGAACCTAAAAGGTCACACCACCATAAAAGGAAGAATAATTATTTAAGAAGTTAATGGCATAATTGTAATAATATGTTAAGTATATTTAATTTAATCTATCTTTGATAGAATAAATTAAATAGCTTAATATTTATTATTTAATATTTTAGAAATATTAAATATAAATTAATAAGAGGAGACTTATTAATATTATTATAATTATTATTATTTTAATTTCTAAAAGGTTTAGGAATTAATTTAATATTAGTACTCTCATTTATTCCTAATTGGATTAGGAAAGAAAATTAGTTAAAGGAGTTTAATTAATTTCCCTAATAGGATTAGGAGCCAATTTAATTAAAGAGTTTAATTAAATAAATAATACCTTATTTTAATTAAAATAGGTTACGTGATATCTTCATAAGAGGAGTCTTATATTAGATATCGATATAACGTAATTCTAGATTTAGAGAGTACACCTTTTTCTTATTAGGATAGGAAAAACTAGGGTTTGAGCCAAATCCTTCTTCTTGAAAAATTCCTCTTTCCTGGTGGATCACCTATAGAGGCCATACACTGGGTGGCTTACATTGATCAAAGGAAGGAATCTACCAGGAGATTGAGGAGATCGTGAAGAAGTAGGAGGTGAACTCGCACACGAGGAAGTTTCGCTTTCTACAAGGTATGATTTCATAATTTCTTATTCTTCGTTTAATTAATAATATGCATAAAGGATGATCAGGGTAATTGGTTTGTGAAAATTTTAAAATCTGATTTTATCTCGCTTCCGCTATTTTTGCAATTTGATTGCTACTTTGATTTTCACGAAAACCTAACAAGAAGGCACTACTCAATAATTGTTACAGTAATTACTGTTCAGTATTTTATTTTATTGATTCAATAATTGCTGCATTGATATTTTATATTACTGTTGTTTCAATAAATTGTCATTACACAATATTTTTTATTATCGGAGCAATAATTCATATTATCTGAATAATATTATTGGATAACGTTATTGGTAATGTCTAGAAAGTTCTATCTAAGGAGAGGTTTGGTCACCTAATTGCGCTTTTGAGTGAGAGAGATCCTTATTGAAAGCCCTCTTTCTGAGGAGCGACACAGTTACTAAAGATTGTGATTCTGTAATATTATTTGTGAATAATTAATTATTGATTTATATGATGAGAAAAATATTGATTTTATGTGGATATATATGGAGAAAATTTTTAATGTGACAATTGTTGAAAATTAATATTTTATCTTTTTCTGATAAAATAATTCATTTAAATATATTATTTAAATAATATATTAACGGTGATATTTTTATAATGAATGTGGGATATATGAGTATATGAGGAGGAAGAGTATTTTTTTGGCATTATGCAAACACTATGCAGGCACTATGCAAATACTATGCATAATAAAATATAATATATTCTAATTATTGTCTAATAAAACAGATAGCTTTATAAAAGTATTACATTTTTATATAAAAATATTTTACTATACAAAACACTATGTAGAACCTATTATCATGCAACACTATGCATAATAGAATAGAATATATTCTATTTATAGAATAACTTTATAAAAGTATTATGTTTTATATAAAAGATTTTACGTATTATTACATTAATAATACCAACAAAACCGAGTGACTTATCACGTAAGCATCAATAATCAATCTGGTGTGCTTCTTATGCAACCACGCAGTATCAGACATTTTTTAACAAGGGTGTTTCAAACAGTTAATGGTAAAACTTCCGCCGTTATTTTTATAAAGTATTTTTGTCGTTTTACGAATCAAAACAATAATTCCGTTAATGAGGTCCACCAATGATTGTGCCGTTGTACTAATATTCCTGTTAAAAGCGAATATTCCCAGACCAATCGAATATTATATAACAACTTGCGTACTTTACAAAATTTATAAATATTATCCACAACTATTATATCAATTTCACTCCATAATATTCAAAATAATATTTATAGAAAATTCATCTTTATTCAAAAAGTTTGGGATTTTACGAAACAACAAGTAATATAAAATATCAACACGGTAATTATTGAATCAATAAATAAAATATTGAATAAGTAATTCATTGTAACAATTATGAAAGTAGTAGTCTTCTTCTTACGTAAGAATCAATAATTGGTGCAATCTGAGTATCTTCTGGTGCAACAACAGCGTATTCCTCGTATATTTTAACAATAGAAGTATTCCAAGCGGTGTTAACCTGTGAATAACTACGTAGTTATTTGTAAACAACTTATACTTGTCGTTTCTTCATCCAATCGCTTTCAAGTTATGGGCCCAAAAAGACTACTGTTGCATTACGAATATTCCTGAAACAACAAGAATATTCCACGACCAAACGAAAATTTTCCGACAACAATGAATATTTTATAACCACCGCTTATTTTAAAAAAATTCATATATATCACCTATAACTTCAAACTTTTATCAATTTAACCATTTCTTTGAATTGTAATTATAAAAAAATTGAATATTTTTATTTCATAAAATTGAGGTCTTACAATAAAAGTACTATTAATTATAAAATTTATTATTTTCAAAATTTAAATGAATAATATTAAATTAAAAATTAAAATGTCACAAATTAACTTTTAAAAGTTAATATTAATCTTATATACACTTGCAATTACAATCCATTCAATACTCACTCCATAAATTACTTCAAATTTAAAATAAAATAAAATTTATTTTACGGTGAAATACAATTGATAAATTATACTCTCTTTTATAAATTATAAGATTATTATTATTTTTTATAAGTCAATTTCATGCATTCTCAAATTTAATAATTTTGCTAAGAATTGTAAAATAATAAATTTATAAGAAATAGTATTTTTTTTCTTCTAAAGAAGTCACAATATGTATTGATTAAATTTATATTAATTTTAAAATATCACATACTTACTTCAAAAAAGATTATTAAATTAATAGGAATTTTATAATTAAAAAAAGGGCTTAAATATGAATTAGTATCCTAAACTATAGGCCATATTTCACTTCGGTGATCCACCTTTCAATTTTGTCAATTAGATGATTAAACTATTAAAATTTTCCAATTATAAAAAATTGAACATGCCACGTCAGAAATTGCTGACATGACAACTTGTGTGGGGCCTTAGGAAGCTGGTGTAGCAAAAAAAAGAATTTTTTAATCATAAAATAAACAAATTTAATTTAGTGTGAGGTAAAATGGTCAAACAACAAATTATATAACATAACTAATTAATACAAATGATTAAAAAACTCTTTTTTTTGCCTTGACTTTCATAGGGGACCACACAAGTTGTTGTCACGATAAATAATTTCGACGCGACACGTTTAATTTTTTGCAATTAAAAAATTTTAATAGTTTAATCATCTAATTGACAAAATTGAAAGATGGATCACCGAAATTAAATATAACATATAATTTAGGATACTAATTCATATTTAAGTCTTAAAAAATACGTTTTAAAAATTTTAAATATCATTATTTAAGAAATTAAGAATATATTGGATACATAATAAAAAGATTAAATCTATATCCCACAGAATGACTGGATAAGACAATGACACTACAAAAATAGGGATAAAGATAAAAAAATATATTGTGAATGCTGTAATACCTTTTATAAAAAACAATTGTTTATAAAACTGTAAACTGTCACCAACTTTTATAAACTGAGTTTCGTACTAGTAAATCATACACGCGGTCGTCATCACACGCACCAAATAAATTTTAAATTAATCTCCCAAATTAAAAAAAGCTGGCATTCATTCATTCCTTAATTTACACGCTAATTAACCGCGTGGATTTGATAATTGCTGTTATAAAGTCTCTCTCCCGACCCCCATTCTACCTTCCATCCTCTCGTCACTTCAAATTACTCCCTTCTTCTTCCACCCTTTAAATTTCTCAATCCCTAACCGGAGAAGTATATATATATTATAGATACAACATCAATCCATTACCCTACCTATAACCTATTGAAACAGATCAGAAAGGGGCAAAATCTTGAATAGCCATGACAGACAAGGTTTTCCCATCCTCCAAACCCGTCGCACCCACCACTAACGGCGCCGCCGCACCCACCACTAACGGCGCCGCCACCAATCCATCTTTTCCGGCCAACAAAGCCCAATTCTATAAAGCCACCCGCCCTGCATACCGTCCAACACCCTACCACGATCGGCGCCGCCGTAGCTGCTGCTGCTCATGCTTCCTCTGGACTACTCTAGTCGTCATCATTCTCCTCGTCCTCGTCGCAATTACGGGCGGCGTCCTATACGTCCTCTACCGTCCCCATCGCCCCTCATTTTCTGTCTCCTCTCTACAAGTCTCCCAATTCAACCTCACTTCCTCCTCTAAGCTCACCTCCAAATTCAACCTCACCGTCACAACTCGTAATTCCAACAAAAAGATTACCTTCTATTACAATCCAATCACGGTTTTAATCACCTCTAACGGCGTTAACGTCGGCGCCGGTTCAATTCCGGCCTTCACCCACGGAACCAAAAACACAACTACTCTGAAATCAGTACTCACTAGCACCAGTCAAAGCGTTGACGGTAGTTCGTTGAATTTGAAGAACAAGAAGAGCTTGCCACTGAAGATGCAGTTGGATACAAAGGTGAAAGTGAAGATTGGTGGGTTGAAAACTAAGAAGGTTGGAATTAGGGTCACTTGTAGTGGCCTGAAAGCTACGGTACCCGCCGGAAAGTCACCGACGGTGGCGTCGACGGCGGATGCTAAGTGTAAGGTGGATCTTCGGATTAAGATCTGGAAATGGACCGTCTGAGTGAGAATTGTCAAAAGGTGTGCTTATTTGTTTTTTCTTTAAAATTTTAATTTGTTTTGTTTATGATTCATTTTTTAATTTTATCTTTATTTTTGTAATGGTGACAGCTACATATATAAATAGAGAAAGGTTTGTGTTAAACTAGAACGATTGTCATATAATTTTCCCATTTGATAGTGTTGATTAAATTAAGAATCAGTATTGATTGACATTGGGTACGTATAGCTGGCAGTGGCAGGTGAATCTAAAGTCTAAAGAAATCAGTTTTGGACTAATATTATAATGGTAATTATATTAATAAAGTTGGGTGATTGGTATCGTTGTTGATGAATGCTTACCATATGTATTGAACTGAACAGTATAATTTAAAAAATAAAATAAAATTCATAAATTTGAGAGGAATAAAAATATTTTAATTCATTTCACTCGTAATTAAACATAATTTTTTTTATTTAATAAAAATAAGTCATTCTTTTATTACTTCAATCCATGACCACCTTTAAGTTGGATCAAAATTAAAAAGTCAAATCATGACTGGCCTGTTTGTTTTGTTGTTACTGAACAAAAATTTCATCCAAGTTCTATGAATATGAATATTGATAGGTTTTAAATTTAAAATTGATATAAATTATTTAATTCTAAATTATGAAATATATATTGTATAGTGAACAGTAGTCATCATATATAGTTCTGTGGGAGGTTAATACTCCTAGTATATGAAAATTGAAATGTACCCAACTTTGAAAAGAGTTGCTAATTATTACTCCATATACATACCTGCCTTGTTGTCTTGTTTCTTTCTTTTTTCCATCCAGATACGTATTTCCGAAGGCAATGAAAATAAATGTACATCTGTCTGCCTATCCATACAAAGTAATCGTCGGTAATGAGCACCACCAGCAAGCAACATAATAATATAAGCTCAAATGTGTGAATTGAGTTGCTACATGTTGTGATTTAGGCAATTGGTTTAGATGGATGGTAAATTTTTACTAATATTTTCCTTTAGAGGAGCAGTAATAACTTTAGCAATAAGTGATATAAGTAAGGTGATATATAATTTTTTAAACTCAAAATCCAAACTCCCAATGCATACAGTGTATTGAAAAACAAATTAGTTATTGTAGGCAAGAAAATCTTAACTCACTTGATTAAGGTTTTGTATTGGTTGAGGAAAGAAAGAAATTCACAAAGAGTACAAAAAATGATCACGAGTTTGTAGAGGAAAGAATAACAGGTAGGCAATCCAGAACAACTCGTGACACAACTCGCTCTTTCTTGTGTTTCAAAACTTCGAGAATCAAAAGTCATTTCTATTAAAACGAAGAGTGTATTTATAAGGCCTCTTGGTAAGTGATCATGTGTCTGACACATGTTTGAGTATGTGTCTGATATGCGATCTTAGATTAAATTCCAGAAATAACCTTAATTGTCTAAAGTGATACCTAAATCGTCATGTTGACTCGCTCAAGTCATCAATCTTTAAGGTCTTGTCGCTCAATTCACGTTGATCCGGGTTTCTTTCTTTATTCAAACACCATATTATTCGAAATCATCATTAAAATATTTCGAAGGTCTTCGTCACGATTCTAGGGTGGTCAAGCCCTAGGGGGAGGGTCGAACCCTAGGGGGCCAAGGCCTAAATTTGTGTCTCATTTGATATCTTTCATTTGTCATGGCCTTTCTTACTCAATTTTTATCATTTTCTCATGACTCTCGATCCTGTAAGAAGTTTCTCTTCTCATTGAGGATTCAAAGAAAATCATTCCTAAATCCTCGTGAATTTCTTGTTTCTTTTTTTAGTTTCAAACTTGTTATTTCATTGCACCGCCCAAGGCTCATCCAACATGACATTCGAGAAAGTTAAGAGGTGTGCTCAAGAGGCCAACCCCTAGGGTGGTTGTAAAATCCCAACTTTTTGAATAAAGATGAATTTTCTATAAATATTATGGAGTGAAATTGATATAATGTTATAGTTGTGGGTAATATTTATAAATTTTGCAAAGTACACAAATTGTTATATAATATTGATTGGTGAAAAATATTCGTTTTAACGAGAGAATATTATAACAAGACAAGACAATCATTGATGGACCCCTACAACGGAATTATCATTCGGATTGAGTAAATGACAAAATACTTTATGAAAATAACGGCGCAGAAGTTTTACTGTTAAGCTGTTGAAACACCCGGTGTTAAAAAATGCTAATAATACGCGTGGTTGCGTTAAGTAAGACACTACCAGTATTGATTATTGATGCTTACGTGATAAGTCACTCGATTTTGTTGGTATTATTAATGTAATAATCTGAGAAAATCATTTTATATAAAATGAAAACTTTTATAAAGTTATTCTATAAATAGAATATATTATATTCTATTATATATAAATGTCTGCGTAGTGTTTTGCATAGTAAAATCTTTTTATATAAAAAGCAGAATACTTTTATAAAGCTATCTGTTTTATTAGACAATAATTAGAATATATTATATTTTATTATGCATAGTGTTTGCATAAGGCCTGCGTAGTGTTGCATAGTAAATTTTTTATAAAGTTATTCGTTTTATTAGATTTTAAATAGAATATATTATATTTTATTTAAAAGATTTTGCTTTTAAATATGAACCGCCGATTAAAAAGTAAATCAATCTGGACCGATTCAAATGAGTTAGTTCTTATGCGATCTATTTTTTTATAAATAGAAGCTCATTCCTTCATTATTTTCTTACGAATTCACTGAACTCTAGAGAGATAAGCTATAGTAAGAAAGAAGAAAGTATTCTGCTACTTTACTACTTATATATCAAGTACTCTTCTTCTTAAGGTAGGGAATATTATTTATTGTATTCGTAAAGGGTATTATTATTTCTTATTCATGAAGAGAACTGTTGTTATTCCATCGCTTATTATTCATTTGGAATAACTTTTGTATCTGTGATCACCCTATACTTGGTGACATTCTTCTATTATTAAAATCTTTACTTATTACATTTGAATATATCACATGCATGCTTTTTCTGCAGGAAATGATTCCGTCTTTATTATTACATTGGAATATCACATCTCACATGCGTTTTCTGTGGGACTGGTTAAAATCTTTATTATTATTTTGTTGGAATATCCATGCTCTGCGTGTGTTTTCTGCATGGGACCTCATTAAAATCTTTATTAGTATTCATTGGAATAACTCGCTATCATGCCAAGTATCGCATGCATGGTGATTTGTTGTTATTCCATTCTTTATTATTCATTGGAACATCCTCGCTTGTCGGTGTAATTTACCGACACGGTTCCGTTATTTAGTATTCTCGTTGTAATAACCGCTTATGCGAAGTACCACACGCGTGGTGATTTCATTGTTATTCCATTCCTTATTATTCTCGGTTGGTTAAAATTTTGACTTATACTCCATGAAATTAGTGGAATATTCTTGATATTTGCGCTTCATCCAAAGATTTTCATGGAAATATTCTTCCGAGCATTCTTGAATTTTACTCTACAAAGCAAAGATCATGTTGACAATTTGGACGTTATTAGTTCTCGAATAACTTAATTCTTGAACTTGTTTTTATTGAATTCTTATATCATTGTCATCATCATCCTCATGTTTATATTATGTTGAAAGTCATACGTGGCTGTGAAAGTGCATAGATGGACTTGGTATGATTATAACTGGGATTATTGATTGTAATCTTGGCCGTAATGTTACAAATGATGTGGTAAAAGTCCTCATTTGTCCGTAGTGCATTAATGGATAGTTGTTGGCATGATCATGACCATTAATGAATACACAAATATTCTTGGCCCGAAGTCATGGATAATTGTGGTCGCGATATCTTAAAGAATATCATGGCAGTAGTGCATGGGGGTGATTCGATGATGTGGAATATTTATTGTCGAGTCTCAAAGAATAATAATGATGATGAAAAACCTTTTAAATCATAAAAGATATTAAATTTTATTTTCTATGACTCTTTTAATGGATTGCTTGTTCACTGCTGATTAAACTTGATGTCTATTATATTTTATCGGTTTAACATTGTTGGAGACTAATGATAATTTATTCTCGCATTATCTTAGTCATAATATTTTTATTGGGCTAGTTGAGCTCACCCTTTCTTTCTTTGTTCTCTTGTGAAATGAGAATATAATTTGGGACGAGTCGGAGAAGCGGAGTGATGGTTCGAGAGGATAGCATTAGTAGTCCTCACTATTTCGTGAAATAGTGTGATAATAATTATAATGAGGACTCCTTTTGAGTTTGTATAATCTCTAGTAGATAATATTTGTATTCAAACTCACGGTTTATGTTTTGTCGTATTGTACACTGCAGTTGTATTAAGTAAGTTATATTTGAATTACGCACCATACGATCGGCGACCCAAGATGGGTGAAGTATACCTAATTTTGGGGGTGTCATCGGGTTGGTATCGAGCTTAGGATATGATCCCAGCTAAGATGTGAGACTAGAACTAGGAGGGAGAGACGGGAATTCCTTCGCTAGTATGTATGACTACTTAAATTTATTTTGTATTTAAATTGGTTGGTCGAGTTTAGAGATATTATGTTACATGTCAATTAACCTTTGTTTTGTGGCGATGATCTCGAAAATGACATCCGAAAATGTTGAGAATAAGAATGGAGCACAAGAGACCGATTGAGTCTCCACATATCAATAATCGAGAGAGAATGTGCATCGAAGGCGACAATCCTCATGCAAACAACAACACCGACCAAATATGAATGATGGATTGTTCAAAGGCTTTATGAATAAATGCAACAATGAAGCAGAGCGGCTCTCATCCAAAATGTAGGTGGAAAAACACCGAAACTCTTGGGCGGTCACCGCTAAAAGCAGATTCAAGAGGCTGGGACCACCGGAGTTTAAGGGAGAGCCAAAACCACTTATGGCGTAAGCATAGATAAAGTAGATCATTAAGATATTTGATGTCTTGGGATGCTTTCAGGAGCAAAAGGTTCCTTACGCCTTTATGTTGCTGAGAGGCTGAGACATTGGTGGGAATCCAGAAAAACGTACTCAACTGCCGTCTTTAAAGATGTCTTGGGAGAAGTTCCAAGAGTTGTTTCAACGACAAATACTTTCCCCAAAGTATTCGTCACATGAAGGAGGTGGAGTTTATCAAATTGGAGCAAAACAATATGACCGTGTCGCAATACGAGGCAAAATTTACGGAGTTATCCCGCTTTGCGTCCCATTTGGTGGATAATGAAAGAGAATGGCGCGAATGTTTTTAAGAGGTTTGAAGTCGAGATACGCCAACATCTTATTTCTCATAAACTGTGTTTGTATTCAGATGTTGTAAATAGGGCTCAATTGGTGGAATGCGATAACGAGTCAACGTAACCAAAAGAGAGTAGTCGGCATAATGATAATACCGGTGAGAAAGCAATCATCGTGAGCGGTGACAACAAGCGTGGAGGGAATCAAAAGGCGAAATGGTAACCACTTGATGGTGGTAATCGGGCCAAAATAATAAGAATGGACATTTCAAGAAGAGGAGATTCAACAATGATGGAAAGACGTCAAAGCACAAAGACCCGTTGTTAAGGAAGGAGAAAGACCACTATCATATATGCTACAAATGCGGAGGGAGGACACATCGGTCCAAATTGCGCGATGTCAGTCAAAAGATGTTATAATTGTGGAAGAGAAGGTCACTTTAGCCCGATTTTTGCTCAAGAAGACAAATTCGGCTAGGATGGAGGCACCAAAGGTCATCCCGAGAAAAGTCAAAGTCAGTAGTCTGCAAGGGAGGCGTTTGTTGTGACCTTCTAGAAAGCAAGGAACCCGAATGAGGTCATCACGGGTAAGCTTATCATAAACTCTAAATGAAGTCTACACTTTATTTGATCTGGGTTCTACCCATTCTTTTATTTCTCCTACTTGCGCTCAACGATTAAATTTGACTCTGGAGAAATTAGACTTTGACTTATCTGTGGAAACTCCGTTGGGAGAAACCTTCATTACATCCACAATTTATAAGTCTTGTTTGGTTCAAGTTGGTACCCACACATTACCTGTCGATCATATTGCATTAAAAATACTTGCATTTGAGGTAATTCTAGGGATTGATTGGTTAACTACTCATCATGCAAAAATTGATTATTTTCGTAAGGTTGTTAGCTTTCATATTCCTAATCGACCTATTATGCGAATTCAAACAACCAAACCATTAAAATCAATCATCGTCATCTCAAGCCATAAAGCTATTCGCTTATTGAAAAACGGATGTCAAGCTTTCTTAGCTCATATCATGCATCTAAACAAAAATAAATCGAGTTTTGAATAATATTTCTATTGTTAATGAATCTCCGACGTATTCACTCAAGAACTTCTGGCTACTACCCGGGCGTGAAATTGAATTTTGTATCGACCTTGAACCCTAAGACAAAACCCATTTCTAAATTCCTATATTGAATGGCTCCTCTTGAACTTCGTGAATTAAAAACTCAATCGCAAGAATTGTTAGACATTGTCTTTATTCGTCCCTAGTACTTCTCCTCGGGGTGCTCCTGCTCTATTCGTGAAGAAGAAAGACGGGAGTATGCGACTTTGTATTGATTATCGGAGTGAATCATGTCACCATCAAAAAATAGGTACCCATTGCCACGTATTGATGACCTGTTTAACCGATTCTGAGCCAAATTCTTTTCAAAGATTGATCTTCGATTCGGATATCATCAATTGAAGATTAGAGCCGGTGACATTTCAAAGACGACTTCGAGAACTCGATGACGGGCATTATGAATTCCCTGGTCGTGTCCTTTGGATTGACTAATGCTCCTGCTACCTTCATGGATATGATGAACCGAGTATTCAAGAAATATTTGGATCACTTTGTGGTCGTCTTTATTGATGACATCCTCATATATTCCAAAACCCGTGAAGATCATGAGTAACACTTGAGACTGATACTCCTAAAAGCTTCGTGAATATAAGCTTTATACCAAGTTGAAGAAATGCGAGTTCGGCGAGAAGTAGCATTCCTTGGGCACGTGGTATCAAGTCATGGAATATCTGTTTACCCAAAGAAAGATTGAAGCTATTCAAAGTGGGAGAAACCTAAATCAATGATCAAGTACGTAGCTTTCTCGGCTTAGCTGGTTATTATCGAAGATTCGTAGAAGGGTTTTCTCGAATCGCTACTCCACTAACTCAGCTGACTCGGAAAGATACAAAGTTCGGTTGGAGCGAGGAATGTGAGAAGAGTTTTCAAGAACACAAGAGAGACTCATTTCAAAGACTATTTCGGACAATACCATCGGTTTGGAGGAATTTGTCATCTATGATGATGCTTGAGCAAAAGGGTTATGATGTGTTCTCACGCAACATGGGAAAGTCATAGCCTATGCCTCACTGACAACTCAAAGAATATGAGAGGAATTATGTGAGACCCAGTTTTATCAATAAAGATTTAAATTTTGTTGAAATAATTTTTAATATTATGGTGTGAATTTAAGATAATATTATAGTTGTGGGTAGTATTTATAAATTTTGCAAAGTATGCAAGTGGTTATATTATATTCGATTGGCCTGGGAATATTAGGTTTAGCAGGAATATTCGTGACAACTACTCAATCATTGGTGGACCCATAATGTAATTATTCATCGATCGAGAAAACGACAAAAATATTTTATTGAAATAACTACGGAAGTTTTACCGTGGTTATTGTTGAACTACTTCGGTAGTAAAAGTACGAATGTCGTGTGGTTGCATAAGTAGACACTCAGATTGATTATCGATGCTTATGTGAGAAGTCACCGGTTTGATTCCATTATTGTCAATTAATAATATGAATTATTATAGCGATAATGACGTTTTGTTTTATTCAGTATTATTAACGTAATAAAATGTAAAACATCTTTATATAAAATAGAATACTTTATTAAAGTTATTCTATAAATAGAATATATTATATTTTATTACGCATAGTGTTGCATAGTGTTTTTCAGTAGTGTGTTTTGCATAATATTGCATAGTGTTTGCATAGTAAAATATTTTTATATAAATAGAATATATTATATTTTATTTAAAAGATTTTTCTTTAAATATGGACCGCCGATTAAAGTAAATCAATCTGGACTGTTCATGGATTAATTCTTATGCATTCCATTTTCCTATAAATAGAAGCTCATTCCTTCATTATTTTCTTACGAATTCATTTGAAACTCTAGAGAGAAATTATAGAGAGAAGTTTATAGAGAGAAAATTATAGAAAGAAGAAGAGTATTCGCTACTTCACTACTTCTATATTCAGGTTCTTTTTACGGTAGAAGGGTGTTATTCTTTTCTTCTTGAAGAGAACTTACATTATTCCATTCATTATTATTACATTGGAATAACTTTTGTAAAAAAGTGGCATACCCTATACATAACTCCAGATCACGCAGATACCCTATACTTGGTGAAATCCTTATGTTATTCCATTGCTTATTATTCATTGGAATAACTCGTATACGCATGATTTACCCTATACTTGGTGACATTCTTCTATTATTCTCATTGGAACATCCATGCATGTGTTTTACAGGACCGGGTTCCGCTTTTTTTATTCTCGTTGGAACATCCACGTCATGTGTTTTACAGGACCTGGTTAAAATCTTTATCATTCTGTGGAATATCCTATCTTTGTGTTTTACACCGGATCCGGTTCCATCTTTATTATTCTGTTGGAACATCCCGCTTGCGTGAATTTCACACGACACGGTTCCGTTATTATTATTCATTGTTGAATAACTCTGCTATCTGCAAGCACCGCATGCATGGTGATTTCTTTTGTTATTCCATTCTTTATTATACCCGGTTGGTTAAAACTTTGACTTCTATACTCCATGAAATTAGTAGAATATCCTTGATATTTGCGTTTCATCCGAAGATCTTTTCATGGAAATATTCTTCCGATCATTCTTGAATTTTACTCTACGAAAACAAAGATTCATGTTGACAATTGGGACGTTAATAATTCATGGATTAAATAATTCTTGAACTTGTTTTATTGAATTATCGTGTCATTGTCATCATCCTCATGTTATATTATGTTATCTTTGGCTTACGTGCATAGATGAACTTAGTATGATTATGACCGAGGATCATTCTAAGTATAATCATGACTTGATATAAATGATGTGACAAAAGTCCTCGGTGGCTGTGAATGCGATGATGGATAGTTTTGGTATGATTATGACCGGGGGTGATTCGGTATAGTCATTGACCATTGATAATTTGATGAAAATCCTCCAAGTGAGGGTACGAGGATGATTAGATGTGGTGGTTTATTTATTGTTGAGTCTCAAATGATAAAAATTGATGAAAACCTTTTAAAACCTAAAAGATAGTAGATTTTATTCTCTACTTGACTCTTTTAATGGATTGCTTATTCACCGCAGATTAAACCTGGTTGTCTATTGTATTTTATCAATTTAACACTTTGTTGAAGGCTAATGATAATTTATTCTCGCATTATCTTAGTCATAATATTTCTTATTGGGCTAGTTGAGCTCACCTTTTCTTTCTTGTTTCTTCTCTTGAAATGAGAACATACCATTTGACGAGCAGTGGGAACGAAGTAATGGTCCGGAGGATAGCATTAGTAGTCCTCACTATTACGTGAAATAGTGTGATAATAGTTGTAATGAGGACTCCTTTTGAGTTTGTATAATATCTAGTAGACAATATTTGTATTCAAACTCACGATTTATGTCAGATTCATACCCATACGATTAGGTTAGTAAGTTGTATTTGAATTTATGTACCATGTAAGTGGCGACCCAAGATGGGTGACGATACCTAATTTTGGGGCGCCACAAATTATCCTACTCATGATCTAGAGTTTCGCATTTGTTGTCTTCGCACTAAAGATTTGGAGGCATTACTTGTATGGGGAGAAAGTGGAGATCTTTACGGATCATGAAGCCTCAAATATTTCTTCACTCAAAAGGAACTCAACGTGCGACAACGACATGGCTTGAACCGTTGAAAGATTATGATCATACTATCCAATACCATCCCGAAAAGTGAAGATGGTAAGCGATTGAGTAGAAGATCATACGCGGCACGAAAGCAATATTGTCAATGTAAAGGCCCATTTTGTATGACTTGCAAAGGATGGAGATAGAGATAAAGACTCGAGGGACCCACGTGATGATGACAAATATCACGAGTAGAACCGACTTTAATTGATAAAATTAAAGTCGCTTTCAAGTTCTGAGATCCGGAGTCGATGAGTATGAGGAAGAAAATGCAAATAAAGGTGCGATCTTAGGAAGAAAGAATCGATGAAGAAGGAATACTTGAGTCAACTCCGGACTTTGTGTTTCTAACGACCACGATTTAAAGTATAAAATCATGATGGAGGCACACAACACTTTTAGATTTCAATCCATCTCTGGGAGTACCAAAATGTATCGTGATCTTGACATACATTTTGGTGGGGGTAATATGAAAGAGAGATAATATTTTATTTATCTCAAGGTGTCTAACGTGTCAACGAGTCAAGGCGGAGCATCAAGTACCAAAAGTTCCATTGCAACCACTTGAAATTACAGAATGGAAGTGGGAGCACATTACCATGGATTTCGTTGCACTGGTCTTCCCAAAGTTTCTCAAGGCATAGATGCGATTTGGGTCATTGTTGATAGATTGACCAAGTCTCGCTCATTTTTACCGACACGTCTGAAACTTATACACTTGAACGTATTGCTCGTATATACATAAACGAGATTGTAAGATCGCATGGTATGCCAAAGATCCATAGTTTCGATCGAGACCCAAGATTCACTTCACGATTTTGGGTTAGTTTGCAAAAAGCTATGGGCATGATTTACGATTTAGCTCAAGATATCATCCTCAGATGGACGGACAATCGGAGAGACGATTCAAACTCTTAAAGATCTATTAAGACTACTGTGTCCTCGACTTCAAGGAAGTTGGGACAAGTTTTTACCATTGGTGGAGTTTTCCTACAACAACAGTTATCAAGCAAGTATTGGCATGGCTCCATTCGAGCGTTGTATGGAAGAAAGTGTCGTTTCTCCAAATCTTTGGGATGAGGTGGGTGAAGCAAGCGTTGTTGGGACCAGAGTTGAGTACGTATGACTACGGAAAAGATTCAAACGATCCAAAGAACGATAAAAACCTCACAAGATCGACAAAAGAGTTATGCTAATTTTCATCGAAAGGGCGTGAAATTCGATATAGGAGATCATGTGTGTTGTTACGTGTTGCTCCGTGGAAAGGAGTTACGAGATTTAGAAAGAGAGAGAAAGCTCAATCCTCGATTCATCGGCCCATTTTAATCCTTGATCGAGTAGGAACTGTGGCCTATAGATTTCGACTTTTACTTGCCAAGTATGTCTCGTGTTCATAACGTTTTTCACATATCCATGTTACGTAAATATGTGGAAGACCGAACCACATTATTGAGTTGGAACCGAGATGAAATAGCGGAAGATTTGACGTATGAAGAGGTTCCTGTTCAAATCTTGGATAAGAAGGAACATATTCTACGCACCAAGGTTATACCTCAAGTCAAAGTTTTGTGGAGAAACCACGATGTTGAGGAAATGACTTGGGAGTTAGAATCTGAAATGAAATCAATGTATCCTTACCAACTTTTTGAATAAAGATGAATTTTCTATAAATATTATCTTGAATATTATGGAGTGAAATTTATATAATGTTATAGCCAGGTAATATTTATAAATTTTGCAAAATACGCAAGTTGTTATATAATATTCGATTGGTGGGAGAATATTCGCTTTAACAGGAATATTCGTACAACGGCACAATCATTGGTGGACCCCTAACGGAATTATCATTCGGATCGAGAAAACGACAAAAATACTTTTATGAAAATAATGGCGGAAGTTTTACTGTTAACTCGTTAAAACACGGTGTTAAAGTAAGTATAATGTCTGGCGTGGTTGCGTAGTAGCACTACCAGTATTGATTATTGATGCTTACGTGATAAGTCACTCAGTTTTGTTGGTATTATTAATGTAATAATCTGTAGAAAATCTTTTATATAAAACATAATACTTTTATAAAGTTATTCTATAAATAGAATATATTATATTCTATTACGCATAGTATTGCATAAGTGTCTGCATAGTATTTTGCATAGTAAAAATCTTTTATATAAAATGTAATACTTTTATAAAGCTATCTGTTTTATTAGAAAATAATTAGAATATATTATATTTTATTATGCATAGTATTTGCATAAAGGTGCAAGATATAGTGTTTGCGATAGTAAAATCTTTTATAAAGTTATTCGTTTTATTAGATTATAAATAGAATATATTATATTTTATTTAAAAGATTTTGCTTTAAATATGGACCGTCAGATTAAAGTAAATCAACTGGACCGTTTCATGAGTTAGTTACTATGCAGATCCATTTTTCTATAAATAGAAGCTCATTCCTTCATTATTTTCTTTTAATTCCTTTGAACTCACAGAGATAAACTATAGAGAGAAAGAAGAAAGTATTCGCTACTTCACTACTTATATATCCAAGATTCTTCTTCTTAAGGTAGGAAATATTATTTATTGTATTCGTAAGGGGTGTTATTCTTTCTTATTCAGCAGAAGAGAATCTGTTGTTATTCCATTGCTTATTATTACATTGGAATAACTTTGTATCTGTGATTCTACACCTTATACTTGGTGACATTCTTCTATTATTCCGTCTTTAATATTCTCTCATTGGAATATCTGTTTGTTGTCGCTTTTACGCCGCATGATTCCGTCTTTATTATTCATTGGAATATCCTATTCAGGCGTTAATACTTTGGGACTGGTTTAAATCTTTATTATTATTTTGTTAGAATATCACATCATGCGTTTTTATGGGACCGATTTCGCCCTTATTAGTATACATTGGAATAACCGCATGCCAAGCAATCCGCATGCATGGTGATTTCTGTTGTTATTCCATTCTTTATTATTCATTGGAATATCCCGCTTGCGGCTTAATTTCTTTGACGACCGGTTCCGTTATTTAGTATTCATTGGAATAACAATACATCATCGCAAGTACCGCACGCATGGTGATTTCTTTTGTTATTCCATTCTTTATTATACTCGGTTGGTTAAAGTTTTGACTTCTATACTCCATGAAATTAGTAGAATATCCTTGATATTCAAGGCTTCATCCAAAGATCTTTTCATGGAAATATTCTTCCGATCATTCTTGAATTTTACTCTACAAAGCAAAGATCATGTCGACAATTTGGACATTAGTAGTTCTTGGACAAATTAATTCTTGAACTTGTTTTATTGAATTCTTATATCATTGTCATCATCCTCATGTTTATATTATGTTGAAAGTCATCTGTGGCCTGTAGTGCATAGATGGACTTGGTATGATTATGACCAGGAATTATTCGGTGTAATAACGACAAAAATACTTTATGAAAATAATGGCGGAAGTTTTCTTAGTTAAGCGTTAAAACACCCTTGTTAAAGTATAGTATAATGTCTGGCATTAGTTGCGTAGTAGCGCGCGGTATTGATTATTGATGCTTACGTGATAAGTCACTCGGTTTTTGTTGGTATTATTAATGTAATAATACTGAGAAAATCTTTTATATAAAACATAATACTTTTATAAAGTTATTCTATAAATAGAATATATTATATTCTATTATGCATAGTATTGCATATTGTCCGCATAGTATTTTGCATAGTAAAATCTTTTTTATATAAAATGTAATACTTTTATAAAGCTATCATTTTATTAGAAAATAATTAGAATATATTATATTTTATTATGCATAGTATTTGCATAGTGCTGCGCATAGTGTTTCAGATAGTAAAATCTTTTATAAAGTTATTCGTTTTATTAGATTATAAATAGAATATATTATATTTTATTTAAAAGATTTTGCTTTAAATATGGACCGTCAGATTAAAGTAAATCAATCTCGGACCGTTTCATGAGTTAGTTATTACGATCCATTTTTCTATAAATAGAAGCTCATTCCTTTATTATTTTCTTATTTAATTCATTTGAACTCTAGAGAGATAAACTATAGAGAGAAAAAAAAAAGTATTCGCTACTTCACTACTTATATATCCAAGACTTTTCTTCTTAAGGTAGGAAATATTATTTATTGTATTCGTAAAGGGTGTTATTCTTTCTTATTCATGAAGAGAACTGTTGTTATTCCATTGCTTATTATTACATTGGAATAACTTTATATCTATGATCTACCTTATACTTGGTGACATTCTTCTATTATTCCGTCTTTAATATTACATTGGAATATATCGTTTTGTGCGTTTTTACGGGATATGATTCCGTCTTTATTATTCATTGGAATATCACATCATCATGCGTTTTCCTTGGGACGGTTTAAAATCTTTATTATTATTTTGTTAGAATATCGTATGCAATGCGTTTTACTTGGGACCGATTTCGCCCTTATTAGTATTCTCGTTGGAATAACTCATACATCTGCTGGCACCGCATGCATGGTGATTTCGTTGTTATTCCATTCTTTATTATTCATTGGAATATCACCGGTCGCGTAATTTTACTTTGACATTCGTTCCGTTATTTAGTATTCTCGTTAGAATAACACCTATCATGCTGGCAATCGCATGCGTGCGTGGTGATTTCTTTTGTTATTCCATTCTTTATTATACTCGATTGGTTAAAGTTTTGACTTTATACTCCATAAAATTAGTAGAATATCCTTGATATTTGCGCTTCATCCAAGATCTTTTCATGGAAATATTCTTCCGATCATTCTTGAATTTTACTCTACAAAGATATCATGTTGACAATTTGGACATTAGTAGTTCTTGGACAAATTAATTCTTGAACTTGTTTTATTGAATTCTTATATCATTGTCATCATCCTCATGTTTATATTATGTTGAAAGTCATCTGTGGCTTTGTAGTGCATAGATGGACTTGGTATGATTATGACCTGTGAATTATTGATTGTAATCATGGTAGTAATATTACAAATGATGTGGTAAAAGTCCTCATTGGCCCGTAGTGCATTGATGGACAGTTGTTGGCATGATCATGACCATTAATGAATACACAAATATTCTTGGCCCGTAGTGCATGTTTAATTGTGGTCATGATACTAAAGAATATCCTTGGTCGTAGTGCAGGGGTGATTCGATGATATGAAATATTTATTAAGCTGAGTCTCAGCGATAACAGTGATGAAAAACCTTTTTAATCATAAAAGATAGTAGATTTTATTTTCTACTTGACTCTTTTAATGGATCGCTTGTTCACCGCAGATTAAACTTGATGTCTATTATATTTTATCGGTTTAACATTGTTGGAGACTAATGATAATTTATTCTCGTATTATCTTAGTCATAATATTTCATTGGGCTAGTTGAGCTCACCTTTCTTTCACCGTTCTCTTTAGGAAATGAGAATATAGGCCGGGACGAGTCGGGGAGCGGAGTGATGGTCCGGAGGATAGCATTAGTAGTCCTCACTATTACGTGAAATAGTGTGATAATAATTGTAATGAGGACTCCTTTTGAGTTTGTATAATCTCTAGTAGATAATATTTGTATTCAAACTCATAGATTTTATTTTTTGTCGTATTGTACCACGGCAGTTGTATTAATAAGTTGTATTTGAATTCTGTACCATGTATCTGGCGACCCAAGATGGGTGATGTATACCTAATTTTGGGGGCGTCACAGTGGTCGAACCCCAGGGGGTATCCTCGATTTTTTTGTTCTTCTTCTGTTCGTTTTCTTAGTTTTGTCCTTATTTCATCCTGGCAGTTCAATCGGGTAAGTTGTTGCCAAAATTTGTCACAAGGTGGGATCGTTTAGAGGTGGTCGAACCTTGGGGCCCGAAACCCTAGGTGTTCCTCCTTTTGTTAATTTATTATCCATTTTGTTCACTTATTTTTTATTTAATTTTTTAAGTTATATGTGGCCCACAATTTGACCTGACAATTTAAGTTGATAACTATATAGTTAACCAAAATTATTGGTTAACTAGTTTTTAGGTGATAGATTGGTTTGGTTTTGGCCCCATATTATTATTACAAATATAAGTTGAATCTAGTTTAACTAATTTTGACCCATATTAATCTATAATAGTTTTTTGCACTTTGTAGAGCTAACAAAAAACACCCCCACCTTCCCCACCCACCCACCCCCACGCCCCACCCACCCACCCACCCCCCCCCCCCAAAAAAAATAATATTTAATGATTAAATATGCACTCCAAAAAAAATAATATGTACTGATTATTGTAATAAAATTCTCAATAATTTCATTAATTTTAATTAACATAATAATTATTAATGTAATTTTTTAAAAGTGCCTACAATTACAAAATTAATGTTTTTAATACTTAAATTAGTCGCATTAATTAAAAAATTTAGTTTCAAATTTAGATCTAAAAAATTAAAATAAGACTCTTTTAATATAATGTAAATTAAGATTTTAGTGAAACTATAATTTAAAAAATAAGTTCATCTGAATTCGACTCATAATCCTTTAAATCCAAACCATATAAGTATAACCCATATTAAATATAAATAGTATGATTTTAATTTCAAAACCAACCTAAACTTATTTTGTGTGTAACTCAAAACCAACTCAAATCTATTTTTTGTGAGGTCTACCCACAATTACTATACTGAAATATTACTACCCTTGTCTTGAACCAAATTATTTAGGTAAAATTCAAACTTTCACGGTCCAACTCTTTCCCGAACATGTACACCGACCAGGACCTGCCTGATAAGTGATAAGTCAGATTAAGTTTAATGGAAAGCTTGTCGATTTTACTGGGCACTTATATAATTAACTTGAGACCCCTATAAAAGTACGCATTATTTGCTTAATAATTTATATCTACTAGACGGGTTATTTTTCTGTCAATATCACCAATAATAAAAAAAAGGGGAAAAAAACATTTATCATATATATATATATATATATATATATATATATATATATATATATTACTAAACAAAACAAAACAACCTTAAACCCTAAACCCCTAGTTCCGTTTGATATCTAAAAGACTAAAAGCAGTGCAACCACCGCTGCATTTCTTTTCTTATATCTGAATCCCCAAACTTTCCCCTTTCGTCTCTTTCTCTCTCTCTCCGCCTCACACACATTACATATATATAGTTGCATAGTTTGTATATTTTTTAGGTAGGGCGATGTATCGGATCGCTACAGCATTTGCTTCATCAGTCAGGTATATGCTGTTTCATTACGACTCCCGTTCTATGATTCACAAACACGTATACTTGCATTAACCAATGCTCTTTTTCATTTTACTCTAGGTCTTCTACTTCCAGGAAATTGGTAAGACCTTTAATTGCAATTACAGGCCATGTGTGTTTTGTTTTTGAAGTTGATTAACTTATTACTTTTTTTCTATATTGCATTATGCTCAGTCACTTGCTTTCTATCTACTAATTAGCTTGGAGGGCTTTGACTTTTATATTTTCAACTCTTTCATTCTTTCCTCTTTTCTTCAAGAGAAAAAAGAAAAAAAAGAAAGAAAGAACGAAAGAAGGAAAAAGAAGAAGCATATATTATACCATACAGCTTGATAACAAAAAATGAAACTGTAATTTTAGTTGCTTGTTGATGCAACTAATGAGTTGTTCTGAAACTGTAACAATGAGTTGTTCTTTTTATGGGTAGGAATTGATTTTAATTTTTTTTTTTTGGCGTTCATTGATTTGAATTGGATAGGCATGTAGTAGGGTTATCTGTAGCAGACATTATGTTGCCAAGGATATCAATTTTGGGATTGGGGCTCGGGCCGCCATGTTGCAAGGTGTTAATGAGCTTGCGGAAGCTGTAAAGGTCACAATGGGACCTAAGGTAAAGGACTGGTTCTTCTATATTTTATTTTTATTTATTCTTGCACATTTAAGAGTTTAGTTACTTATATTTTTTGGACAAAATTTCATTCCACCCAGTATGTAAATTGTAGTGTGATGTAGAGATGTCAATTGGATGGTAGACAGTAATTAAAAGGACATAATTCATTACTGATTGTTACGATATTGTGTGTGATTGAATAACAATTTTAAAGTCTTATAATTGGATATGGTTATGGTGACTCCAACTTTGTTTCGTGGTTGTGTTGCTATTTTGAGTTTTTACTCGCTAGATTCAAGAGTTCTATATTTTCCAAACTTTATTTTTGTCTTCAAAGAAGTTCTATGAACAAAAAGGATTTATCTGTGAACAATTAAAATCAGCTTTTCTGTTGTAGATTTGAGTCAATGTCGTGTTAATCATCAGATGTTTGAAACTCTATATGTAAACTGTAAAGTGATTCATGAAGCACAATCACGGAACACTTGTTCTTATTACATGTCTCAACCTTCTGCTTTGTACAATTAATTCAGGGCCGTAATGTGATTATCGAGAAAAGCCGAGGTGATCCGAAGGTTACAAAAGACGGTGGTACAGTAGCCAAAAGTATCAATTTCAAGGAAAAGGCTAAAAATGTTGGTGCTGATTTAGTGAAGCAGGTTGCTAAAGCTACAAATTCTGCTGCAGGAGATGGTATTTATTTTCTTCACATAAGTTTCTTGAATATTCCATATATTTAATATAAGAAAATTTTTATTGCACCTCAGAGGCATTATCATAAGTTTTGAAGTTAAATCTAGGTTATCAAACTTTCTATTCCATGATGATGTATGCACTCCATTGGTCCTATTCAGGTGTTTTCTGTAGATGGGCATCAAAAAGAGACTAGGAAATTAGAAGTCTTTAGGGTTCTCATAATAGGGAGGGATCTAATATGATGCAGGACGGATCTAGGATAAAGAAGTAATGGAAAATATACTAGGATTTAAACTCCACGTTTAAACGACTAGGATTTCTTAAGTGTAACAACTCCACGCATGAACACCAAGATGGATAAAATACCTCTACGGTAGGATACCGTATACGGTATGAATGAAGTAATCTATTTCAATATCAATAATATGTAATCTAAAATCAATAATCTGTGTAGTCTAAAAGACTTGTGAGGATTACATCCTATTTAAAGAGACTCAAAACCCTAATATTACTTGGGGAATAATAAAAGTACTAAACGACTAAAATACTCTTATTAATAATTCTTAATCACTAATTAATGCCCTAGATCCCCACTAATAAATATTAAATAGAATACATAAATCACATTAACTACTTTTATATTAAACATAATAAAAACTTCAAATAATAAATGTAAAAAATTTCTTTTCTGCTCTTGACTTGGAGTCCCCATCATTCTCCTCTTGTTGGTGAAAACTCGACCTCGAGTTCTGTAATATAATATGAGAGAATTAGCAATGAACTCCTCTGCAACAGAAGAACATCTTGAAACACCTTTGACAACATCATCACGAGATACGAAAAATAAACTAGGATTTAAACTCTACGTTTAAATCACTAGGATCTCTCAAGTGTATCAACTCTACGTAACACCAAGATGAATAAAATAACTCTACGGTAGAAATGAAATAATCAATTTCAATATCAATAATCTGTAGTCTAAAAGACTTGTGAGGATTACATCCTATTTAAAGAGACTCAAAACCCTAATATTACATTATTATTTGGGGAATAATAAAAGTACGAAACGACTAAAATACCCTTATTAATAATTATTAATCACTAATTAATGTCCTAAATCCCCACTAATAAATAAAATACATAAATCACATCAATTACTTTTATATTAAACATAATAAAAACTCCAAATAATATATATAAAAAATCTAATCTTTGCTCTTGACTTGGAGTCCCTATCATAATATCTAGAGGGTACTTTTCTTGGGGTGTCTATATGCACCCTTAGCAATTAACACCCTTTACTTCAGTCCCACCGGAAGAAATATATAAAGTGCACTCCATGTTGGATTAATTATCTGGGACGGGGATAGAAGGCTTGAGAAGTGTGGGATGTGAGAGTTGTTTTCCGGTTGTTAGGCCAGCTGTTCCTCTATGATTTAAATATCTTTTTCATTGCCAAAAATGGTTAACTATCACGACACAACGGCTTTTAAACGTAGAAACGTTTTTTTGATATACTGTTCTAGTTATAAATATGACAAGGCTTATTTTAGGAAATATATTACATGTGGCTGCAGGTACGACATGTGCCACCGTATTGACCCAAGCAATATTTGCTGAAGGATGCAAGTCAGTAGCTGCTGGTGTAAATGTGATGGATTTGCGCGCTGGTATCACAATGGCAGTTGATGCTGTTATAGCCAACTTAAAGAGCAGAGCATTGATGATAAGCACATCGGAAGAAATTATGCAGGTAAGTGGTGCTCCAGTAATAATTGAAGTAGAAAATTACATTCAGGAAATAAAATTTGAAGCCTCTCGCTACTTTTATATTTGGAGCAGAACAAGGATTGATACCTCATGTAGAAAGTGTAGGCTTTTACTTGTAGGTTTCCTGTATGATCGATGTTTATATTTTTATGAATTCTTTATTAACATAGGAAACCAAGGATGGGTCGAAAGCTTGTAAACTATTTTGCAGATTTTCTCTGGGCAAGTGGGAACTATTTTGTAGTTCTTTTTTTTCCCCGCTGGAAAAATGAAACCTTTTCTCTTACATGTGTTTACTTTATGTTTGAGACAGGTAGCTACTATCTCTGCCAACGGTGAGCATGAAATTGGTGAACTAATAGGAAGGGCAATGGAGAAAGTTGGGAAGAAAGGAGTTATTACTGTTGCTGTAAGCATGATTCAGTCTTTGCCTAATATAATGAATCCCTAAAGTTGTTAAAGCTAATTTTTTTCCTATTTCCTAATTATATAGGATGGTAATACTCTGGATAACGAGCTAGAAGTGGTTGAAGGGATGAAACTAGCCAGAGGTTATATATCTCCTTATTTTGTTACTGACTTGAAGACCCAGAAATGTGTATGTACAGATTTCCATTATTTACATTAATGGTGATCTTCAATTGGATGAGCAGATTGGTCATTATTTTAATTATTGATCCTTTCATTTCGTCTAAAACTTCTCAACTATATATTTATATGATATGATTTTCAGAACACATGAAATTGTTGTTCGCTTGTAGGCAGGAACTAGAAAATCCCTTGATCCTTATTCATGACAAAAAGATTTCAGACATAAATTCGCTTGTGAGAATATTGGAGCTGGCTGTAAAGGTAACTGGCCTTTTTGAATGGGTCCCTTTTTCATTTGGGCAGTGAAGAATGAGCATGTTCCTAATTACTTGGTGGATTCAGTGTTAGTAACTTCTTTCTCTTTGCTTGTCCCTAAATAGAAAAATCGATCTCTGCTAATTGTTGCTGAGGATGTGGAGAGTGATGCACTGGCTATGCTTGTTCTTAACAAACATTGTGCTGGGGTTGAGGTAAGGGATTGACTAGGACCCACTCTAAAGATTTTCTCTTACTATGGTAAATAACAATCCCTTTATGTAATATGTTGTTAAAACTACAAAATCTATAATACTGACTTCCACATTAACGTATAGGTTTGTGCTGTCAAAGCTCCTGGTTTTGGGGATAGCAGAAGAGCCAATTTGGAGGACCTTGCAATTCTAACTGGAGGAGAGGTGAGTCGACCATCTACATCTAATCTAGTGCTTTGTATGTTGCATGCTTATGCACCAATGACACGTATGCAGGTTATAAGTGAAGAACATGGTTTAAGTCTTGATAGAGTTCAATTTAACATCCTTGGTTCTGCAAAAAAGGTATGCCTGTAGTTGTTTGAGATTGTAAGCACATGTTAGAATTACATGAATCGTATGCGGACACTAAAGTCTCTTTGCTCCAGGTTACTGTTTCTCTTGATGACACAATAATTCTACATGGGGGTGGGGATAAGAAACAGATTGAAGAAAGATGCGAGCAGGTTCAGTGGTTTCTCTTGGAAAAACCTGCTCATCTTATTAGTTATTTTTCTGTCTTAATATTTTATTTTTTTCAAGTAGTTCTGCATATTATTTGCTGATCTCAAGGTTTGAGATCATGAAGTAAGGTAAGTAACTAAATCTACATATAAAAAATGTCTATGCCAATGCTGATACTTTAGATTTACATTATTCCAACGCAATATTAGATGCTGAAAACTATTTGGTTCCATTTCATAATTAGTTATTGGATGCTCAAAATGCCCTAGTTATATTTCATTATTTCCTTTTTATCTTGTAAATGTTTATGATTGCTTTTGGGATCCAAGATGTTGTGGTGTGAATGCAAACTCTTGTTTCCACATGCAAATATACTACTTTGAAGTTTGATCGGCATTATGAAGCTGCATGAAATTTTTCTTTGTTGACTGCAAAAACTTTTTTCTAATATATAGCACTTGTAACTATATAACCCTACCATAAAAAAAACATAAATCCGTCCTTCTCAAATGGACTGCAAGTAAATTTGTAGGGTCTTTTGAAGTTTGCATCAAGAAATATTGTGTTGTACATGCCTACTTAATGAAACTAGCCATTTTTGCATTGTTTTATTCTTGGGGTTCGGTTCCTTATCGCAAGATGTTGTCCATAATATTTCATCTGCTTGAAAGAATGCCATGTAAACAATAGTCCATTTTTTCTCCTGTCTTGCTTATCTGTAAAAGCAAACATGGAACATGCTGCAGCTATTCTGTCCTAGCTGAAGTCATTTATCTTCCTTAATTCATCTGCTGTTAGAAACTTGACTTCTGGTAAACTTTTGTATTAGCCTCTGAATTCTGAATTGAGCTTCTACCAACCTATCTACAATCATTAGGATACATTGCAAGTAGTTTTGGTTTCGAGTATTTTATTTGGAATGTTACAGGAATTTTTGGTCAAAGCTTTAGCTAAAATTATTTTTTAAATGACCTGCATGTTAAGCATATTATATTGCTTATATATATATGGGTTTCACTGATAGCAGATGTATTCTTGAACAGCTAAGGGCAACTATTGAGAAGAGTGCTGCGATGTTTGATAAGGAGAAGGCACAGGAACGGTTGTCAAAGCTATCTGGTGGTGTTGCAGTTTTCAAGGTATATATCAATTTCGTAGTCTGTCCTATTATCATGTATGCCTAGTTATCCCCTTGTTGCGATTTTGATATTCTTTCAGGTTGGAGGGGCTAGTGAGGCAGAAGTTGGGGAAAGGAAAGATAGAGTCACTGATGCTCTGAATGCTACAAGAGCTGCTGTGGAAGAGGGAATTGTTCCAGGTAAGTGTCATTTGCTATTCCAAGTTAAATGTCTGTTTATCCATGATTACGTTACAAGTTGACCGTTTTGGATAGGTGGCGGGGTTGCTCTCTTGTATGCTACAAGAGTTCTGAAGAACCTTCAAACTTTAAATGATGGCCAGAAAAGAGGGGTCCAAATAATTGAAAATGCCCTTAAGGTTTCATTTCTTGAAACGCGTTTGTCAGCTTTGTCCCTATTAGTTATGTTTTGCTTCATATTCACCTGAGACCGGAAATTTATTTGTAATAGGCTCCTACTTTAACAATAGTCTCAAATGCTGGTGATGATGGTGCTCTGGTTCTTGGCAAGCTATTGGAACAAGATGATTTCATCTTGGGTTATGATGCAGCCAAAGGTTTGTAAACCAAGTTTGTTTTTTTTTATAGTATTTTGAGAATTTAACACTAAACTAAACATTTCCGAAGCATATCATTATTATTCTGAGATTTGTCTGTCGTATGCTGTTTCATCTACTCAGTGAAGGTTGATTGTTTTGGTAAATCAGGTGAATATGTAGACATGGTGAAGGCTGGAATTATAGATCCACTGAAAGTGGTTAGAACAGCCTTAGTAGATGCTGCCAGGTGAGATGATTGTTTATAATCATAGATGGTTGTTGGGTTTGGCATCTTTTACCTAAACTTAATTGGTTTTGGTTTGCAGTGTGTCATTATTATTGACAACAGCTGAGGCAACCATTGTGGATCTCTCAGGAGAGAAGAACCCTCTCGCAAACCGTATGCCGGATATGGATGGATTAGATTATTGACTTCCATAACCAACACCACCTAGTGTATCATTTTGGAAATATGACGATCTTAATTCGTCTCACCACAATTGAAAGTTACCTTCGTCATTTTTGGACAAATTTTTGTGATTGAGGTCGGAATTCATTATTTTCAAAATCTGTCGTGGATTAAATTATTATTTGGACAAATTTTGATCATCTTTGAACATAAGTTTTATACAGGTTATATAGTTTTTTTAGTATTTGATTTTAATCTTTACAATTTATTGTTGAAATTGAGAGCATTAGAAGAATTATACAATTTGTTTCATTAGAAAAATACAATTAAACTAGAGCACTTGCTTGTTTTAAAGAGAAATTATAAGACCCCAACTTTTATAAATAAAGATGAATTTTTCTATAAATATTATTTTGAATATTATGGAATAAATTTGATATAATGTTATAGTTGTGGGTAATATTTATAAATTTTACAAAGTATGCAAGTTGTTATAAAATATTCGTTTGGTGGGGAATATTCTTTTTTAGGAATAATATTCGCAATAACTTTCAATCGTTGGTGGACCCATTAATGTAATTATTATCGGATTGAGAAAGCGACAAAAATATTTTATAAAAATAACGGCGGAGAATTACTGAATTAAAGCTGTTGAACTACCCGGTGGTAAAAAATACGATGTCTGGCGTCAGTTGCGTAGTAGCTAGCGGTATTGATTATTGATCTTACGTGAGAAGTCACTCATTTATCTTTCAATTATTATTACGATAATTCTTTGCATCATATCTCTTATATTATTGATTCAATTATTATCAAAGATATAAATAGTATAATATGTTATAGTATTAAATCAATAATTGAGACGATGAGTTATAAATGATTAATAATTGTTGAAAGATTAAATATGTGTTATGATTTGTGGTAAGTTTGATTATTTTATGGGGGGGCATATGTAAATCATCATCTAAGAGTCTCTTCGTCGATATAGTAATTACCTTTGTGAATAGTAATTACCAACCGTCGATAGTAATTACCCTTATGAATAGTATTTACCTTCGTCGATAGTAATTACCTTCGTCGATAGTAATTACCCTTGTGAATAGTATTTACCTTCGTCGATAGTATTTACCTTCGTTAATAAGTAATTACCTTTTTATCGCGTCGTCGAACCACTTGTCGTTTCACATTACAATTGACAAACCACTTTTTTTCACATCATTAGTCGCTCAAGCCACTTGCGCTTTTCACATGGCGGGTCTAAGTTTAGAAATCTTCTATAAATAGAGGCCTAGGGGCTTCATTATTTTTCACGAATTCATTCAAGTATAGAGAGAGAGAAAGTATAGAAAGAATAAAGAGAAAGAAGAAGAGTATTTTCTTCTTACATCGTCTTTGCGATATTCAATCTCTACCAAAAGTAAGGGGTGTTATTCTTTCTTATTCATGAAGAGAAGCATTGTTATTCCATTGCTTATTATTACATTGGAATAACTGTATATGCGTGTTTACCTATATTTGGTGACATTCTTCTATTATTCTCATTTGGAACATCCACATCGTGTGTTTCTGCAGGACTTGGTTAAATCTTTATTATTATTCATTGGAACATCACATGTCGTGTGTTTTTTACAGGACTGGTTAAAATCTTTATTATTATTACTGTTGGAACATCCACATGCATGTGTTTTACAGGACTGGTTAAAATCTTTATCATTCTCGTTGGAATATCCTATCGTGTTTTTTTACCGGGACTGGTTCCATCTTTATTATTACTGTTGGAACATCCAGCCGCTTTGTGAATTTCACCGATCTGGTTCCGTTATTATTATTATGTTGGAATAACTCATACATCACAAGTACCGCATGCATGGTGATTTCTTTTGTTATTCCATTCTTTATTATACCGGTTGGTTAAAACTTTGACTTTATACTCCATGAAATTAGTAGAATATCCTTGATATTTGCGTTTCATCCAAATATCTTTTCATGGAAATATTCTTACGATCATTCTTGAATTTTACTAATTTGGACGTTAATAATTCTGGATAAAATAATTCTTGAACTTGTTTTATTGAATTCTTATATCATTGTCATCATCCTCATGTTTATATTATGTTGAAAGTCATACGTATTCTGTAGTGCATAGATGGACTTGGTATGATTATGACGAGAGACTATTGATTGTAATCATGGTAGTAATAAATGATGTGATAAAATCCTCGATGGTAGTAGTGCGTTGGTGGGACGATTGTTGGCATGATCATGACCATTAATGAATACACAAATATTCTTGGCGCGTAGTGCATGAATAATTGTGGTCGTGATCTTGAAGAATATCTTGGTAGTAGTGCGAGGGGTGATTCGATGATGTGAAATATTTATTAAAGTCGAGTCTCAAATTTATATAACATGATGAAAAACCTTTTAAAACCTAAAAGATAGTAGACTTTATTTTCTACTTGACTCTTTTAATGGATCAGATATTCATTGCAGATTAAACTGGTTATCATTGTATTTTATCGGTTTAACATTGTTGAAGACTATTGATAATTTATTACGCATTATCTTAGTCATAATATTTCTTCTTCTTGGGCTAGTTGAGCTCACCCTTTCTTTCACTTTGTTTCTTCGAGGAAAATGAGAATATATTTGGGACGAGTCGGGAAGCGAGTGATGGTCCCGAAGATAGATTAGTAGTCCTCACTATTCGTAAAATAGTGTGATAATAATCTGTAATGAGGACTTTTTGTTTGAGTTTGTATAATATCTAGTAGGCGATATTTGTATTTAAACTTCGCGGTTTATGTCGTATTGCATACCTACAGTTATGTTAATAAGTTGTATTTAAATTACATACCATGTAAGTGGCGACCCAAGATGGGTGATGTATACCTAATTTTGGGGGCGTCGGTTAAATATCGAGCGATAGGGATATGATCCCTGGCTAAGATGTGAGAATAGTACTAGGAGGGAGAGGCAGAATACCTTCGCTAGTATGACTACCTAAGTGTATGTCTTTATTTTATTGGTTGGTGGGAAGATAGGGATAATTTGTTACATGTCGATTAACCTTTTGTTTTGTGGCGATGTCTGAAAATGACATCCGAGAATGTTGAGAATAAGAATGAGTATGAGACGATCGTTGATTCACCACATATCAATAATCGGGGATAATGTGCATCAAGTGGCGATAATCCTCATACAAACAACAACACCGACCAAATGATGAATGATCAAATGTTCGGAGGCTTTATGCAATTTATGCAACGGCAGCGGCGAGAGCGACTCTCGCCCAAAGCGTAGGTGGAAACACGGAAAACTCTCGGTCACCGCATTAAACAATTCAAGGAGCTGGGACCACCGGAGTTTAAGGGGTGAGCCAAAACCACTTACGGCGGAAGCATGGATAAAGCAGATTACAAGATATTTGATGTCTTGGGATGCTCCGAGAAGCAAAAGGTTCCACTCACGCTTTATGTTGCTCGGAGAGGCTGATTCTTTGGTGGGAATCGGTAAAAGCGTACTCAACTTCTTGATCTTGAAGATATCTTGGGAGAAGTTCCAGAGTACATTCAACGACAAATACTTTCCGAAAGTATTCGCCACATGAAGGAGGTGGAGTTTATCAAGTTGAAACAAAACAATATAACGAGTGTGTCGCGATACGAGGCAAAATTTGCGGAGTTATCACGGTTTCGTCCCCACTTGGTGGATAATGAAGAGAGAATGGCGCGAATGTTTTTAAGAGGTTTGAAGCGGGAGATACGTCAACATCTTATTTCTCGTAAAGCGTGTTTGTATTAGGATGTTGTAAATAGGGCTCGATTAGTGGAGCGCGATAATGAGTCAATCTGCAACTAAAAAGAAAAATGACAAAATTATAATACCAATGAGAGTAGTCATCGAGCGGTGACAACAAGCGTGGAGGGAATCAACAGGCGGATATGGTAACCACTTTGGTGGTAATCGAGGCCAAAACAATAAGAATGGACATTTCAAGAAAAGGAGATTCAACGATGATGGAAAACACGTCGACCAAAGCACCCATTGTTAAGGAAGGAGAAAGACCACTATCATATGCTTCAAATGCGGAGGAGAGGACACATCGGATCAAGCTGCGTCATGCCAGTCTAAAGCGATGTTATAATTGTGGAAGAGAAGGTCACTTAGCTCGATTTTGTTGTTTCTAGAAGACAAATTAAGCTAGGATGGAGGCACCAAAGGCCATCCCGAGAAAATTCAAAACCTAGTAGTCTGAGGAGGCGTTTGTTGTGACCTCCCAAAGAGAAAGGAATCCGAATGAGGTCATCACGGGTAAGCTTATCATAAACTCTAATGAAGTACATACTTTATTTGATCTGGGGTTCTACCCATTCTTTTATTTCTCTACTTACATTTCATCGATTAAATTTGACTCAGGAGAAATTAGACTTTGACTTATCTGTGGAAACTCCGTTGGGAGAAACCTTCATTACATCCACTATTTATAAGTCTTGTTTGGTTCAAATCGGTACCTCACATTACTCGTCGATCTTATTTCATTAAAAATACTTGCATTTGGCGTGATTCTAGGATTGATTGGTTAACTACTTATCATGCAAAAATTGATTATTTTCGTAAGGTTGTTAGCTTTCATATTCCTAATCAACCTATTATCACGAATTCAAACGACCAAACCATTAAAATCAATCACGGTCATCTCAAGCCATAAAGCTATTCGTTTATTGAAAAGCGGATGTCAAGCTTTCTTAGCTCATATCATGATTTAAACAAAAATACGTCGGTTTTGAGCGATATTTCTATTGTTAATAAATTTCTGACGTATTCCCAGAAGAACTTCTGGCCTACCCCGAGGCGTGAAATTGAATTTTGTATCGACCTTGAACCCAGACAAAACCTATTTCCAAAGCCCATATCGAATGGCTCTATTGAACTTCGAGGAGTTAAAGACCCAATGCGAGAATTGTTAGACATTGGCTTTATTCGCCCTAGTACTTCTCCTTGGGGTGCTGCTCTGTTTTATTCGTGAAGAAGAAAGATGGGAGTATGCGACTTTGTATTGATTATCGGGAGTTGAATCATGTCACCATCAAAAATAGATATCCATTGCCACGTATTGATGACTGTTTGATCGGTTCTGAAGAGCCAAATTCTTTTCAAAGATTGATCTTCGTTTGGATATCACCAATTGAAGATTAGAACCACTGACATTCCAAAGCGGACGGCCGGAACTCGAGACGGGCATTATGAATTCCTAGTCGTGTCCTTTGGATTGACTAATGCTTCACGCCTTCGTGGATATGATGAACCGAGTATTGAGGAATATTTAGATCACTTTTGTGGTCGTCTTTATTGATGACATCCTTATTTATTCCAAAAGCCGTGAAGATCATGAAAGAACACTTGAGGTCGACACTCCAAAAGCTTCGTGAATATAAGCTTTATGCCAAGTTGAAGAAATGTGAGTTACGGCTTGAAGAAGTAGCATTCCTTGGGCACGTGGTATCAAGTCATGGAATATCTGTTGACCCAAAGAAAGATTGAAAGCTATTCAAAGCGGGAACAACCTAAATCGATGGCCAAGTCACGTAGCTTTCTCGGTTTTTATTTGGTTATTATCGGAGATTCGTGGAAGGATTTTCTCGAATCGCTACTCCATCGACTCGGTGACTCGGAAAGATCTGAAAGTTCGGTTGGAGCGAAGAATGTGAGAAGAGTTTTCAAGAACTCAAGAGGAGACTTATTTCAAAGACTGTTCGACAATACCATCGGCTCGGAGGATTTGTCATCTGATGATGCTTCGAGCAAAGGGTTGGGATCTGTTCTTATGCAACATGGAAAAGTTATAGCTTTATGCCTCATGACAACTCAAAGAATATGAGAGGAATTATCCTACTCGTGATCTGCAGAGTTAGCAAACATTGTCTTTGCACTTAAAATTTGGAGGCATTACTTGTATGGGGGAGAAAGTGGAGATCTTTACGGATCATAAAAGCCTCAAATATTTCTTCACTCAAAAGGAACTCAATACGCGACAACGACGTTGGCTTGAAGCGCATTGAAAGATTATGATCGTATACCATCAATACCATCCCGAAAAAGCGAACGTAGTAGACGATTGAGTAGAAAATCATATGCAAATCTGAGTGCGATATTGTCGTATAAAGGCCCATTTTGTGTGACTTGCAGAAGGATGGAGATAGAGTTAAAGACTCAGGGACGCGTGTGATGATAAGCAAGTATCTGAGTAACCGGCTTTAATCGATAAAGTTAAAAGGCGCCAAAGTATAGACACTCGGAGTCGATGCGTATGAAGAAGAAAGAAAGCAAGAAGTTCTTTATCACGGAAGCAAGAATCGATGAAGAAGGAATACTTGAGTCAACTCAGGACTTTGTGTTCTAACGACCACGATTTAAAGTATAATATCATGATGGAGGCGCCTGACACACCATTTGCAATCCATCTCGGGAGTACCAAAATGTATCGTGATATTAAATAAATACATTTTGGTGGAAGCAATATGAAGAGAGAGAGACTATTTATCTCAAGGTGTCTAACTTGTCAACGAGTTAAAAGCGGAGCATCAAGTACCAAAAGGTCCATTTCAACCAATTGGAAATTCCAGAATGGAAGTGGGAGCACATTACCATGGATTTAGATTCACGGTCTTCCTAAGGTTTCTCAAGGCGTTGATGCGATTTGGGTCATTGTTGATAGATTGACCAAGTCGCTCATTTCTTACCGATACGAGAAACTTATACACTTGAACGTCTTGCTCGTATGTACATAAGCGAGATTGTAAGGCACATGGTATGCCAGTATCCATAGTTTCGATCGAGACCCAAGATTCACTTCACGATTTTGGGTTAGTTTGCAAAAAGCTATGGGTGCATTGTGAGACCCAGATTTTATCAATAAAGATTTAAATTTTGTTGAAATAATTTTTTAATATTATGGTGTGAATTTAAGATAATATTATAGTTGTGGGTAGTATTTATAAATTTTGCAAAGTATGCACAGTGGTTATATTATATTCGATTGGTGGGGAATATCTTCGGTTTAGCAGGGAATATTAAATAACTACTCAATCATTGGTGGAACCATAATGTAATTATTTTCGGATTGAGAAAGCGACAAAAATATTTTATTGAAATAACGGCGGAAGTTTTTACCGTGGTTCTTTGTTGAACTACTCGGTAGTAAAAGTCACGAAGAATCGTGTGGTTGCATAGTAAGACGCGGTATTGATTATTGATGCTTTATGTGAGAAGTCACTCCGGTTTAATTCCATTATTGTCGATTAATAATATGAATTATTATAAGCGATAATGACGTTTTGTTTTATTAGTATTATTAACGTAATAAAAAGCGAAATATCTTTTATATAAAATAGAATACTTTATTAAAGTTATTACATAAATAGAATATATTATATTTTATTATGCATAGTGTTGCATAGTATTTTGCGTAGTGTTGCGTAGTGTAAGACCTGACTTTTTAATAAAGATGAATTTTTTTCTATAAATATTATTTTTGAATATTATGGAATAAATTTGATATAATGTTATAGTTGTGGGTAATATTTATAAATTTTGCAAAGTATACAAGTTGTTATAAAATATTCGTTTGGTGGGGAATATTCTTTTGTTAGGAATATTAAATACAATGGCTCAATCATTGGTGGACCCCACAATGTAATTATTGTCGGATTAAGAAAGCGACAAAATATTTTATAAAAATAACGGCGGAGGTGTTAGATTAAAAGCCGCTTGAACTACCCGATTGGTAAAAAAATACGATAATACGCGTAGTAGTTAAGAAGTAGCTGCGGTATTGATTATTGATGCTTACATTGAGAAGTCATCAACATTTATGCTCAATTATTACTACATAATTCACGATCATATCTCTTATATTATTGATTCAATTATTGTCACGATTATCATCAGTATAATATGTTATAGTATTAAATCAATAATTGAGGGCGACAAGTTATAAATGATTAATAATTGTTGAAAGATTAAATATGTGTTGATGAAAAAAAAATGATTTGTGGTAAGTTTGATTATTTTATGAGGGCTCTATATGTCATCATCTAAGAGTCTCTTCGTCGATAGTATTTACCTTCGTCGATAGTAAGTAATTACCTTCGTCGATAAGTAATTACCCTTGTGAATAATAGTATTTACCTTCGTCGATAGTATTTACCTTCGTTAATAGTAATTACCTTACCAGACGTCGAACCACTTGTCGTTTCACATTACTGAGCGCGAACCACTTGTCGTTTCACATTACAAAGGCCAAAACCAATTCGTCAAGCCACTTGCGCTTTTCATTTTTGGCGGCGGTCTTTAAGCTAGAAATCTTCTATAAATAGAGGCCTAGGGCTTCATTATTTTCACGAATTCATTCAAGCTATATAGAGAGAAAGTATAGAGAGAAGAGAGAAAGAAGAAGAGTATTTTATTCTTACACTCTTTGCGATATTCAATCTCCTACCAAAGGTAAGGGGTGTTATTCTTTCTTATTCATGAAGAAGGCATTGTTATTCCATTGCTTATTATTACATTGGAATAACTTTGTATAAGTGGTTTACCCTATACTTGGTGACATTCTTCTATTATTACATTGGAACATCCTGCTCGTGTGTTTTACAGGACTTGGTTAAAATCTTTATTATTCTGTTGGAACATCACATGCATGTGTGTTTTACAGGACTGGTTCCGTCTTTTTATTATTATTCTGTTGGAACATCACGCTCGTGTGTTTTACAGGACTGGTTAAAATCTTTATTATTACATTGGAACATCACATGTCATGTGTTTTACAGGACACGGTTCCGTCTTTATTATTCTCGTTGGAATATCTATCATGTGTTTTTACCGGATGCGGTTCCATCTTTATTATTCTGTTGGAACATCCGCCAATTGTGAATTTCAACGACACGGTTCGTTATTTATTATTACATTGGAATAACACATGCATGCGATCTATCGCATACATGGTGATTTCTTTTGTTATTCCATTCTTTATTATACCCGGTTGGTTAAAACTTTGACTTCTATACTCCATGAAATTAGTAGAATATCCTTGATATTTGCGTTTCATCCAAAGATCTTTTCATGGAAATATTCTTACGATCATTCTTGAATTTTTACTCACAAAACAATGATCGTGTTGACAATTTGGACGTTAATAATTCACGGATAAAATAATTCTTGAACTTGTTTTATTGAATTCTTATATCATTGTCATCATCCTCATGTTTATATTTTTTGAAAGTCATCGTGGCTGTAGTGCGTAGATGGACTTGGTATGATTATGACCGAGAGACTATTCGATTGTAATCATGGATAGTAATGTTACAAATGATGTGATAAAAATCCTCGATTGGTAGTAGTGCATTGATGGCGATTGTTGGCATGATCATGACCATTAATGAATACACAAATATTCTTGGCCCGTAGTGCATGAATAATTGTGGTCGTGATCTTAAAGAATATCCTTGGCAGTAGTGCGAGGGGTGATTCGATGATGTGAAATATTTATTAAAGTCGAGTCTCATTTATAAGCGATGATGAAAAACCTTTTAAAATCTAAAAGATAGTAGACTTTATTTTCTACTTGACTCTTTTAATGGATTGCATATTCATTCTTGATTAAAGCGGTTTATCATTGTATTTTATCGGTTTAACATTATTCAAGACTATTGATAATTTATTCGCATTATCTTAGTCATAATATTTCTTCTTTGGGCTAGTTGAGCTCACCCTTTCTTTTCACCGTTCTCTTGAAATGATAATATAAATTTGGGACGAGTCGGGAAAGCAGTGATGGTCCCGAAGATAGCATTAGTAGTCCTCACTATTACGTAAAATAGTGTGATAATAAGCATAATGAGGACTTTTTATTTGAGTTTGTATAATATCTAGTAGGCGATATTTGTATTTAAACTCATAGTTTATGTCGATATTATATACAGACAGTTATGTTAATAAGTTGTTTTTAAATTACATACCATGTGAAAGTATCGACCCAAGATGGGTGATGTATACCTAATTTTGGGCGTCACACATAATGTTTGCATAATAAAATATTTTTATATAAATAGAATATATGATATTTTATTTAAAAGATTTTACTTTAAATATGGACCGTCGATTAAAGTAAATCAATCTGGACCGATTCATGGATTAATTACTTATGCATTCTATTTTCCTATAAATAGAAGCTCATTCCTTCATTATTTTCTTACGAATTCATTGAAACTCTAGAGAGAGAAATTATATAGAGAAGCTATAGAGAAAATTATAGAAAGAAGAAGAGTATTCTCGCTACTTCACTACTTCTATATTGAGGTTCTTTTACGGTAAAGGGTGTTATTCTTTCTTCTTGAAGAGAACTTACATTATTCCATTCATTATTATTACATTGGAATAACTTTTATGTGATGGCATACCACTATACATAACTTTTGTATACATGGCGATACCCTATACTTGGTGAAATCCTTATGTTATTCCATTCTTATTATTACATTGGAATAACTTTTGTATCTGTGATTTACCTATACTTGGTGACATTCTTCTATTATTCTATTGGAACATCACATGCATGTGTTTTTTACGGGACTGGTTCCGCTTTTTATTATTACGTTGGAACATCCATGCATGTGTTTTACACGGACTGGTTAAAATCTTTATCATTCATTGGAATATCCTATCTGTGTGTTTTACACCGGATCCGGTTCCATCTTTATTATTACATTGGAACATCATCTGTCGGTGTGAATTTCACGACTGGTTCCGATTATTATTATTACATTGGAATAACTTGTCATACGGCAATCGCATGCGTGGTGATTTTTTTTGTTATTCCATTCTTTATTATACCCCGGTTGGTTAAAACTTTGACTTATACTCCATGAAATTAGTAGAATATCCTTGATATTTGCGTTTCATCCGAAGATCTTTCATGGAAATACTCTTACGATCATTCTTGAATTTTACTCTCACTGAAAAAAGATGTCGTATTGACAATTTGGACGTTAATAATTCATGGATTAAATAATTCTTGAACTTGTTTTATTGAATTATTACGTCATTGTCATCATCCTCATGTTATATTATGTTATCTTTGGCTTACGTGCATAGATGAACTTAGTATGATTATGATCGAGGATCATTCGGTATAATCATGACTTGATATAAATGATGTGACAAAAGTCCTCGGTGGTTTTGTAATGCGTTGATGGATAGTTTTTGGTATGATTATGACCCGGGGTGATTAGGGTATAGTCATGACCATTGATAATTTGATGAAAATCCTTGACCAGTGGTACGAGGGATGATTAGATGTGGTGGTTTATTTATTAATTCGAGTCTCGTGATAAAAATTGATGAAAACCTTTTAAAACCTAAAAGATAGTAGACTTTATTCTCTACTTGACTCTTTTAATGGATTGCTTATTACCGCTAGATTAAAGCTGGTTGTCTATTGTTTTTTATCGGTTTAACACTTTGTTGAAGGCTAATGATAATTTATTACGCATTATCTTAGTCATAATATTTCTTCTTGGGCTAGTTGAGCTCACCCTTTCTTTTTATTCTCTTGAGGAAATGAGAACATATTTGGGACGAGTCGGGGAACGAAGTAATGGTCCGAGAGGATAGCATTAGTAGTCCTCACTATTACGTGAAATAGTGTGATAATAGTTGTAATGAGGACTCCTTTTGAGTTTGTATAATATCTAGTAGACAATATTTGTATTCAAACTCACGGTTTTATGTCGTATTGTACCACGACAGTTAGGTTAGTAAGTTGTATTTGAATTTATGTACCATGTAAGTGGCGACCCAAGATGGGTGGCGTATACCTAATTTTGGAGGCGTCACGGTTGGTATCGAGCTTAGGATATGATCTCCGGCTAAGATGTGAGAATAGTACTAGGAGGGAGAGGCGGGGAATTCCTTTGTTAGTATGACCTACCTAAATTTATTTGGTATTTAATTGGTCGGTCGAGTATAGGGATAATATGTGATATGTTAATTAACCCTTATTTTGTGGCGGTGTTTGAAAATGGCATCAGAGAATGTTGAGAATAAGAATGGAGCATGTGAGGCTGTTGATTCTCCACGGATCGATAATCGGGATAATGTACAACGGGATGGCGATAATCCTCCGTAAACAACAACACCGATCAATTGACTAACAAGCAGATGCGTTTAAGAGGTTTGTAGAATTCATGCAACATCGCATCGACGAAAGCTACTCCGTCCAAAACGTAGGTGGAAACACGGAAAACTCTCGGTGGTCACCGCATTAAACAATTCGAGCTGGGACCACCGGAGTTTAAGGGAGAGCCAAAACCACTTTGGCGGAAGCATGGATAAAGCAGATTACCAAGATATTTGATGTCTTGGGATGCTCAGAGGAAAAAGGTTCCTTTCGCACGCCTTTTATGTTGCTTTCGGAGAAGCGACATGGTGGGAATTCCAGAAAGCGTACTCGACTTCTTTGTCTTGAAGATATCTTGGGAGAAGTTCCAGAGGTACATTCAACGACAAATACTTTCACGAAAGTATTCGCCGCATGAAGGAGGTGGAGTTTATCAAGTTGGAACAAAACAATATGGCCAGTGTGTCGCAATACGAGGCAAAGTTTGCGGAGTTATCACGATTCGTCCCACTTGGTGGATAATGAAGAAGAATGGCACGAATGTTTTTAAGAGGTTTGAAGCGGAGATACGTCGACATCTTATTTCATAAAGCGTGTTTTTATTAGGATGTTGTAAATAGGTCTCGATTAGTGGAAGTAGCGATAACGAGTCAGTATAACTAAAAGAAAGTAAGCCGGCAAAATTATAATACCGGTGAGTAGTCATCGTGAGCGGCGGTGACAACAAGCGTGGAGGAATCAGCGGGCGGATATGGTAACCACCGGTGGTAATCGGTACGAAAACAATAAGAATGGACATTTCAAGAAAAGGAGATTCAACAATGATGGAAAGATGTAAGACCAAAGACTTTTGTTGTTAAGGAAGGAGAAGGACCATCTATTATATGCTTCAAATGTGGAGGAGAGGGACACATCGGTCGAAAGCTGCGCCGTGTCGTCAAAGCATGTTATAATTGTGGAAGAGAAGGTCACTTAGCTCGATTTTGTCGTTCTAGAAGACAAATTCAACTAGGATGGAGGCACCAAAGGTTGTCCCGGACAAACCAAAGCCGGTAGTTTAAGAGGCGTTTTTTTTTCTCGTGACGAGGAACACGAATAAGATTATCACGGGTAAGTAATCATAAGCTCTTGCGAAGTCTATACTGAGTGTTAGATACCGATTCTACCCACTCTTTTATTTCACTAGTTGCGTTCAACGTTTAAATTTGACTCAGGAGAAGTTAGACTTTGACTTATTGGTTGAAACTTCGTTAGTAGGAGCCTTCGTTATTCTTATTATTTTTAAATTTTTTTTTATTCAAATAAACACTTTCACGTTACTGTCGATCTTATCTTTTGAAAATACTTGCCTTTGATGTGATTTTTGGAATCAATTGGTTAACTACTCATCATGCTTTTCGTAAGGTTGTTAGCTTTTATATTCATAACCATCCCATTATGCGAATTCAAAGTAACCAAACCACTAAAGTCAATCATTGTCATATCAAGCCATAAGTAAAAGAGCCCCGAACCTTTCGTTGTTAACTTCCTTGTGTGGAATGCACCGAAGCGGACTTTACATGGCGACATCGTGAATGAAGATGGCAAGGTTATAAGTATCATTGTGAGGTCTTTATCTAGGTTAAGGGATAGAAGTCGCGAGTTGGTTTCAATGTGACGTCTTATCCAAGTCTTGGATGAGAGTCACAAGATTGAATGATATTTCTATTATTAATAAATTTCTGGCGTATTCTTGAAGACTTCTTAGCCTACTTAGAGCGTAAAATCAAATTTTGTATTGACCCAAAGATCAAAAACCCATTTCTTAAACCCTCAAATATTTCTTCAACTAAAATGAGCAGTTTCGTGGTTTATGATGAAAGTCATAATAAAAGCATTGGACTAATGAAAATCATGGGTATATGAAGTATTAGTAAGTGTTATGATGAGTTATGTGGTTATTATGTGAAAACATGAAAGTTTCTTAGAAATCACAAAGGGTTGAAAATCGATTTTGGTGAAAAGCGTAACATGAAATTCAATTGACCATATCTCCTATTATATTTTGAATTTTTGAGTGTGGTCAAGTCCTAGAGTTAGATCAATGAGTTACCTAACTAATCCAAGTGGAATTACTGGAAAAGGTGTTGTAGATTTTTGTGTGGACTAATTTTAGCAAAGGAGGCCAAAGCTGTAAATTTCGAAAATGCTCTCGCCTTGAGAAACTTTAAGGGACTGTTTTGGCCACTTAAATTATGAGAAAAATTCTGGCCTTTTGGGACATGAAAGTATATGGTATAAAGTACCTCCTGTCCAAAAATGAGCTCATTCGACTTAAAATGAGCAAGTTATGACTATTTCAATATTTAGGTTTTTCCAGGCGAAAAATGCTATAACTTAGGAGTTCTATAACTCAGATGACCATGAAATTTAAACTAGAAGCTCACGTTAACATGTGTAAGGTCCTGCCAAGATTTGGGAATTTTTGGAGTTAAACTTGAGGTAGCTAATTTCTTAAGGAATTAATTAGAAATTAATTTTTGAAAAATAGTAAATGAATTTTAAAAATTCGAGAAAAATATATTTTCATCATGGGACTATATTATGCTAAATCCCAAAAAAGAAATATTTTTGGGACTGATTTGGTATTTTTCATGAAAATAGTTTAATTCTGAACATATGAGTTAAATATGTTATGTGAAGTATGAAAGTTGAAAATAGGATTTTATGGCTAGAGAATCCTATATAGAGTATATGCATATTTTTTGATTTGATAATTGGTGATGATATCTTATGAGTATGGCATTTTGAATGATTAAATGCATTATATGGTAAAGCGTAAGCAGTTAAGATAAATTGTTTATAAATTTAAGAAGTGATTAAAATATTGTTATAATATTAATGATATTAGATTATGAGATTATTAAGTGATTGATAACATGGGGATATTCTTGAATCTCGGATAAATTATATTATAAATGTTTAATATTTATTCTTTATCTCATTTGATTGATTCTTTATATCATTATCCTCATACTTACATTATGTTGAAAGTCATCTATGGCTGTAATGCGTAGATGGACTTGGTATGATTATGAATGAGGATTGTTGGGTATAATCATAGTAGTAAATGAATACACAATTATCTTTGGTAGTAGTGCATGGATAATTTGTGGTCGTGATACTTAATGAATACACAATTATCTTTGGTAGTAGTGCATGGATAATTTGTGGTCGTGATCTTAATGAATACACAATTATCTTTGGTCGTAGTGCATGGATAATTTATGGTCGTGATCTTAATGAATACACAATTATCTTTGGTAGTAGTGCATGGATAATTTGTGGTCGTGATACTAATGAATACACGATTATCTTTGGTCAGTAGTGCATGGATAATTGTGGTCGTGATATCTTAATGAATACGATTATTTTTGGTAGTAGTGCATGGATAATTTGTGGTCGTGATCTTAATGAATACACGATTATCTTTGGTAGTAGTGCATGGATAATTTGTGGTCGTAATCTTAATGAATACACAATTATCTTTGGTAGTAGTGCGTGGATAATTTGTGGTCGTGATAATCTTAATGAATATCCTTGGCACGTAGTGCGGGGATGATTCGATGATATGGATTAATTATTGAAATTTGAGTCTCAAAGAATGAAATATTAATTCATGGATGTGGTAAAAGTCGTCTTTGGTAGTAGTGCATTGATAGACTTGGTATGATTATGACCACGGATTATTTGGTATAATCATAGTAGTAATTGAAAACACGAATATCCTTAGCCAATTAGTGCATGGATAATTTATGGTTGTGATACTATTGTTGAGTCTCAAAGTATTATTGGTTTTCTGATTATATATCTTTGGCTTGTAGTGCAAAGATGAATTGTTAATGAATATCTTTGGTAGGATTGCAAAGATGAACTTAATATTTTCAACGATAAAGGTATTCAAGGTATCCTCATCTCTTTATCATATCATATCAGTCGTTACCCTAATTTCGGCGAAATTCCATAAGGAGGGAGATTGTGAGACCCCAGATTTTATCGATAAAGATTTAAATTTTGTTGAAATAATTTTTAATATTATGGTGTGAATTTAAGATAATATTATAGTTGTGGGTAGTATTTATAAATTTTGCAAAAGTATGCAGTGGTTATATTATATTCGATTGGTCGGGGAATATTCGGTTTAGCGGGGAATATTAAATACAACTACTCAATCATTGGTGGACCCTAATGTAATTATTGTCGGATTGAGAAAGCGACAAAAATATTTTATTGAAATAACGGCGGAAGTTTCACAAGTAGTTCTTGTTGAACTACTTTCGGTAGTAAAAAAATGCGATGAATACGTGTGGTTGCATAAGAAGCACTTACGGTATTGATTATTGATGTTTATGTGAGAAGTCACTCGGTTTAATTCCATTTATTGCCGATTAATAATATGAATTATTATAAGCGATAATGACGTTTTGTTTTATTTGTATTATTAACGTAATAAAAGCGAAACATCTTTTATATAAAATAGAATACTTTATTAAAGTTATTACATAAATAGAATATATTATATTTTATTATGCATAGTGTTGCATAGTGTTTTGCGTAGTGTTTTGCATAGTGTTGCATAGTGTTTGCATAGTAAAATATTTTATATAAATAGAATATATGATATTTTATTTAAAAGATTTTGTTTTAAATATGAACCGTCGATTAAAGTAAATCAATACTGGATAGTTCATGGATTAATTACTATGCATTCTATTTTCCTATAAATGAAGCTCATTCCTTCATTATTTTCTTAATTAATTCATTGAAAACTCAGAGAGAAATTATAGAGAGAAGGTTTATAGAGAGAAAATTATAGAAAGAAGAAGAGTATTCTGCTACTTCACTACTTCTATATTAGGTTCTTTTACGGTGAGGGGTGTTATTCTTTCTTCTTGAAGAGAACTTCGTTATTCCATTCATTATTATTACATTGGAATAACTGTAATGATGGCATACCTATACATAACTTTGTATACGGCGATACCCTATACTTGGTGAAATCTTTATGTTATTCCATTGCTATTATTATTACATTGGAATAACTTTTGTACGCTGTGAGTTTACCTATACTTGGTGACATTCTTCTATTATTACATTGGAACATCACATGCATGTGTTTTACACGGACTGGTTTAAATCTTTATTATTATTACATTGGAACATCACATGCGTGTGTGTTTTACACCTGGGACTGGTTAAAATCTTTATCATTCTCATTGGAATATCCTATCTCGTGTGTTTACACAGGATCCGGTTCCATCTTTATTATTACATTGGAACATCCCGCCGATTGTGAATTTCACACGATCGGTTCCGTTATTATTATTATGTTGGAATAACACATCATATGGCGAAATCCGCGTGCGTGGTGATTTCTTTTGTTATTCCATTCTTTATTATACCCGGTTGGTTAAAACTTTGACTTTATACTCCATGAAATTAGTAGAATATCCTTGATATTTGCGTTTCATCCAAATATCTTTTCATGGAAATATTCTTCCGATCATTCTTGAATTTTACTAATTTGGGACGTTAATAATTCCCGGATAAAATAATTCTTGAACTTGTTTTATTGAATTCTTATATCATTGTCATCATCCTCATGTTTATATTATGTTGAAAGTCATACGTGGCTTTGTAGTGCATAGATGGACTTGGTATGATTATGACCGAGAGACTATCCGGTGTAATCATGACCGTAATAAATGATGTGATAAAAATCCTCGATTAGTAGTAGTGCATTGGTGGACGATTGTTGGCATGATCATGACCATTAATGAATACACAAATATTCTTGGCCCGTAGTGCATGAATAATTGTGGTCGTGATACTCTTTAAAAACAACATCTTGGCAGTAGTGCGGGGTGATTCGATGATGTGGAATATTTATTAAAAGTCGAGTCTCATTTATAACTTGATGAAAAACCTTTTAAAACCTAAAAGATAGTAGACTTTATTTTCTACTTGACTCTTTTAATGGATTGCGATATTTCGCTGCAGATTAAACCTGGTTGTCTATTGTATTTTATCGGTTTAACATTGTTGAAGACTATTGATAATTTATTACGCATTATCTTAGTCATAATATTTCTTCTTTGGGCTAGTTGAGCTCACCCTTTCTTTCCTTTGTTCTCTTGAGAAAATGAGAATATATTTGGGACGAGTCGGAGAAACGCAGTGATGGTCACGAAGATAGCATTAGTAGTCCTCACTATTACGTAAAATAGTGTGATAATAATCTGTAATGAGGACTTTTTGTTTGAGTTTGTATAATATCTAGTAGGCGATATTTGTATTTAAACTCACAGGTTTATGTCGTATTGCATACCTATGATTATGTTAATAAGTTGTATTTAAATTCTGTACCATGTAAGTGGCGACCCAAGATGGGTGATGTATACCTAATTTTGGGGGCGTCACAGAAATAAATGTAAGTTCTTGGATGATCACAATTTTTATCATGAATTTATTCTCAAATTGATCCAAGGGATAAATCAACTTTTGGGGACACGATTTATAATTTGGTATCCGAAGTAAAAAAAGTTATAAACTGGTGATTGTACTTGAAAAATGTTATACTCTGTTAAACATTAGGGACACGATTTACAATTTGGTACTCGAAGTGAAAAAAGTTACAAACTGGTGATTGTACTAAATTTTTTTTGTAATCTTGTGCTTGTACTTTCCAATTTTTAAATAATCGTTAAAATTGATCCAACGAGAGAGAAATATACAGAGAGAGAAGCGAAGTCGACGCGAAAAAGATCCTCGATATTTTGTTTCATTTTTTCTTGCCTTCCACATTCGCACCATTGCTCCACAGTGGCACCGACTTGGGAACTCTGGTGTAATCCATTCATTTTTGTTGCATGAACTACAATCTTCTTCCCCGATTTCATTTATGATTCCACTCCAAGACGGACTCATCCTTTCAATTAAACACTCAAAACACTTTAATAAATATATGGGAACCGGTAATTAATGGAGAATCGAGACAGGAAGAATGAGAGAAGAAGAAGAACAGAAGAAGAAAACCCTAATTTTCAAACTGAATAAAGATGAAACCCTACTGTTTAACAGAGAGTAACATTTTTTGAGTACAATCACCAATTTGTAACTTTTTTCACTCCGGGTACCAAATTGTAAGTCGTGTTCCAGTACAGGTACCAAAAATTGATTTATCCCTTAAATCAAATATCTAAAGTATCTCTAACTTATACTCCCCTAGGATAAAAGTCCCGGTGGACTTTTCACATATATTAAGAAGATGAATAAAATGTCAAAATTGCTCATAATAATGTCATTAAATATGGAGAGAGAATTAGAATAGGAAAAGTATAAGATATTTAATGCTACGGGTATAATAGAAAAATATGTGTAAAAGTTTGGTTATTAAAGGAAAATGGACATTTAACATGTGATTATCCAAAATAGTAATAAAGACTTTTATCATGGGACAGATGAAGTAGTTTTTTAAATTTATTTTATTTGGTTCGAGAGACCAATAATGATGTAACATAATTCGAATAATAATTATTTTTAGAATAATACTAGAGACACAAACTATTCTACAAATATTTTACAAACTGTTGATGTGGCATACTCCACCTCAGTATATTGTGTGAGGCCGAAAACTATATTAAAATAATTTGTTGATTAATATGCTGAGGTAGAGTATGACACATCAATAGTTTATAAAATATTTGTAAAATAGTTTGTCTTTAGCATTACTCTTATTTTTAACTCTCTCATTTGTGAGATTGAGAGGGTGTGTTATTATCCTCCAGCCCAGGTGATTGGTGCGCCACCACTTTGACCCAGAAGGAACAACTGAATTTCCAATTTTGTGACCGTTATAGCTAAATCTAATATAGCCCCCTTAACGCTGAAAAGTGTAAAGTGCCAAACTTGAATTAGCGAATTCATGCTTCGTGCTTCTTCTTCTTCCAAGCGTCTCATTTTAATCCCACCATACCTCTTTCATTACTCTGTCACCCTCCACCATCAAACCCAGATTGAACTTACTCAAGGTTTTCCCACTCACAATCAAATTCTCGACTTCTTCAATTACCTTCTTAAACAATCCATTACCATTCAACAAACTAAGCAGATTCACTCCCAAACCCTGCTCCATGCCTCGTCGGCCTCCGCTTTCTTGGCCGCCGGACTTATCTCCAGCTATGGCAGATTGGGTGGTCTCAATGATGCCCGTAAGGTGTTTGATACTATGCCAATGGAATGCATTTCGAATTTACTTCTCTGGAATTCAATCTTGAGAGCTAATGCCGCAAATGGGGAATTTAAAGAGACCCTTATGCTTTATCTTAGGATGAGAAATTATGGGATTTGGGCCGATGGTTTTACTTTTCCTTTAGTTGTGAGGGCTAGTGCTCTTCTGGGTCATGATAAACTTTGCAAGAGTATTCATAGTCATGTTTTACAGCTGGGCTTTCAGAATCATATTCATGTTGTGAATGAATTGTTGGGTATGTATGGGAAACTTGGGCAAGTGGACGTTGCAGGTCAAGTATTTGACAGAATGGTGGACAGGAGCCATATATCTTGGAATACTATGCTTTCTGGGTTTTCACTTAATTATGATTGTGATCGCGCTTTTGAGATGTTTCAACGGATGAAATTAGAAGGTTTTGAACCTAACCCCGTCACTTGGACATCTTTGTTATCGAGTCATGCCAGGTGTGGGCGTTGCGGAGAAGCTTTGGAATTGTATGGTGTGATGAGAAGTGAAGGTGTTGGTTGTACCGCTGAAGCACTTGCTGTAGTTATATCGGTATGTGCTGAATCTAATGATTTTGATAGGGGTGAGGTGATACATGGATATGTTATAAGAGCTGGTTTTGGGGACTACTCGTTTGTTAAAAACTCTCTTATATGTATGTATGGGAAACAAGGAGCTGTAAGAGACGCTGAATATCTGTTTTCAGAAATAGAATCAAAGAATATAGTGACTTGGAATGCTTTGATATCATCTTTAGCTGAATCTGGTTTATGTGATAAGGCTTTCGCTATATTTTCGCAGCTGGAGAAGTTAAATGTGTATCCTATGATGAGGCCTAATGTGATAAGTTGGAGTGCTGTGATTGGTGGATTTGCTTCCAATGGGCGATTTGAGGAGTCTTTGGAGCTTTTTAGACAAATGCAGCTCACTGAAATGATGCCCAACTGTGTCACAATTTCTAGCATTTTATCAGCGTGTGCAGAATTATCAGCACTCGTTCTTGGTCGGGAAATCCATGCTCATGTGATCAGAGGTTTAATGGATAGTAACATTTTGGTGGGAAATGGATTGATAAATATGTATACAAAATGTGGTAGTCTCAAGGAAGGGTATTTAGCATTTGAGAAAATAAATGGTCGGGATTCATACTCATGGAACACGATGATTGCAGGGTACGGTATGCATGGACTTGGTGAGAATGCTCTAAGAACCTTTAGGCAGATGATTGAAGCTGGATATAAGCCAGATGGTGTTACTTTTGTGGCTATTCTTTCTGCATGTAGTCACGCAGGGCTTGTTAGAGAGGGTCGTAAGCTTTTTCATCAGATGAAAAGTAAGTTCAAAATTGAACCCCAATTGGAGCACTATGCTTGCACGATTGATCTTCTCGGCCGTGCTGGGTTCCTCCAAGAAGCAAGCGACATCGTGAAAAACATGCCAATGGATCCCAACGATTGTGTTTTAGGAGCTCTTCTAAACTCTTGTAGGATGTACAAAAATACAGATGTAGCACAAGAGACTGCATTGCTGATTTTCAGTCTCGACTCTACAATGACTGGGAGCTACATGTTACTCTCAAATATATATTCTGCAAGTGGCAAATGGGAGGATTCTGCAAAGGTGAGAATCTCAGCGAGGACAAGGGGTTTGAAGAAAATCCCAGGCCAGAGTTGGATTGAGGTGAAGAAGAAAGTACATATGTTCTCATCTGGGAAAGCTGTGCAAATGGGGATGGATGAAGTTTATAGGATACTCAAGAATTTGAGTCTTCAAATGGGAATAGCGGGCTTTGATTCTGCTTAGAGCTTTGTGCTGTAAAGTGAGAGCAGAACATGCCAACAAGGGGTCGGTCATAATTAGGAGGATTGTCATAACTTTTCAATTTCTGTGTCAATGATGGTGCAGGGTAAGCCGGCTAATGATCCATCCATCCATCCATCCATCCATCCAGCCCACTATGATTTTGAGTCGATGTTTGACTTTCCTGTCTGCATTCAATTAAGCCAGAATGGAATGGTCCACGGGAGGGGCCACTAGCCAGATTTCAGAGTTGGTGTCCGCATGGACTAAGCCTATGGCAATGGTGGTAAAAATTATTCCGAGGAAATGGGTATGTGGGCATAGGCTTTGTCAAAATGGCCTAGGTGGTTAAGTGCTGGGAGCAGGAATGGAATGGAATGGATAGGATAGGAGGATCCCTGCTAATTTCTCTATGGGCCATGTGAGAGCCTAGCCTAGCCTTGCCTTGCCTTGGCAATCCTGATTGCAATTAAGAAGAATAAAATGATCAAACTTACATTACTCAATTTCTGTTCTCTCTCACTCGATTACAAACATACATGTTAACACAACTAACTAATGTACACTGGAGCGCTAACAAAACATGTATAGAGAACAACAAATCTCCAAAGGTAAAAGTAATATGTTTTTTAAGTAACAATGGTAAAAGTTGTTACCATTATATAATCATATATATTATTGTTTGAAAGTAATATTTCTATTCTTTCTATCGTAATTTCTTTTATCTTTTGTAACATATTATATTACAGATTTATTAAAAAATATAGTAATGTGTAGCACATAATCCACAATACTAATAATTATAATAAATTTTATATATCGAATTACTGTTTTTATATCAATTTTCGATGGTTTAAATCTCTATTTACTTAAATTGGTGAAGAAAATAGATTTTTTAGTTTGAGGGGGATTGATATCCTACCCTACCCTACCCTACCCTACCCTACCCTAAATAAGTATTAAATGACATGATATTCTCAAAATTAAAAATTTGAGAATGTAATTTCGATTCCCTTCAAAATAGTCTTTCACGTCGTTTGTAGGGGGCGTTAATCCTTTGAAGCAAACGACGCCGTTGATGCCAAATACATATTTATACTTTTCGCCCCTGGAGGGACGTTCCCAGACCTCCAGTATTGTACCGGGAAAGAAGGAAATAGGTTTCTCTCTCTCTCTCTCTCTCTCTCTCTCTCTCTCTATATATATATATATATATATATATATATATATAAACAGAAAAATTCGCACGTTTGACTTTCTTTTGACAGGTCGCGCTTATATTTTCTGTAAGTTCTTTAGATTCAATTTTATGATTTTCATTTTCATAGAAAATCTGTTGTTCTTTATGTTTTAGTTAACTTTCATTACTACATAAACGATGCTGTTTTGATTTATTATTAACCCCTCTCGAAATTTCTGTTTTGTTTATCTGTTTATAGTAGTAAGTAATTTGTTGATTAAATTCAATAAAAGTCAATATTCAGCCTGATTAGAAAAAGTGAATCTTGGTTAATGGTATATATATCCCCTTTAAGGTTTTTTAAAAAAAAAAAAAAAAAAGAAAAAAAGGAAAAAAGGAAAAAAGAAAAAGAAAAAGAAAAAAAAGAAAGAAAAAGAAATTAAGGTAAGCTTTTCTTTTCTATAATGGTGTGAAATAACATTTATATAAATTATAAGTGAATTGAAATGCCTAGTATTCAACTGTTTGAGAAAATTTCAGGATTAAGTTAATTACTTTTTAGAGTAAATTCCAACATGAAATCTGATGCTTGAAAATGATATACCTGTGTTGGGTAGTCGACATTGGATTTGCACTATACGTGTATCTTCTAGGGCAGCGGCCTGTTGATAAATGTAAAGATACTAGTTAACTATTTATGAGGTAGGCACACCCATTTTCAGCAGAATGCATATTTTAAGATAAGTAGAACTGGGTGGAAGGGCAAAATAGTTGACAGTTTTAATTTAAATGATAAGGACCGGTCTTCTGAGAGGAACCTTTGATCTCATCACTTAGCGTTAGAAATTTTGATATTCTGACTTTACACAAAATAAATTCTAGAGGTATTCTGTCATGCAAGTGTGGGCTATGGGACTGTTGTTTCTAGTTGGTTTATTTGCTGGTGCAAGGAAACAACGTGAAGCATATTACTGAAGGAGATTAAACATTAACATGATGATTACTGAATTTTATTCTCTTCTAAGGCCTAAGAGAAAAGCTGTCTGTAGCTATTGGTGCCAGTAATGATTGGTCATATGAACTGAAAGTTGGATATGGAAGACAATTAGGAGTCAAAGTACCTTTAATAATACAAATTATCCCTACTCTGCAGGATGCTTGGTGTTTGTGGACCTTTTTTTTAAAAATAAAAAATGTGTGAAGCCATTTCACAGGTCATAATTTTCGTATTTTGCTAGACTTGCAAAACCTTTATAATTTGAAATCAAGTATTACTGCCCTGCAAAGGGCCACTTCAAGTATTGACATCTCATCATTTGTTGCTAGTTCAAATCGCAATTAGAACTGTTCCGTCATGTTGAAGAACTAACGGTGAATTTGATGAATCGGTCATTGCATTTTACTTTTCAAGGATTTAAATGTCATTTACTCACAGAATCAAATACAAAACAATAAAAGCAAAATCCGGGAACTACACCCAGTGATTTCAAATACGAAATCACTGGGTGTAGTTCCCGGAAAACCTGGCTTGCTTGGCTTTACAAAGCTAGATTACTAACGCGGAGGAATTTTTCGTTGGTTGAACGAGCTAGCCAGCAAACCCCCCTAACTCACCTCTTGCTCTATAGAAAAAGTCCTTTATCCTTTTAACTAGGAGAGAAAGCTCCGCTAGCTGCCCCTTTGCTCTATAGAAATGGATGGAAATGCCCAATGCATGCAATACCTCTACAATATACAAGCAAAACCATGCGAAAGGTGTTTGTTTTTTAAGATATTGATCACAATGGGCAGATTTTGTGTATGCTCTCTATTTGGAATTTGATGAGGCAGCTTGTTGCTTGGGAAGTTGCGCTGTTGTGTTGACTTGTGCTTGCCAAAACAAGTATACAAATTTAACTTTTATTCTAATCCCTTTTTAATTTACTGTTGAAAGCTAATTTTAGCTTCTATCTCGGTATTTCAGAACCATTTATTATGACCTTAGTTTTACTAGTGTTTGCTAGATACAACTTTTCAGTCTGATGTATTACTGGCAATTGCAGGTACAATAAAATATGGCAGTAAAACCAACAGTCGCCTTTAGGGCTATATTAGTAGGAGGTGTAGCTGCATTTGCAAAAATTGCTGGTGTAATGAAAGCTGCAGGTGGTGCAAAAATTGGTGTAGCAGCTGCAGCCATGACAGCTGCGGCAGGTGCAACTATGTCGGGATCAAAACAGGATAAAAAGGAGGCTTCTAAGTAGCCTTTCAAGTGAATTCTTCTCGGTTTGGCAAGTTAATAATACGAGCATGTAGGAGACTAATCTTTCCATGATTTTATGGGGAAATTTTAGTTGTACTTTCCTGCAATGGGATGGGATGGGATGGATGTTTAATCAGTTGGAAATACTTAAATGTAGTTTAGTTGAAATCAGTAGACAACCACATGATCTCGAGGTTAAGAGATTGGGCTTTTGTAAGTGGGAAAGAGGAGTTATGATTCATGAAACGTTTAATGCATTAGACTTGAGTTTACCATATAATACTAATGTTATTGCTAACTAGACTGGTATCAGAGCTCTTGAAACCAGTTTGTGTTTAATGGTTAGGAACATTTTGGATATTTTACTTGGTTGTAAAGGTTAATCACCGTTGTTCAGTCTTACGTGCAGGTTATAGAATTCATGCCAATTAATTTGCCGCAACACATAACAACAATTGTAGAATACCCAGGAAATCATCTCATTGTTGCCTTTATCCACATTATCTCTATGGATTTGTTTTCTGATGTTTAGGACGGACAAGGCTGTGCTTATAGTTTAGAAGCTGTTGATGGGTTTCTGAAGGCATGTCAACATTGCCTGAGCTGATTGCTGCTAATAATTATTGAAATGGCCTATGGCGATGGCATTTCCAGTTTGTATGTGATGACCAAATAAAAATATAGCCACGATAATAACACTTGTTTTCAAATTTAGCTGATGACGGCAAACTACGCTATGTAGTGGTTTGTCAATAAATAGCCATTCCTCTTCATGCATCAATTGTTGGGGTACTACTTTTACCCAGAAACTAGCTTAACATTGTGTACGATGATTTTTTTTCTTTTTCAATTTCTTCAAAAATATATTATTTAACTAATAATGTATAATTGATTCTTGATGAAAAATTAAATAAATTTAAAAATCTAAAATAATAGCTCATCTATTAAAATAATTTAAATGATAGTGTTCATTTTAATATTAATAATTTATTTGTTTTTATATTCATATATCCGTCTATTTATGTAATATTAATAAATCAAACAGTTACACTTACAAAAATTTAGTACTAATAATTTATTATATAATTAAATATTATTGTCATCAAGAATGTAAATTTTAAAAACACTAACTAAATTAAAAAATGAACGAGAATAAGATATAATGGACATATTATATATATATATATATATATATATATATATATATTCCCCTCCCCCTCCCCCCCCCTCCCCACCCGTCTCAAAACGCTTCATCACCTAACCACTGTAAATTATGCTAACCTGACCATAATTATTATTGGTCTAATCTCTAACAATCATATAAATGTGGAATAATTCCATTTCAAGTGTTTTTTATTCCTCTTCACCCAATTGTGTCCTCTACAAGTAGAGAACTGCGATAATTGAAACACGTTCTGATGCTGCCTCCAGAAGCAAAGCTTCAAACATGCTCTTCCGATATATAAAAGCATGAAGAAGAAAGTCTAGGTCCAGACAACACATGATATATATATAAGCATTAAAGCAATGATATACCACTCCGATCAAAGCCCATGCACCTTTGAACTCCTTGATCCACACGTGAAGTCTGGGTGGTCTACAGAGCTCAGTACAAGCTGCGGGTTCGGAGATTCTAACTCAAGTATGACCTGTAAGGAGTTGAAGCAAAATACCTTTACTGAGAAAGTATATTAGCATCATAATAGCAAGTTTTTTCTCAACTTGAATTCAAAAATTATACAGAACAGATTAGTTTTATTCAAGACAGCCTTGTGATGTTCTTATTGTTTAAAAAAATGATGTAAAACTGCATTTGGGATCCTAAAATGTGTATTCATGCTTTCCCAAAATAACACACAAGGGTTTATACAGTTAAAAGATGGCAAGGTAGAGCCTTTAGTTTGGTTGGTTGTTATCACTTTGGCTTTTGCTGCTATCATCTCTGAGAAGACAGCAGAATAAGAGAGAACAGAAAATCTAAAGCAAGCCAAGACAAGGTGCATACAGGAAACTGTAAATAGCAATATACATACTGACAATCAAAATTGCAATCACCGCCCATACATGCTACAGAGCACTAGCACAAATAGGTAGAAACTTTCAGTTGTGGACATGCCTCCATGGTTACCTCTTGTTCAGTTTGAAATAGGGTCACCGCATTATGCACCATAAAACTCAATATTCAAATATATAGTATAGACATATACATTGCACATACAAAAAAATATGTGTGGGTGTGTGCGCGCGCGCATATATATCATTTAGCATATCATACCACCACATTTTCCCCGTGACGGAGGATTGGAGCAGGGACATAGAGGTTGCATTGTGGTCCCAATGACTGCAAGAGTAGTCAATTTTTTAAAGGTACATTTAATATAAAGAAAACATCATGTCAGAAACCAAAACGCCCCATTCCACAAAAAGATTCTCATTTGAGTTTGATCCTAGTTAATTTGCAACTTTTGATGTGATGTGAATTTATTTTTAATTCTCGAAATAACACTTTTATAGTTGGAAAATGGTAATACTTTTGAAGTAGTTTACAATATCAACGAATCCATTAATCAAAATCAAATAAGATCACATAAATTTTGAATTTTAGGACTCGCAAATGAGACTCTTTTTGTGGAATGGAGGGAGTATCATGAAATAGCTCAACTGCAAGCATTATCTTACCGGCCAATATCTTCCTATATTAAATTCATTGACAAATGCAATCCCTTTACCCCAGCCAGTAAATGATATGAAAGAATCTTGAATTTTCCCAACAGTAAAATGACCAACATAGAAAGCTGGTTCTATTGAGAATGAGTCTGCAAAATTAAGAAATTAGTCAGATGACAATTAACTCCCTGCTTTCTGTCCAGTCTCCAGCTTATCTTCTCAGTGATTAAGACATAATACTTTTGCAAATCAGTTCATTCTACGCGTAATTCTAATACTTGCAAATCAGTTCATTAGTGAAATTACCAAAGTGATCTTTCAATTTTTTGCGGCTGGATATTTTAATGAAGTTGGAAAGTGCATCCTGAAAGATGGGATTGATTTTCTGGACTTCGTCTATTTTATGGAAAGGAACTGAAAGCATCTTCCACTTATGCAGAGGTATTCCATCTAGATAAACAGAGGACAGAATACCCTGTAAAAACATTAAAAAAAAAAAAACTAGTATCAACAATCTTTTACAGAATCAAAGAGGATAAGAGAGGGGCTGATGGGGTTTATTGTTTTTTGTTTTGTTTTTTTTGGGGGTGGGTTGGGGGGGGGTGGGTTGGGGGGGGGGGAGAACTAGTGGGCAGAGAAAAAGGTAATAAAGTCTAAAAATGGCAAGAACAGTTAAGTAAGTTTAAAGTAGTTCTAAAAGTAAGAGAATAAAAATTGGTGATCTGTATATTCACATGTGAACCCTAGTATGAAGAGGTGTAGTCTAGATGGTCAGTACCACTTAAAAGGTTTAGAGGATGCTAATATCAATAAGGTACTGACAACCCTGCAAATAAATGCCAAAAGGAATTCAAAAATAATGAAGAGAATAATTAAGAACCGGGCACAAGGGGTAGTGGGGCCATGTGAGTGTGACACTGTACATGACTAAGAGCATCCCAGTTTCAAACAATTACAATGTAGAGTATTTTATCTTTTTTTAAAAAAAAATTGTTAAGTATTGGTACAGTCGTTTGTCAAGTAAAGAATGCAACATCAGATTAGATAAAATTCTTCATCTTAATAATTTTCACAATTCATATCTTACAGATGATATCTGAAAACACAAGACTTGTGCAGTATAGGTGATTGGTTGCCCGTTGCATCTATACAGTATTTTATGCAAACATTGCGCTTTGGTCCTCCTAACCTTATTGCACCTTGTGCTGCCAACCATATTCGTTTATAAAGAGCATGATTTAGATTCGAAAATCTGATGGATACTTATTTCAAATACAAATCAAAGTGATTAAACATGGATTCAAGGGATACAGTCAGCAGTGAATTGATAAGGTAAAAATATCGTACATACCTATAATGTGATATACTTTATGGGGGACGATATACTCATCTAATGTCATTTATGCAGCAGCATGAGTGCAAAAATTGTGCAGATTGGATACTTATGCTATAGCATGCTATGGTTTGCAGTACAAGTTGTTATATTCTAGTTATAAGGCTATCAATATTATTACCTTTTTTATAGTAAAAATATTAGCAATTCTTACATCAGCAGCAAAATTCAAAATTTGGCCTCACCAAAAATGGCAAATAAATATGTAAATAATAAAGTATACACAAGCTACTAGGGATCTTGAAGGATATAGGTGCCTCAGCAAACACTACTACGCTTTATTAAGGTATGACTACCAGTAAAAGGGGTTTATATAAAGAGAAAAAAGGTCATAAAGACAACATAGTAGTGCTGCATGAGTATGAGCTCGACGATAAGCACAATAAAAATGGGTTGTGTGCAAATAACAGCTCACAAGAAGAAAAACTTGAACAGTAAAAGTTGAATGACATCAAGAATCACGAAAAGGACCTGGAAACAACAATAAAAACCATACAAAAACATATCCAAACGGACCAAACACAAAGCACTAATTTTAGGAATTTGTACCTTCCTGTCAAACATATATGGCCCATAATTCACACGACCCATGTTTTCAACCTATAAATGCAGAAAAGGATTCAAGAAAGTTAAACAAGATACAAAATATAGGCCTTGAAGTATCAAAAATAGCAACCAAGAAATTAAGACGCATAGACAAATCAAATATAAATTAATATAGGAGAGTTGATTGCATAAAAACAAGATGTTTGATTGGACTTTAATGGTCCAGTCCAGTCCACTCTGAAAAGGGGAATTTGAATGAGCAATTACACCAGTTTAAAATTGGTAACCAGTAAGAACATACTCATCTTCATCAATGCATCGCCATAAAAGCATGCGTTATACAACAGATAGGACGTAAACATATACAAAAAGTATCTACATATCCATTTCTCTACCTTCCATACTGAAGTGGATGAAAAGAATGTAAGCAAATTGTCAAATACAATTATCATCATTGCAGATATTTTGTCTTAAGGCAATAAATAAAGTCCAATAATTTCAAAGCATTACAAAACAAAGGATTTCATATGGATTCATTTTTGTTTTTAAAACCAATCATCATTATTTGCAGATGTTTCTTTCATTTATCCTTTCATTCTATTTTTTTCTTGTCTTTCTACTTTTATGATGTCACATGGATTCATTTTCAGCCTACCCCAACTAGTTTAGGATAAAAGGCATTGTTTGGTTGAGTATAAACAAAGGAGTTGCATAATTCTGAATTTGTCCTATGTAATACTCCCTCTATCCAAGGATAAAAGTCCTAGTTGACTTTTTGTACATATTAAAAAAGAGGATAAAATGGCAAAATTGTTTGTATTTAAATTTTCATTTAATTGCATAATTTTCTACACATGACTAGTGATGTTCCATAAATATGCATAAAGAATATAAATATAAATATGAGAATATAATTAATAGGCAAATTTTTAACTTAGGACTACCCAAAATAGTAATAAGAACTTTTATCCTAGGATGGAGGAAATATTAGTTTGTTAGGTGCAATAGCAGAGCTATGAAAAATAACTCAATAGCACATCACCTGAAAGCTAAGCATTCACTTGTATATGTAATTATAAGAAATGATTCGTATATACAAATCAGAAGACCCTTCTGCAGCTCTAAGGTCATGGAAAGAAAAATAAATCTTACTTGTGTTTTCTCGAAACCACAAAGGAGGATCACATACGGTTGAGGAAGAAATAAGAAACAAAATTAGTAAAGCAGAAAGTTGCTGCCATCATAATAAATTAGAAAGACATATGAGTAGAAGTATTAAAGTTATATAATTAGTTAAACGTCACTCCTCAGCAAAAAAACTCACAATAGCTTCCTCCCAGCCATTACACTGTTCTTAACTCCCTTCAAGCATGAACTGAAAAGTAACTGAGCAAGATGATAATACAACCTGAAGGCATTTATTTTCATGGAAAAGGAGGGAGGGCATCACGTACCAGAATTAATAATTTAATGGTAGAAGAGCAATTAGCATTCGGAAGGCTGATAGCTTGATTTGACCATCTTTCAATTGTGCCAGCGTATCTTGGCCGTTCTTGTTTATCTTTAGAAGGGTATGAAACAAACACTTGGGCTCTGTCATGCACCTGAAGTAGAAATTATTCAGAGAAGGTAAATTCTAATATACTTCTAAATTTATTTTGTCACTATTCTAGACAATGTAATAATAAAAATTAGTGAGACCCTGGATTTGATTTGATTGTTGAAATTTAAGATATTTGTAACAGAATCAATAATTTTCAGTTATAGGAACCAAAATATGCGTCTTGGTGGTACTGCTGTAGATGTAGCCACGGAGTAGAGTATCCAAGAAATTTTAGAAGTATAACACATTACCAACGCCCTCTACTACGCCAATCATATCTCTGCAAACACGGCACAACAGTGATGCAGTTAAGTTTGTATCATGTGCTCGTAGTAATAGATCTATATACTACTCTGTCCCAATTTACTTGCCACACTTTCCTTTTTGGGATGTCTCTCAACCAAGCAAGCTGTCTTATATAAATTCTATCCAATTAACAAAGAATATAACATTTTGATAGTGACCAATTTTGAGCCCCTCTGTTGCTGAGAGAAATTTTGAATCCTTCTAATTTTGTGGCGTCAATCAAGAGAAATGTTAAGATGTTATATATCAAGGCATCCAATTTTCTTAATCTTTGTGCAAAAAAGTGTGGCAAGTAAATTGAAACAGATAGAGTACGTGTTTCACCAATACAATCTAATTTTCACGTTGTTAGTTTATTACAACTTTCCTTTCCTAACTTCAAGTCATACATTACTTTTGATTGCATAAAACTGAAACCACAGTTCAACTGTCTGAACTCACTTCTTATCCAGATAAATTTCAAGATTGAAAATTTTTATATCAAAAATCATGTAGCATAGGATAAAATGGCATGACCATAAACATATTGGTTCATGGAAAGATACGGGCATTAAAACGACTATACTTTAACAAGCATAGAAAGAAGAAAAGAGCAGCTACGGGACAGAGTCTAAAGAGAATGTGACAGAGCAAAGCCAATAATCGACTCTTCTAATAGCCTCTAGAAACCAACATCCCTTAAAGGATGTGCCAGCAAGAGCACCGAAATAATGAAATATCTTACACTCCCAAGAATCTTTATTTCGTCTCCAGAAAACAAGAAGTTATCCAGCATCTTCTGGATTCTGTCAATTGAATTCAAAGCCTCATTTCATTACATGGGCATCTCTGATGCCTATGCTAATGGAGCATCACAGTTTTACATACTCAAAATTTATATATACTAGTACATAGAACTTTGTCTTAAGGAAATAGTCTTGATTAGAGGTAAGATGCTACATATGCATCTATGACAGAAGACCCACCTTTGGTATGGATAGAGTACTTCTATTGCCTTTATAAATGTATTCAGATACATATAATACAAGCCCAAACATCTGAAGAACAAAAAAATATATTTCATCAGCTACCACTGAATGTTTAACAAAAATATAGACAATTTAATTATTCAAAAAGAAAAAAAGAAGCATTACTACGATAATACCTCACCAAAGGCCTCCATTGAAATCGGATTATTAGATTCTACCATCCCTGCATGGTCTGTAGTGTCAAGCATATCAAACAAAAATGCAATTTTTTGCAAAAGAAAACGCCCATATCCTGTCTTTTCATTATTGGGAGGGAGTGGAGGGAGGGATTCTGCACTATTATATTGTTGAATAACTCTCTGAAGCACTGAAATTCAGCAGTACCATGTTAGTAAAAGGATCAACTTCTTAGATATCTAATCAGATCTTGCACTCAAAAATGTAATCTATTATCAATATCAAATCTCAGAAAATTGCTGAAAATGTAGTAGGTAATACCATTACAGAACTACAGAAGTCCTGAATTCCATACAAAATTTAAGTAAATAGTAAATGTACCACAATTGACCCTTTTACTAAATACATAGTGAAGTGATTCAACTAAAAAGATGTCATAATGCTCTAACAGTTGATATCAATAAGACGATAATATAAATTGAAATACTTTTGAAGAACCACCTTCAGTCTACTTTTCGATAATCAATAACTCTATTACCACAACAAATTCTTGTGTTATTAATTGCTACACTTAAGTTTAACTATTAGGTATATTTACATTTATCAGAGGTGTTTATTGGTACATTTGTTTTTGTAAGCACATAAGTCGAAGAAGAAATATGCTAACCAATGAAAATAATTGTTTAAATCATGTTTCTCTTGTTCATTTGAAAAAGATGCAAGGAACTCAAAAATTAAACAACTGCAAGAAGCTGTAGCATTGCTGGTTTCAGAGGCTATTAGGAGCTCATTTTATGTATTGGTTTAGATCTAACATGTATAGAAAACATGCTTCGGTGGTCTTATTCTGTGTAAAAGTATATACATGGAAGAGATAATAATTGGAAATATAAGTAAACATAGTAATTAATAATAAATATTCATGCAGCTGTAGTTATGTAAAATGCACTCATCTGACATGGACCTCGGTTTATAAGAAGTTTAAACTTCCTAATTCTCATGAACTCATTAATATCATAAATGCTCTTCCAGACACTACAAGGCTAATGGGATGAAAATTCTCAATCTGGCACATCTTGAAACTATACTTGAATATATGAAAAGGCCTTCAAGGATAGTCATGCTTACCAGATCCCCATTGTCAAATCTTAACTTATAAGAGATTAAGTTAAGAGATGGAGTTTTATCTAGCTCAGAATCTCCTCAAACAAATGTATTCCACTCGGTGACCATGAATAGTTCACTCTTACTGGGCAGTAACCTTGGAATGCAGAGAAAAGTTTTGGTCCAAGAGAACAAACTTTTCTCATTCATCAGCACAGCCTCATAGAAGCACCCAAAATTATGCCCAAAAAATGAAGCAAGCTATGCTATCACTCTATCTTACATGTAGAGAACTTGCTTAAAGATCCAGTACAATAAGTTTTACAAAAAAGTACGAGAACAATGAATATTAATTTCCAAATAGGCTGCCTAGTACCTACTAGTTCACACATAAAGATAAGCAGAAGATTATGCAGTCATACATGTTATTCAGTTTAGGACGGTTGCAAAATATTTATAACTTTATAAGGACCGTCATCTTTTATATCTTTATACACAAGAAAAACCATTAGCATGAAAAAAACATGCACATATTAGAAAGATAGATATATACCTTTGAACTTTGCGTTGTCCACATCACCAAACTCTCTAATGGGTGCATCCTGGAAAACAGTTGTCAGTTTGATGCATATGATGAACAAAGTAACATTTACAGGTGACATGAATTTCCAAAGCAGTTATAACAAAACACATCAATATCTTCCTCACATAATCATAGGATGTAAGATCAGGCTTGTAGTCAGACTCCCCCGCACCAGTATTTGCACCATTATAAAATCCAAAGTTTGTTCCACCATGAGCCATCTAGAAAGCACAGCAGTGTACATCATGCCACTGTCAAGTAAATAATCACTTGCAAGCAAGAGTTTTTTTAGCTTTTAAGACCATACATAAAGCACAGCAGACCCATTCTTTTCCAAGATTTTTTCCAGAGCAGCTGCTGTAAAAGTAGCATCTGTTTGCGCAATATCCTCTCCCCAGTGTGTAAGCCAACCAGTATAAAACTCCCTAGAATTCTAAACATCATGAGCATCAACAAAATGTAAAGATGAACAGATGTACATATACAAATAATGGAATTTAAAATACTAACGCAGAAAGAGGGGGCGATTTCCCTGGTGCATTGAACTCCTTTTGTAACTCAAAAATAGGCCATGGTTCATCTCCAGTTGTGAAGTCAACAGCTACAAAGAAATTATTGTGCAAGTTCAAACACTGACTATTGAAATTAATAAAAAGGGTTACCAGGGAACTCTCATCGCCCCAAGAACAAAATGCCTTGTGCATTCTACCATAGGTAGCGTTCCTCGTACCCAATTTTGTTCCGTGTACCCAGTCGATAAGTGTTCCTAGTAACCTTCTGTGCAATCATACCAACAGATAATGCATAAACTGCTCCAAGGTTATATTTTGTTGTATCACTTACAAACACCCTTGCATTTGGGTTTATTAGCTTTACTAAAATGTAGTTAGAAAGTGCAACCCTACCTTGGTCAGGAAAGAATCATGCACGGTGTAAAAGATGACCATGTAAAAGGCCTGCTTCAGTTTTTTCCTAGGACATGAATTTAAAGGTCCAAACATACTACTACTGGTTGAATACACTATTACCACAAGTATCCCCGCCCACAAAAAAATTAAAATAGATAATTTAATCAACTATTATTGAGAAATTGTACAAAACATGTCCTGTAGATGAGTAGATCCAGTGTCTATACAAATAATAGTTTCCTTCTGTACCTGAATAAACAGCATCACCAGGAATGGTTCCTTTTCCAAGAGTTTCCCTAGAACCTCCATCTGTAGTATACCTGCAAATTGTCAATAGATGGTCAAGAAAACTAGAAAAGGAATACTAAGTTTTGAAAAACAACGTGGCTTGGAAGTCTATTTGAACAACGCAAGTGCAGGAACAACCTCAATGATACAAAACCCCTAATATATAAAGAATGCTTTACCGAAAATAAAGTTCACATGTATGTGAGTGGATAGATCAGTACCGAAAATCAGATCACCAAGATGTGTACTATGACATGATACCTAAAAGATATCTTCCTGACAGTGTGACCTACTGGCCTATGAATTGAAGTTTCCATTCTACGATACTCTGAGCAGTAATTACTAAGATAGGATTTGACCCTAGGCAGGTGGAGGTAGCAGATGCATACAATGGACCTCCCCGCTCATCGAGTGACAAGCATTGTGAAAATCTATCATTCTCACAACTGCGCATGGCAGTACCACCATGGCACCACAACCAACAGATTTGTCCAATAAGCATGCACTCATTGATCTTTTATCCTGGCCGTCCCTCTAAGGATGCATGATGTCAATTGATAAAAGGAGGTCCATGGATACAAATGCCTTGATCTTGGACAATAAAGCAATGATGATACATCAAGTTAGGACCTGCCATCTCAACTTAAAAAGCAAAGATACATGTGGAGATATGTGGGAGTATGAATATACACGCGCGCGCGCGCACACACACACACACACACACACACATATATATATCATCAGAGAATATTTATTAAAGTTGTTCTCAAATTCTCGTGCATAATTTTTAAATTAAGTCTTTCCTGATCTTAATTTTGTTTAATATGGCATTCTTAATCATATTTCTTTAACATTTAAAATATGTCATCCCATAATAATACAAGTTTAATGGATACACATTAAAAAGTGTCCAAGAAGTATTGCATACATGTTTTAAAAGAAATTTAAGTATGTAGGTATCCACCGAGTATCCAAGTATGTCGGTATCCACTGAGTATCCAAGTATGTAGGTATCCTCTGAGTATCTGATATGGATGTCATAATTTTAGAAGTAGTGTTTGGTAGCTGCACCAGATGCAATAGCTAGGACTTAAGTAAGGCGTGTGACAACAGTTCCCAAGTATCAGAGTATTTTGTAATTATAAAGTCATTATGTAATGACACCCAGTTTTGATGCCAAATCACAGATCTTAATATCTTATACACTGAAGTTTAACAACTAAACTTAACAACAATTATACAACATTGCCACAAAGATATATCAACATTTACAAAACACATAAAGCAACTTACAAGATTAACTCTTCTCCAAGGTGCCCTCTGGCTAATGTTACCAGATGATGCAGGTATGCTTTATCATCTCCATATGAACCGAATTCATTTTCAATCTGTCACAGTAATCTTCACTTCATGAAATAAGTAATGTTGAAAACTGAAAGCTAAACAAGAAAGCGATCAAAAAGCTCAACTATACAAGTCAAGTCACAATAACTTTATTTAGCATGGATCATGGCTAAATTGGATTCCAATTCTATAATTATTACAGTACGAGGTTTTTGCAGAGTATACAATTTACAGTATTTTAAATGCCTCAAAGATTATCTTATGCCTATACAGAGCTGCTTGTTGGATCCAGGAAACTTTCAAGGAAAAGGAAACAAGTAAATCAACACCCACCACTGCGCCACAATTCTACTGCATGTCCTACTTCATAACAAGAGTGACTTGTCCAAAAGTAAAAGGTAACAGATACAAGAAAGACAGATGCAAATAAGATAAAATCACCCAGATACAAATCCACAATCCTACCACAGCTCTAATCTCAGATAAACTATAGAGATGATGTACCATAAACAAAAAAGTTTATACTAGTGGCTAACTGCTCATGATTATCAACAACCTTACTCTGAAGATGCAGCAGTTAATCCAGGAGAGGCAAAAAGTTTAAATCCTCACTGGCTAGTATATTCACACAAATTGAATGCAGTGATAAATCCGATCAGCATTTTACAAATTTGTATGACTTCTAGGTTTTTTTTACTAGTTGATTACTAAATACCAATACTAAAAATTGCAATAGAGATGGGAGATAGATCAACCTACCTGGACCATAACTATAGGGCCTCCATTGTTATAAAGAAGCGGAGCCACTTTTGGTAGTAAGATACCCCACCATCTTTCAACCTGTACAACTCATAATGAAAAATAAGTAGTAAAATTTAGCCTTTGATAATGTCAAGTCCAACAAAGTTGTTCAGACACTATTATTGGAGGGTTTCAAAAACCATCGAAGAAATTGTTGTTTTTTGTAGGCAAGGAAAACATAACTCGCCGAATCAGGGTTTACTGGTGAGGTAAGAATCAGTATGGATTAATGATTGATGACTAGGAAAGAAGAGAAACTAGGGCAAACTTCCAAGGATGAGAGAGGTAGAAAGTTTTGTGAGCCTTGGTAGAATGAATGAACTGAGCTCCCCAAAATGATTTTTTTTTTTTTTTTTTTTTGGGGGAGAGAAGGAGGGGATGAAATGCTTTTTATAAGAATGAATTGGACTGCAGCTTCTGTCTATTTATAATACTCGAAGCTGAGCTTAACTTCCGGTCCCTAGCTCTTTTAGACTGTCACAAACGTTTTACTTGAGATTACTGTAATTTTCGTGTTCACAAATTTAAAAATGTGCCAAAAGCATTATACATGTTTTAGGTAAATAAGAACCTTTTATATACCATATGGCATTCAACATACCAAGTCAAGGAAAGCATGGTCGGACGATCTTAGTCTGACAGCTGGCTCTATGGCAAGTAACCAGGCAGGGAAACCACCCAAATCCCACTCTGCAACCAAAAAAAGAGGTTTTAAACGGATTTATATAAACATACATTTGCATATGCAGATGAATAGAAATATCACAAGGGAATTGATATTTCCGCAGGTTGTCCCCGCCTTTTAAGTAAATAATTTGTTTATGCCCAATTTGCCCTCTCCGATAGAAGTTTGCCCCCCCTCCTCCCTCCTCCCTCCTCCCTCCATCTGTAGTTGGCTTTTTTCTCTTTCTATCCACCATTATCACAATTTTAAATTTCCTTCATTTTAACATATCCAGAACAAAAGCCCATCTTTCTTCCATTACTTTCTTTTGCAATATTGGGTCAACAAGTGCTACTCGTATTCTCTCACCGAGGTTTTTTTTTCCACAATAAAATTGAACATTTAGTCGATGGAGCCTTTTAATTTGGATCAGCAATTCGTATTTCGGTTGCACCAATATTTGGAGATTAGATGAGAATGGATCTAGCGTGTCATGCGCGACTGCCGAAAAATCGTTGGAACTGCTAGAGTTTTCCTTGAGTTATCTTATTAGAGTGTTCCGATTACAAAGTTTGATTTTTTTTATTTCTATTCAAGATTTGTTTTTTTGGTTTTGACGTTTTTATCATGTTAGAGAGGAAGAATTTGGTTTGTTGGCTATTTGATCCAGAGAAGGTTTTACCGTTTGCAGGGAGGATGGATTAATATTGGTTAAAGGAGACAGTGATGGTGTTGGTGGAGGCCAGAAAGTCAGAGTTCGAGGAGGAGGAAGAAGAAGAGGAAGGGAGAGTGCTTGGGTAAAATGGATCAAGTACGTGGGCTAATTATACAATAAAACTTACATTTAATAAAAAAAAAAATGGGATCCACCTGTGGAAATATCAATTCCCTATCACAAAAGTTCTTTAGATCATGTGGTAACTCATCACATACTCAAAATCTAAGTGTTCATAATGCTTGTTGAAGATGAATAGCAATATTTCAATAGTTCTATTGATCAGGTGGCTCATCGCACGCATAGATATACATTACATATGCATACATATATATATATATATATATATATATATATATATATATATATATATGTATCATTTGTTCACCTCAACTCAACGTCATTTAAATCCAACATGACAAACATGTGTGTGTGTATCATTTGTTGAAGCTCCAAAATAGTTTTGGAATTTTTTCTCCAGAAGTTTATTTCTGTGTGGTAGATCTACACACTCAGAAGTACATATACAACAGATAAAGGTCCAAAAATCTAGATAAACAAAAGATTGCAAAAGATAAATTACAAGTGCAACAAAGATTTCAAAATATGGCCTCTGACAAACTGATAAAAGATATTGTGATTGAGACTGTTTTGCCTACAGTTTAGGATAAGTACTCCAAAACTAAAACCGGTATAAAAGTTCAGAAAAAGGTCAAACTAATAGGTTCTGAAGTTTTAAAACCTGATAGTTCTGACTAACCTCCACATATATAAGGCCCAGCTCGAAGCATTACCAAGAAATCCAGCTTTTGGCACAGTTGTAAAAAGGCAACTATATCTGCAATACCCTCAAAAACAAGTTGGCCCTGTCTTGGTTCATGCAGATTCCAAGGAACATAAGTTTGAATAGTATTCAAGCCCAATGCCTTTGCCCTCAAAAGTCTATCTTCCCAGTACTGAATCCGCAAAAGGATTAACGTTGTTACAATAAATCTAGACAACAAAAATTGAATGAGAAATCAAATACTAACGTGGTGACCAAATACTTGATAAAATTGTCAAACAAACTTATAACTGAACTACTTATTAAAATTTTGTAAGTTCATTACAATTTATTACTCAATTACTTGTATGGGAAACAAGAGACGCCAACTACTTCTGCATAACGGAGGAAATTTCTTGTGAAATCTTTGAATTACATTAATATTTCTCAAATAACTGAACATTATGATTAAATAAAATTTTCAGAAAATATACTACTATAAAGTTATCATGCATCAACCCAAAATAATGAGTTAACTATAAGGGATGTTTACAGGAAACTATCAAAAAAACTATACTCAGTCAAATCTACAGGCATAAAATTAAAAAAAATAGACCTGAGGAATAATGCGAAAATAATGCAAGTCCCCTCCAATAATTCGAAACGGCTTGCCATCTTTCCAGAACATGTCATTGGCAATCTCGAATTTTCGAGTGTGAACCTGATCATTACAAGTCTCAGATCATCAAAGAGAATAATGATAATTCTTCCCTATTATTACATGAGAATTTTATTGACTATATTGAGCATAAAAACCTTGAGCAACTAACTGATATTAAGAAAAATCGGCACTGCGCGAAAATAATATTTAAGAAATAAAAAAACATTGAAATCAGAAGCCAAACACACAGTATATTCCATGAATTTAACAGTGAAGTATAGAGAGAAGCTTACATAATCGGGTTGGGAAGTAGTAGAAGATAGAGAAGGGAAGAGAGAGAAAATAAAGAATAAGACAATGATTGTTGATTTACTATGGCTGTGCTTTTTCTCCATTATTGAGTTCTTCTTCAACTCAGAGTCTGGGTACTGCGCCGTGAGCGATTACAGCTTTTCTATTTATCAAATCTTACAAGATAATTGATATTTTCACAATTAAATAATTTTATAGTTACAGCTTCTCTTCCCATGTGTTAACGCCAAGATCTTTTCGTCACGTCCCAATCACCTAAAACGTTCTAATCCTGCAACGTAAACACAATAAACACCACAAGCTTCGACGGCGGTTCCGTCGGGGATATTTCGGCGTGAGAATCAAGATGAATTCATGAGGTTTATCGAAAAGCTAAGTTTATATCGCTTAAATGCGATATAGAGAAAATGATAATTTCTCGTGAATCTGTGATTTTAATTGAAGAAGTGTATGAGAACGCACTCTTGGTGGAGACTTTTGTCAAGTTATACCTCCTCGCTCAATTATCGCACAGTGCACCCACTACTACCCCGACACATTCCCTTTACCCGATGGGTTCTCGCATTGATCGCATGTAGTTTATTCTCTCGCTTTTGATCATCGTTATTACTTCTGCCGTAAATGACCGATTATAATCCCATCCACATTAATGCATGGCGGGTTCTTTAGTCAACCGACATGCATTTTTTCATCATTACTGGTCAAAGATTGTAGATATTTAAAATGTCTAAAGGATTGATCCATCGATTCGAACCTGGCCGTCTTATAAGTTTGAAATGAAAATAATATGATGATTGGGCTTAATGATTTTCATAATTCAATAATAAAGACCCAATAGAATAAAAAAGAATAAGCCCAATATACTCTACCAAAGAGATAAAATATCACGACCCAACATTCGCCCCTGTTTTTTGTTAAATGTAATGTTTAATAGTAAAACTATAAACAATCCATGATATTTTCCGAGAATCAATAAATGACAAGATGTAATTAAAACGTACCCATTTATCGCTCATGAAATGAAATGAAAGGAATTTAAGGGCCCAATTCAGAAAGGCTCTATCCATTAAATACCCGGACCCGAAACCGGACGTTTCCCATTCAAATTCCAAATTATTACTAGCATTTAATGCACCCGTCTTGAACACCGTATAACCGTCAGTATAAAAGGATAACTTTACCAAATTTGACAGTTTTACCTGTTCATTTGAAATTCGAGCGCCTTCTAAACTTTCTGATCTCTCTCTCTCGCAAATCGTCACAAATGGCTTCCCAAAACCCTGAACAGAGTTCTCCCATACTTGTAACACCCATCACTGTGGTTCCACCAAACCCTAATCTTCATGAGGGGACTTCAGGTACGAATCCCAAACAGAAAACCCAGAAAACCCCCTCTGAATACTACAGGAGTACGGAGCGATTTTCGCATGCCAACACTCCTTCTATCATAACTGAGGCTGAATTAAAGAGGGTTCGAACTCGGTTCCACATTCCAGATACCCATGCTGTTAGGGTACCCCGTTCTGGTGAGAAGATGTATCAACTACCAAGGATGGACTACCGTCCGGTGATTTTTTCTTGGAGAAGGGGTTCGCTTCCCCCTTCACGCGTCTTTATAGTGAAGGACTTGGGGGTTTTTTGGGTGTAGGATTTTCACAACCTGTGCCGAACTCCTACATCCACATTCTCGCCTTCGTGGCCTTCGCCATGAATTGGGCGCCGAGCCCTCCTCGACTTGGACTTCTTCTTCACCGCTCTACAAGATAGTACAATCCAGGAGAAGGGTTCAAAGCCCTCAAGAAACATTCTCCAAGTCCTGAGAGAAATTGACAGACGTCACGTGAACACCCCTTGAGCAATAGGGATGGCACGAGAAATGGTTTTTCGTCAAAGGCCCCGAGATCTCTTTCTACCGAATCGGGCAACTGATTTAAAAAATATCTCGCCGACTTTGAGATGTTTCAAGAGCGGGAAGTGGAAATGATGGAGCTATTTGACAACTTCAGAAGGAAGAGTGGAAATCTGGACTCCTCTCAAGTAAAAAGCATGGTTGTATGACCATAAGTGTAAGTACCAAAACTTATTTCATATATATATTTTTTGAAAATATTAGTAATATATAATTATAACATGGAATTGTTTGATTTCATGCAATGTCTTTGATCAGACCGAGCTCTGTAGAAATAAAGGAACTTGAAGATTTCTTATTCGGAAAGTCTTTGAAGCAATTGAGGCTACACCCACCGAAGCTACCCCCGAAGTAGATCCAACACCAGAAATTCATACGGATGAATTTCAAACAGAGAAACAGAGGTCAAGAGGTTCTCATACCGAAGAGACCTTCACCCTCGGCAAAAGAGAGAGGGCTACCAGAAAACCCAAAGTCACCCCTATCGTAACTCCTCCCGAACCCACACCGTAAATGTAACCAACCTCCAAAACCATTCCTCGATCAAAGGTAGCTTTACTTGATCGTCTCCGATCAAGGAGTATACTTAGGACCAAAAATTAAAAACAAAATAACTCCTTTAAGCTCGCCAAGAGCTCGGGGTTCCTCGGTCTTGGTCATTCCACCTTCGTGCCCCACAGAAAAACAGATCGAAGAGGATGGTGATCGGGGACGAAAAGGATTCCGGACGTTATCCAGGAAGAGGAAACGTACCCCTGAGTGTCATCCAAGTTCCGCCTCTACCTCACCACCCAAAGAATCCACTCCAAACAAATCTCCCGTAACCGAAACTATTCACGCAGACCCTACACCTCCCGAACAGCCTACCCTTTCTCCTGAAAGGCCGAGACCCTCTCCCGAACGTCCCGGTCCTTCAGGTCAAGGTTATCATGCCGAAGCCGTGGGATCTCCGACCCTGTGGCCCAGGTTCAACGCCAACTTTCCTTTCGACTCTCTTGAGCTTTTCGATTCACACACCGGCGACCACCACCTGGTTCGGTGATCATACGGACGGAAATCTTCTCGACGAGGGAATGAGTTATTTGGCCAAGGTAAACAATAATCACTTCTTTCTCTACATCTCTATTTCCTTCGAGTATTTTATACATTTGACTTAAATATCTTGAAAATACGTAAGTAATGTCTTTTTCTTGACGATCATTGCGTCCGAGACACATAAATGGAGAGAGCCGAGGAAGATTTTCATGCGCCAAGAGATAAATATTTGAAATCGACCTTGCATCAGAGAAAGAGCCCGGTCGTGAAGATGCTTTTCATACCATCAACGGTCTTGAGATAGAATTGGATCGGGCCAAGATGGATTTGAAGACATCGATGATTTAATCGAGGCCATTAGAGGATGAGTTGGGTGCGTCCAAAGCCGACCAACAAACTCGACCAACCCGAATCTTTGGTTTGGTTGGAGAGAACTTACTCTCAAGGCAAAAATGATGAGTTCTCTTCACCAACCGAAGCTTAGTCCTACAACTTGGTGAAGCCGAGACGAAGATTCGTGGATGAAGTCCAAGGCATAAGGCCAGCGCGCACAAGCTCGCCATAAGATAAAGGACCTTGAGGACGAGGCCTGATTCGATCAAGAGCTCCTAAGCGAGTATTCAGCAGAGTATAGAGACTTCGGATGAACTCAATGTAGAGATCATGAAGGTTTATTCGAGGAGGGTACGAGGACTGCAGAACGAGGGAAAGAGAAGTTTATCTACCGCTTCAACTGACTCTGTGACCCTTTTCAATTAGATGATGAAGGCGGTCTTGAATATATATCATGTTTTTGATTCTATGTAAATATTTAACTTTTTATGTTCATGTAATTAATTTACAATCGACTTAAATGAAATGAACATTTTATGCTTATTGATAAATCTTTAAATCGTCTTGATTATGACTTGATTGCCCGATCGATTATCTTGTCAATAATTTAGTGTCAATAAGTTGAACTAATGAACTAGATATGGCATATAACAGTTAACTTATGCAATGAAGTGAATTGAATTTTACGGACAGGATTCAAGTTAACTGAACTAATGAACTGAACTCAACACTTAAACAAAATAAATAACTTATACTCATCGATGCATCAAGAATGAGATCACCATACGTGAAGTAAATTTGGACGACAAATGAGATAAGAACCAAGACATAAGGATTAATAATGACCATTGACTTATCACCCGATAAGATCAATATAGGACCGAAAAGGACACTGGGCTACCATCGAATGGCCAATGAGTCCTACCATACCTCCTTACACCATAAAGTGACCATCGGACCAATAGTGACCATTGACTTACCACCGATAAGATCAATATAGGACCAAAAGGACACTGGGGCTACCATCGAATGGCCAATGAGTCCTACCATACCTCCTTACACCATAAAGTGACCATCGGACCAATAGTGACCATTGACTTATCACCCCGATAAGGTCAATATAGGACCAAAAGGACACAGGGCTACCATCGAATGGCGGTGAGTCCTCCTACCATACCTCCTTACACCATAGTGACCATCGGACCAATAGTGACCATTGACTTATCACCCCGATAAGATCAATATAGGACCAAAGGGACTGGGCTACCATCGAATGGCCAATGAAGTCCTACCATACCTCCTTACACCATAGTGACCATCGGACCAATAGTGACCATTGACTTATCACCCGATAAGATCAATATAGGACCAAAAGGACACAGGGCTACCATCGAATGGCCCGGTGAGTCCTACCATACCTCCTTACACCATGTGTGACCATCGGACTAATAGTGACCATTGACTTATCACCCCGATAAGATCAATATAGGACCAAAAGGACACAGGGCTACCATCGAATGGCCAATGAGTCCTACCATACCTCCTTACACCATAGTGACCATCGGACCAATAAGACCCGGTGATAATTTGTGGAAAAGTGATCTTTTATTGATATCAAACGGTTGTGTATGACTTAGATAAACCCGACTTAAACTTTATTGAAAATACTTAGAAGCCCGCCAAAGATGCCAAGTATTCTTGATCTCGGAACCATCGAGTGCCTTTAATCGATAAAGTACGGCTTTGGTACTTGATCACTTCATAGGCCCTTCCCAATTCGGCATTAGTTTTCCGTGTTTTGAGGTGTAGAGAGTTTTGGCTTTCTAAGAACGAAGTCTCCACTTCGAATCTCTGAAGTTTCGACGCCTTGTTATAATGCTTGGCCACCCTTCGTTGATAAGTTGTACCAATTTGATTAAAGCTTCCTCTCGACTTCGTCTAGCGAGGTCCAAGTTAGCCTTCATCCTTCATCGTTGTAGATTTCTTTGAATTGACCTACCAAGACTTGGAGATCCGATCGACCGGGACTAAGGCATCGCATTATATAGCCAATCGAAAGGGCGAATCCCCCGTAGTAGTCCTTGGTGTAGTTCGGTATGCCCACAGCACGCTCAGCAATTCTTCTGGCCATCTCCCCTTAGCTTCATCCAATCTACGCTTGATTTCGTTCAGTAGCGTCCTGTTGGTTACCTCAACTTGCCCATTCGACTGTGGATGAGCCACAGAAGTCTTCTTGTGCTGGATCCCCAAATCGTTCAAAAATTCTTCAAATTTTGAACCTACGAACTGGCGTCCATTGTCCGATATCAATACCTTAGGGATCCCGCTTAAAACACCATGACTCCTTTATAAACTTTAAGCATTCATTGCATTATCGATCAAGTGGTTTTGCCTCTACCCACTTAGTCATATAATCAATAAGAACTATAACGAAGCTAAACGACCTTTAGCTTTAGGTAATCGGTCCCAATATATCTACCCCCTGCATAAATGAAGGGTATAGGAGATAGAATCGAGTATAACTCTTCCGGTGGTCGATGTGGGACCAGGACTATTGAAATGGCATTTTCACATTTCTTGACGCACTCTGTAGCTTCTTTGAAAATTGTTTCATTAATAGTAACCTTGTCGAAGTACTTTATGTGCCAAAGACTTGGCGACCATATGATCACCGCATGAAATCCTTCATTGAACTTCCCAAGAGCATACTTCGGCCGGACGGAACCAAACATTTCAATAATGGTGAGGAAAATGCCAATCGATAAAGATCCCCATCAATAAGAGTGAAACTAGTACTCTTGTACTTGATCTTCTTTACCAAGATTTGATCCGGAAGGAAGGACGCCATCCGCCAAATACTCAATGTAGGGGTCATCCAACGGTTTGTTTCGTTCGAGGCACATAAGCTGCTTTCGTCTTTGAACACTCTACCGTCAGTAAAACTTCCAAATACACCGATCCATGAAAAACATCTCAGATGTCAGTAGTGGCGGCCGACAATGCATCGCAGAGAATTGTCGTTGCGCTTCTATACCTACAAACTCGACTGAAACAAAAAATTGGAGTTGGTTTCTTAATTCCGCCAGATATTTGATCATTCGGGTCCCACGAGCTTCATAATCTCCCGACAGCTGTTTAACGACCAACTGAGAATCACTATAGATAATCAACTGTTGACTTTGAGACTCTTCGCTAATCGGACACCGCTAACACCATTTCGCATCAAATTTCATTGTTCGTTGCTTTAAACCCGAATCGATGGCTCTCATTGGACCTTAAATCCTCCGGACTTATTAAAATAATTCGCTCCACTAATAGTCATCGTAGAGATCCATCTGCGCATACAACGCCCACGCCGACCCGACCTCGTTGAAGAACGGCCACTGCTTCAAACGAAGATTGGCTCCCAAGAACTCTCAAGATCCGCCGCGGTGAGCGAGCATTCTACCATAAAAGTCACCAGGCTTGGCCTTTAATGGCGATTCGGGGATGATACTCGATGAAAAATCGGGACAACTCCATAGTCCATGCTGCTAGTCTACCCGAGACCTCTGGCTTGCCCATCACCTTCTTCAATGGCTGATCCGTGTAGACGACCAGGAGTCGACCTTGAAAATACTGCCGAAGCTTTCTACTGGCAATTATTAAAGCAAAGGCAAATTTCTCAATGTTAGGATACCTGGTTTCGGCATCTCGTAGGACGTGGCTGACGTAATAGACAGGATTTCGCTTCCCACCGATCTCCGAATCAAGCTCGCTCCAATCGCTATGAACGGCCGCAAGGTACAAATATAAAGTCTCTGCTGGGACAGGCTTGACCAATAAAGGAGCCGAAGACAGATACGTCTTTATACTTTGGAAAGCGTCTTCACATTCGGAAGTCCACTGGAACGTCTTCGCATTCTTCGGTCCCTTTAATGTGTCAAAGAAAGGAAGACATCTCTCTGCAGATCTGGCGACGAACCTCCTTAAAGCCGCAATCCTACCAGTCAGACGCTGAACATCCTTGAATGACTGAGGAGTCTTCATGTCGAGGATGGCCTGGATCTTCTCTGGATTGGCCTCGATACCCCTTTGACTGACCAGATAACCCAGAAACTTTCCAGCACCAAGGCCGAAAGTACATTTGGTCGGGTTGAGTCGCAGTTGTCGATGACGAATAGTTTGAAAGCATTCTCTCAGATCGTCCAAATATTTCGAATTTTGCATACTCTTCACGATCATGTCATCTACATAAACCTCCATGTTCCTCCCCAAATTGCTCATCATCGAATATAAAGTTCATCATCCTCCGATAGGTAGCTCCAAAGATTAATGAGGCCAAAAGTCATTTTTTTGTACGATACACCTAAGCTGTGTGTAATAAAAACTGCTTTTGGAATGTCTTCTTTGCACATGGATATTTGATGATAACTGAAAAAGCATCCATAAAACTTAATAATGCATACCCCAAGTGGCATCGATGAGTGATCGATATAGAGGCGGAGGATAAAGTCCTTGAGACAAAGCTTTGTTAAGGTCGGTGTAGTCGATGCAAACTCGCCACTTTCCATTATATCTCGCACCAATACTACATTTGCTATCCACTCCGGTAATCAATCTCAGTAGATGAAGTCGTGAATGACAATTTTGCAACCTCTTCATCGATGATCCTTCGACGTTCGAGCAAATATTACTTTCTTCGACGAATCGCTTCTTGAAGGATCTATTTCGATTTATGCTCGCAAGAACCTTCCTAGCTAACCTGTGCATATCTTGTGGCTCCCATGCAAAAATATCAACATAGCATCGTAAGAGTTCCATAAGATTCGTCCAGAAGAGGTTCTCGCAAACCGAACCAATCCTCTTTGTCTTATCCGGCTTCAGATGACCAATTCAATTTTCTCCGTCCCCCAAATGGGATTACCAAGGGTTACGAGCTACTCTCGGTGAAGGGTTCAATTTCAATTGCCATCGTCTTTCTTTGTTCTTCGACGCCCATTCCGGATGAAATGATGAATTCGATAACATCTCCGGGCGAGATCCAAGTCACCCATCACCTCTCCTACTCCATGTCTTTGTGGGGAATTTGATTTTGAAATGTGAGATGGAAATTTACACGAAGAAGCGATCAACGTAGGTCTTCCCAAAATGGCGTTGTGGTAGAATCCACATGTACAACGTAAAATTTACAAGTTATCTTCACTTCTTTGAGGGCCGTGTCTTAGAAGATGACGAGGAGTTCAATAGTACCGCCACTTTGATGGATCGTCAGAAACCATATAGAGGAGCCTCTCGTCCGACCTCCATTTTGTGCTCATCGAGATGCATTCTTTGATAAGCATGGGCATAAAGAATGTCCACCAGAAGATCCGTTATCTATCAAAGATATCGTTTCACATCCACCGAACCCACTTACTTTGTGATCACCAAAGTGCCCTTCATGCTGATTCAATGGGCTCCAGAAGGATAATCTGCATCCAAGTAAATGAAATAATAGTTCCTTGGAAAGGCTGTCAACCTTCAGAGTAGCATCTGTTATTGACATAACTGAATCAAGATAAGACCTCCTCTTCTTCCCTACTAATTTCCCAACAGATCCACCAGTTATTACATCAACGACTTGCCTCGGCGGTGGTGGAGCATTTTGAACAGGCGGTACTTGAACCGTTTGAACGGTACGATTAATAATCTGCTGATCTTGACGGTCTTTCTCAGCCACATATTGAATCAGCAAGCCACTTTTAATCTTGCTTTCTACAAAATCCTTTAAATTACAACGCTTCATAAGTGTTGACCGGTGACTTGATGATAACCACAATATTGCGAGGGTTGCCATGTCCCGTTTTGTAATTATCACGAGGTGGTTCAAAGAAAGGTGGTTTTGGATCCGATCCAAAATTATCGACCTCTCTCGTATTCAATTGGGTATAAACCTTATTAACCTCCGGGGGTAGGAGCAGTGTACGATTGTCGCCTTTGTCGCCACGAAGTTACTATTCTTCTTGAACTACATTTCCGCCTTTGGTTGTATCCTCCAACTCTTCTCCGATCAACATCGCCTTGGGAACCTCTACCTCCTTTAAGCGCTCAAAGAAGGATTTTTCAAACTGTTCATAGCCTCTTCTACAACAATATAGCCTATACGCTTGTCAAGGCTTCTGCTAGGCTTTTCGGATGGTGAAACATCAATTTCTTTACCAATTTCTCCGATTTAACTAGATCAGCCCATTCGGAACAATCCAATGACTTGGAGATCATTAAGATCGGACACCGTCTAACCGCTTCCTAAACCTCTTTACATATCGCCTAAAGATTCATTGGTGAATCACTGGGACTGTCAGGCTAAAGAGCTCAGAAGTTTACCCTTCTTCTATTTGCTTCCAAAAGCAGGCATGGAACTTATTACAAAGTTCAGTCCACGAGGAGATAGAATCCGATGGTAAAGTCCCCATCCTTTGTCTGGCTCTTTTTTCTCAAAGTAGTGACAAAAGTATGACATTTAGCAAAGATCAAGAAAGTCATAGTAATCCATTAATTGGCCAAACGCCGACTATGGTCATAAGATCTCTCGACCCATCATAGCTTTCCATGCGAGGTAACTTTTTGGTAAGATCCGCTTTCTCCGGAGAATATCGGAGGAAAAGGGGACGCCTTCTTTCCGTAAGTATCTTTCACCTGTTGGACCTCAGCCAATTGTTTTCGGAGTTCTTTCAACTCTCTTACCAGAAAATCAACACCTTCGGGTTGTGATGAGATCTCCTTCTCCTGGGCGACATTAGGTTTCGGAATGGATCGACCCTTCCTCGCCGATCTCACCGCTTCTTGCGGGACTTCTTGATTTACTAAGTCGTAAAATTTCATCCTCATGATGAGAACGATTGTGACGGTATTCTCCCCTTCGGGTTTCTGACATAATTTCTCTCGACCTGCTTCTTCGTCTTTCATCGTCGCGATGAATTGATCTCACGATCGTCAATGCCTTCTTCGAGGCCGAAGGCGTTCTGCTTCTCGATCTCCTCCTACTGTGAGAATGATCCCTGGACACATGCATAGAATATTCCGGCTCCTTACCCTTCCGATGGGGTGCCTCCTTATGCCTACTCCGTCCTTCGGAATGTACATGGCTAGATGCTTCGTCTCTCAATTCATTCACCCGAAGCATCTGTTCGGCTATATCTTCCCTTTGTTTTAACAGAACCTCCAAAGCCTTATCCGCTTCGTCCGCCATCCTCGCTTAACTTGGTAGCTCGGTCCTCTTGACCACTTTCTACGATGAGTCTGGTCGTGAACCGCCTACCTGTTCTCGATTGGGATCACGCCCCTTATCGGCGTTAAAAACTAACTTTCGTCTGGCTCCACCATGGATCTTCGGACGAAGTTCTTCTCAATTATTTTTAGAAGCCGTGCTCTCACGAGCACTTTTAGAAGGACCCAGGCGATCCTTTACTGAAATACGAGGCAATGATGAACTAATGACCATCATCGCCGCCTTCCTAGGTGTTCCATTTCTACTCCTCATCATCTTTCAAGCAAATTTAAACAATTGTGATTGAAAAGAGCCTCCTTCTAGCGCCTTGCCAATGTTAACGCCAAGATCTTTTTCGTCACGCCCCAATCACCTAAAACGCCCTAATCCGCAACGTAAACACAATAAACACCACAAGCTTGGACGGCGGTTCACGTCGGGGGAGCTTCAAAGCGTGAGAGTCAAGATGTGAATTCACAAGGTTTATCGAAAAGCGGAAGCTTATATCGCCTAGTGCATATAGAGAAAATGATAATTCTCCGTGAATCTGTGATTTTAATTGAAGAAGTGTATGAGAACGCACCTCTTGGTGGAGACTTCCTTCGCAAGTTATACCCTCCTCGCTCAATTACCGTACACCCACTACTACTACGACACATTCCCTTTACCTCGATGGGTTCTGCTGATCGCATGTAGTTTATTCTCTGCTTTTGATCATTGTTATTACTCACGTAAATCGATTATAATCCCATCCACATTAATGCATGGCGGGTGTTCTTTAGTCAACCGACATGCTTTTTTCATCATTACAGTCAAAGATTGTAGATATTTAAAATGTCTAAAGGATTGATCCATTGACCAATCTTTATCTTATAAGTTTGAAATGAAAATAATATGATGATTGGGCTTAATGATTTTCATAATTCAATAATAAAGACCCAATAGAATAAAAAAGAATAAGCCCAATATACTCGGCCCAAAGAGATAAAATATCACGACCCAACAGCATGAATAGTCAATTCTCATCTTACAATATCAACAAAAGGTTAGAGCATCTCAAGCAGTGTGCAATATAATATAAAAAAATTAATTAATTTTTAAAAAATTATTATTAAATATAATAAAAATACAAATTATTATTAACAAAATACTTACAATTGTATATATTTATAGATTTTCAATTTATATCCGTTAGTATTTTATTACTGTCCTGACCAAATTTTTTTTTGCGGTTCTGATTTTTTTTATATCCTTTGGATCTCCTTCTTCAGCTAACATAGATTCTCCTTCTTCTTTTGCCCATCTCTCCCATTTAAATATATTAAAAATTATAATCACAATTATAGTCCACCAACTCAAATTCCTTGATATAATCATTGTACCTCCTCAAAAATATATAGTCTAGAATTGCATTGGCGGAGATGCTCATAGTATTTCCTATCTATGCCACACTTATTTCCCCCTTCTTCATTTCCTTCTTCATAATAAAAAAAAAAAAACAGATATTTAAAAAACATTTTTTTTAAAAACAGATTTTTTTAAAAAGCAGATTTTTTTAAAAAACTTTTTTTTAAAAACAGGTTTTTTATAAAAAAACAGCTTTTTTTAAAAACAGATTTTTTAAAAAGCAGTTTTTTAAAAAAAGTTTTTTTTTTAAAAACACATATTTTTTAAAAAAACTGTTTTTTTAAAAAATATTTTTAAAAAAACAGCTTTTTTTAAAAACAGTTTTTTAAAAAAAACAGATTTTTTAAAAAAACAGTTTTTATTAAAAAATCTGTTTTTAAAAAATCTGTATTTTTTGTTCTATTTTATTATTATTATGTTTTTGTTATTTTTAAAACTTTAAAATGTTGATTTTTTTATTTTTAAAATATGTTTTTGATTTTTTTTGTCACATAAGAAATATTTTTTAGTTTTTTTGCCACGTCAACGCCACGTAGACACAAAATTAACGTCTGTCAACTTTTTTTAATGAAATGACCCAATTTGAAAATAAAAATTAATTCAGTGACTTAATTTAAAAAATTAAAAGTTCAATGGAGTATTCAGTAAAACATGCCAACTTTGATAGTCAAATCATTAGTTTTGCCCTTAACTTTTTGTAGTGCATATACAAGTTGCAGAATATTTTGGTTGAAAGACTTGTTTTGACAAAACATTTGGTAAAACAAAAACTATGATTTGAATCTAAATCATGCTCATCTTCGGTATTGAATAATTTCTTCATCCGTAGAAAATTTCATCAATGCATCATTCTCTCTAGCTATGATAGTTCAAAATATGTTCGCGACATCGATCTGTTTTGTTCGACATCCATCACTTGGATCATTCCATGACTAGAAATGACTTCACTTAATCTTTGGAACTCTTCATCTTGATCGAGTACTTCTGGTTGGTTCAGGAACATTATCTTCCTATGATCGAATCTTGCAATAACGAAAACAATTTGCAGTTGTTGTTGTCTTCGCATTAAATTTTCCAAGCAAAATTGATCAACTATATATCTGATGTCTTTTGATCAACTATTTAATTTAATTTTGTAGAAATAAACTTAATTTTAAAAAAAAATTAAAAAGTCTTTTGATCAACTACAAAAGCTAGCTTAACGATCGATCAAGAGCTAATTAAGTAATTAATTACCCGACTGTTAGAATAATAGGATCACACACGCACACAAACGATAGAGAATTAAGAAGAACACAAGAGATTTACGTGGTTCCCCAATTTGGGTATGATGATTCCTTGGTTACATAGGGCTTTACAATAGATAGTATATATATCTACTAATCTTATTCCAACCCTACTTCATATTATGGTCAATTACCCATAATACTAAGTCTATGACGCCTTGACTTAATGTGACCGCATTGCCGCTCAAGGGCTTCCATGAACGCGTCCGCTATTAGCCCAGACGCCTCCTGCCGAAAAGTAGCATGGCCTGCATTTGTCTTCCTCCTATTTAGCTCCGGTAGGCTACCACGCTACCAAGACAACACTTCGAGACCTTGGTGCAACCTCGAAAAGGTTAGTCGTCGCTTCGCTTCCGCTTCAAGCACTAGCCCTCTTTCTAGCTGAACTTTATTATGGAAATACGAGTTCCCAACACCGACCATGAAGACTTTTATGATGATCCTGACTATGATCGATCATTCATCACAAGTACAAGTGTTGATGCAGTCAGGTTGCAGAGCTGGTATACTGAATATGTGATGAGTATGCGAGACTTGGGGCCTTAAACCCAGAAAGTCTCTGGTGGTCATACCATCATCATGGGTTGCTTCACCAATATGGGCCTTATGATGATGATCATCATGTTTCTTTGAATCCATCAAGAGCCCAGTAGTAGTAAATCCATAATCTTCAAAATTTGAGGTGGCCATGGCCTGTCGCTGATGATCAAACCCACTAGCTCTAGTTGCAGAAGAGGAGAGACAAGTACTATTTCTACTACTACTACTCATCATCATAATATCTTGATCGATAAAACAAGATTTCGGTGGAGGTACACCTGCACCTGCAGGTGACACGCTTCCTGAGAGAGCTGCAGCTTTATTCCCGAATGAAGCCAAAAACCCTGTGGCCAACTCTTGTTCACGTGAGGACAAATTTAGACCGAAACCAGCTGTATTGCTAGGCACGTGATCACCTTGGTGGGGTCTGGTCATGGGTGGTAGTACTAGTAATGAACTACTGGCAGTAGTACTAGTACTAGTTTTGCAGGTGCTAAGAGTTGAACCCATCTGGGCTGCTTTCTGCAGCAATGCAGTTGCAGACATGTGTGGGGATGAGCTGCTGCTGCTGCCGCCGCCGCCGCCGCCTCTGTCCATGTAGGCTGGAAGAAGCTGGTAATTGGGTCCAACACTAATACTAGAACTAGGGTTAGGATTTGGGTTTGGATTACTATTATTATTATTATTATTATTATTATTATTATCATCATCTTGGGTATGCTGCATTGTGAATTCTTGAACATGATATGATGAGGTGAGATCATGGTGATGATCCATATTTAAGGGTATTGTTTGTGGTTGTGGGCCATCCTGACCTCCTGCAGCTAGCCATGGTGGAGTTTGACGACTAGTAGTATAATTTTGTTGCTCTTTTTTCATGGGGAATGCATGGAATTCATGGGTCATCATGTTGTTGAATAATTGAGGTTGAACGAATGGAAGCTGAGGAGGAATTATTGTTGGAGTACTACTTCCATTTCCAGTAGTAGTAAGTGATATTCTTGCACTTTCTTCTGCCAGAGCATCACAAAATGCTCTATGAGTGATAAAACTATCCTTCCTGCATCAAACAACAAACATTGATCACAAAACAAATTAATTAAGTACACATGCATACAAGAATACAAATCCAAAAACCAAGCTAGCTATCATATTATAAATTAATTACGACCTGAAAGCAAAATTAAACCACAAGTATGTATATATATATTCTCTCTCTCTCTCTTGCTCGTTTCTTCTATTTGTTTCATTATCAATATGCATGCATGTATGTATGTATTCTCTCTCTTGCTCATTTCTTCTCTCAATTTGTTTCATTATCAAGACTATCAATACACATGCATAGACAATTCCATTTCACATCTTGTCATCATATATAATTTGGAAATTGATAGTTGTGCAAGGGACAATTAATGATATATATTCGCATGCCGTTCCCTCGCATGAATATTATATGAAACTTAAATTAGGTCTAGTGCAAATATCAAATTATATGGAATTAGCGCTTCTCTATAATTTTCGTACTTAGCATCTTTGTTTCACTCTCTTTGATAATGCTAATTAAATAACGATGAACCAATAACCATCCCATAATATGTGCACTTCCTCTTGCTTAATCTGCAATCCTCCCAAAGCACAAAAAAGAAAAAAAAATCCTCCATTTGATGAATAGGGGTTAGTAAATGATTAAGAATATATATATATATATATATATATATATTCCTTAAGAAGAGGGTTCCACAGTCACATCTGTACTCTCTGGTGCCACAGGTCTTGGAATGAGCTTTCCAATCAGATTGAACTGCGTAACGCTTTGTGCATTTGTCACATTTCCACTTCTTCTCCCCATGCTTTCTGCAAAAGTGCTTCTTGATTCCGGTGAGGTCTCCCAGCGCCCTTGATGCCTCATGGTGCGCACAACTTGCTTCCGGGCACACATACACCTTCTTCCTCACCACCTCTTTGCTGATTCTCTGCTTGAGCTTCCATGGCAGATTATGCCCTCTTCTGTGTAGCTGCAGATTCTGCTCTCTCTGAAAACCTTTGTTACATATTTCGCACACAAATCTGTTGGTTGCCATGAGTGTTTTTGGTGACAAAGCTATCACTTCTGCATCCGGGTCTGTTTAATTTGTTTATTTTTATAAGAAGTATATATGTCCAAATTAATTAATAAAGTCAGAAAAGCAACTAAACATTCATATATCAATTAACAAATTAATTAAATTGGTAGGGATTTATAATTAAGGATTTGAAACCTGGGTTTCCTGGTAAATTTCTCTTTTTCTTTGATGGTGGTTGATCGGTTTGATGTGGAGGAGGAAAGTAGTGGTGCGGATGATAGATTCCACCGCCGCCGCCATCAATTTCAGCTCTATTAATATTGGCGCCTGAAGAAACACTAGTTTGATCACCTGATGCAGAAGTCAAATTGGACATGTTCTCCTCCATAAGTACTACTGGCTGCTGCTGATGATGATGATCTTCTTGTGGGATTATTAACCCTTTAATCATCCTCTTCTTCTATGTATATGTATATACAAAAAAAAACATCATAATCATAAGGGATATATGCGTAGATCTTAACTTTTATACATGTATATATATGTGAGCTAGAGCTAGAGCTAGAGTCAAAGCTAAGAGATCTAAAGAGAGAAACCAAAATCTTGAAAAAGCTAAACTAGCTATAATTAAGTTGGTGAAATAAAAGTGGACAAAAAGCTCAGAGAGAGAGAGACGGAGATTGTTTTTGAAAAGTTTTGTTTGAATCCCAAAACTCTCAACTGCCTCTTGATGGTTTCTTCCGAATTTCTTTGGCATCAACCCAAGAGACAATGTTTGGTTTAATTTCTATAAAAACAAAAAGAAAATAGGTTGGTAGCTAGAGAACTGACTAACCTGAACTAGCAACGTACGTACACGCCTTTCACCTCCCACTATCGATCTGTTGTTGTTGTTGTTCTTCTTCTTCTCCTCCTCCTCCACATAGACTACTTAAGTTAAAATGACCTGGTTGCTAAAATCCAATAATATATACATATATGACCACACAAGATGAAAAAGAAAAACTGTATATACATATATATGTCCAGTTCTTTCTTTCTTTCTTTGTTAGAATTAAGTGAGAGAGAGAGAGAGAGAAAGAAGAGATCATGTGGATGAGAAAGCTGGATTTGTGATCATATCATATCTCCTCCACCAGCTAGTTTGCTATACTACTTAGCTTACCAGTTAACCGTCCTACGGGTAACTCTGACGTCCACTTTCTGTCTTTTTTTTTGTTCTCTTCCTACCTATAGCTATACCTTAACCCAGATTATTAAGCTCAACTTCCTCTATAAGTACATGAGTTTTGCTTAATTGCACCACTACCTTTCGGAAGTGGTTAGTATGAAGTTTATTTTTGGGTAAGTTGGTCAATTGGTAATAGAAGTCTTTGACATCTGCGAGGCTACATGTGTCAAAGATTCTATTGACCAACTTATTAAAAAATAAACTTCATGCTAATCGGATCTTTACCTTTCCCTTCTCTGGTTCATAAAGTGATCCAAAAAGCAAATTAACCATCATGTAACAAAAGAAAGAAAGAGAGAAAGCTGCCTGATGGTTTGCATATTTTATTATACATACATACATACATACATACATACCCTCTTAATTTCTACTTTCATTATTAATTAATTAATTACTATTATTTACAGTGACATGATTGACTCATTTGATTAAGTCCAGCAGTATCAGATATGCCTTAAACCTATTATATCCTCTCTTAATTAGAATATCTTTGCTAGCTTATTCATTTTCAATCATTTCACCATCACTAAACTCAATTTTAACGGTAAACGCCGGCAGCAGAAACTTACAAAAAAATTTGGTTAATATTGCCTACCATACCAGGCAGTACAATCAAATCAATATTTTGTGCTAATATATATTTATGAAATAAGTACGTCCTAATTAGTCTTCAGATAAATAAATAAATAACTCCAATTTGTGAGTTGAGTTTGATTATAAAATTCCTTCGCTTTTTGTTGTACATTGACTGACTCGGTGGTTAGCAAGTTTCTTTCGCTACCTAGCTTGCAATTAATTTAATAGTATTAATTAATTAATTAATTATATGGTACAACGCAAAGTTACTAACTCATGTAATATCTTAATTCCCCAGCTCGATCAGCCGTCTCTTTAAAATTAAAATACTGCTGACCAAAACCGTTTTTAAAAGTTAGGAGCTGATGGTTTAATTTACAAAAGTTTTAAGCATAAAGTAAGTAACAGGGGACTGGCCCACTGTATACGTAGCTACTCACTCCTTAATATAGATCGTTTTAGAGTTGTGCATAAGTATTAAGGAAATGATTGTATAATATTAACTATAATATCAATTGTCTATTTTACCCTTGTATTGGAAGAAGAGAATGTTATTTATTGGACAGAAAAATAGTGAGAGAACCAAAATTATATTTAATACTTGGGATAATATTGAAAACTAAATAATTAATGCTTACTTGAAATTCTAAAACGACTTGTATTAAGGAATAAAAATATTTTTCTAAAACGATTTATATTAAGAAAAGGAGGGAGTAGTATTTTTTATATGGGTATTGATAAATAAATAATATGACCCAATAATCTCGCAAAATTCATGAATACATACATACATGCATATAATCCGCCAATGACTAATTATTTTGAGTGTTTCATTTGGAACATCGATTCTTGCCCAGCTGGAAATATATATATATATATATATATATATATATATTGAATGAATAGTTTTTTAAAAAAAAATTCCAAATTAAACATGAACTTAATTCCAAAAGAATCCAAAACAAAAGTTAAATGGAAGAATAAAATAGTATACCAAATCAATAATTATATATATATATATATAACAAAATCTTATATATATATATATATATAATAAATATTTATGAAAATAGTTATATAAACTATCAAACTTGTTATAACAAATAAGACCCTAATCTTAAAATTTTAAACGACCAAGATATGATCTAGGAACAAAAAAAGAAAGAATAACAGTAGTGCAGTATGCAGTGGGAGCGGGAGTTCACGAGAAGCTAGTAGGCAAATGAAAAGCAGTGGGTCCAACCCCAACCTTCAATGATTGACACAGAGAAAAGTAGTAGTAGTAATAATAATACTAACAAGTCTCTAATAATAATCAAATGGAGTCCACCTGTCGGCATGCCACCCCGTAACAGTTTCCCATGCAATGTACAAAATTTCAATCAGATAAAGAGAGAGAGAGATTAATAATAACATGAACAAACTGCAGCTGAATATGTATCATGTAATACGTACGTAATATTACATCCATGCATGCAGCATGTTTAATAATAAAATTAATGGGAAGATTAAGGTTGTTTACCATTTAAGACAGTACTACGTTGACAATGAAAATTTTATTCAAGACTAATAATACTAAGATCTAGTACTCTTTTCTTTTTTGTGTTAAAAATGAAGAGAAAAAATATATATGGCTATAGAGTTACTGGCACTCGAAGCCCATCGTAGCTGAGTTGTATATCTAGACCTTCACTCTCCATCAATTTCATGAGTTCTTCATTTACTTTTTCATGATCCATCAGATGCATCATACCTTCATATGAATAAAATTCAAAATAAAACAATTAAATAATATTTATCCCAAGTATATATGTTTTGTTTGACCATATTACTTCCTTAAAATATGTCCAAAATATAAATACTGGACAAGTAGTATTTGCTTAACATATCAAGATTCCCCATGGTATAACAAAAAAATGTTTGGATCCCAAAAGAGTAGTAAGCTTGCGAGCTAGAAAATAAGCCATTGATCACTAAAGTACGTAGATGAATTAAAACCTACCAGTAAAAAGTGTTCGCTTGGGTTGAATTTTTCGAACTTCCTCCAAAGCCTGGAACAAATTAGAAATGAATATTAGTAATATTAAATCATGATAATGACCCAAGTCAAAAGAAGATTTACCTTGGGAAGTCCAAAATGTGTTGAAGAAGATCGATCTGGCCTCAACGCATCCTGAAGGTATTTGAATGTGTGCTGAATAAAATGCTAATTTCTAGTTATTATATGCAATTGACGTAGTAAAGGGGGAGAGAGTGCACCAGAATGAGGAGTTCACAGTCCTTAAGAAGTGGATAAGTTTCTTCAGGTATTTCACTAACATCACTACAGCAATGTAGAAAAGGATAGATTAGCCTCTGGACTCCGGATCTTATACGACCATAGATTTAAAAAGCATTACCTGATGTAGCAAATATTGCCAAAACGAAAACCCAAGGACCGGTAACCTTTCCCATGCCACACCGGTAGAGGTGTCAACTGAAAGCACATATATACAGAATATCAGAAGCAACCCAAGCACGCTGATTTTATTCCGGAAGCCAATGATACTTCAACTCCAATTGAAGAAGTATTCGATGCTCTTATATCCATTCCATTAGATCTTACTTATTTTCAGTATATGCTTGTTTTGAATTGTAATACAGACATATAATTTTAAGTGAACTTAAGAGATACCATAATATTCCCTCCGTTCCATATAATTGATCGTTGTCAACCTTTTAAAGTCAACTTAAAAGATTTTTAAACTCAAAACTATTTAAAAAGTATTACTCCATAATTTTTATGAATCATCTCAATTTTGAGTTTGAAAATGTCTCAAATTAATATTCAAAAGTCAATAATGTTCATATAATTTGGAACGGAGCGAGTAATTTTAGACCAAACACTAATGTAAAACTCAAACACATAGACATCTGATCTTAAAGTCTACAAGCACAATTTAGTAGATAATACATTACAAAGTGGACCTTAACAAATTTCAAATAAGGATGTTTTCCTTTGTGTTCGAGGTTCACAATTCAAATAAGGATATTCTTCTTTGCATTCAGTATTCATAACATACAATATCTGAATCATTTACATTACCAGATAGGACTAAATTGAGTTTGGTTAGTTGAGTAACTTGGACTTTAAAAAGAGACGGAGATTTAAGAGTGTTATTTTCCACCAGCACTTAATTAACCTCCTCTAAATAAAGTAAAATGTGCGAAACAACCAAAAATAAGCCTGATTCTATTAATGTAACACTTATAAAAGATGTCCTAATTCATAATCCAGTCCTGCATTTCATAATAGCAATTATATGAGTCATGAGTCATCTTCTGTATCAATTTCCAATAAAATTTCCCTAACTACAACATATATACTTTCATAAGAGTTGATTTAGAGTAAGGGCGCCTAGTTGAAACAGTAAAGGTTATAAGTTAGTTATGCCCAAGGAAGTATAACTACTGTGTGTGTGTGTGTGTGAGAGAGAGAGAGAGAGAGTACATAAGGATTGAAGTAAAGATATATGACCTTAAGATCATGTACGACAAGTGGCTCTTCATGTATAATGTTGAATTGCAACTCTGAGACTGCAGCACCAGGTATGATAACACTTGTATCAACCAAATAATAATGAGTCTTTTTCATCACCTGAAACCATCTTCAACCATTATTTAACAGTTAAATTTAGCAAAAACTGAACTGGACAATATATGGCAACTCAAAAAAACGAGGTAGGTAAATTTATATTCTGCCCTACACTAGCCACACAAAATGGTAATAAAAAAAACTATGCAGGAGCCGACCCATTAGAGTATAGTCAACAATTTACTATTTGTTTAACAAACTTGAGCAAGCCGACATACCAAGCAATAGAACCAAATTTAGTATATCTAAAGCTTTGAAATACCAAAATTTATCAATATATATTCTTTTAATAGACAGAAAAAGAAATTCTATAAGAATAAAAAGATTCTAACCCGGGGAAGGAGTCAAACCCTTATAACATGTGGAATAAAGAAAACACGCTTTCCAATCTCTACAAAGAATATTCAACCTGGAGTTGTCTGATTCATTAAACATGACCACAAGGAATGTCCATAAACATCATCATTTAATATATTTTTTATACTGCATGTCCAGAAGACGGTAAAGAAAACACGCTTTCCAATCTCTACAAAGAATATTCAACCAGGAGTTGTCTGATTCATTAAACATGACCACAAGGAATGTCCATAAACATCATCATTTAATATATTTTTTATACTGCATGTCCAGAAGACGGTAAAAAATTACGAAGAATATGACGCATATAGTAATTTATATTTAGCGCTTAATGGGTACTTTCCAGATACGTAGATGATAACACATCTAAAAATTGTAAATGGATGCAATCAAGGCAGGAGTAGAATTTGAACCTCAAAATCACGGTTTGCTACATAAATAGGAATATGGGGCTGGACATTGTTAGTCCAATCCCGAAGGTCGTCCAAACCTGAACAAGAAGTACATGGATTGTAAAGCAACGAACTATAAAAAAAAAAAATATTTAAAAAATAGCTTTTATTATCAAAAGAAAAAAATAACATTTAATCATACATATGATAACATAAAAATTAGTCACATCAGAGACCTCCGATTGCATCGGCATGAGAATGAGTAATAACAACAGCGTCAAGCTGTAGGGGGGGGGTCCCGGGGTCCACGGCCCCCCTGCATGTAGAAATTTTTTATGTACTAGGGAGGTCCAACTTGAAATTTGGAAGTCCGGGGTCCGAGGAAAGTTTGGGAAGAAGGAAGGGGAAGAAAAAAAAAGTAATTTTTTTTTATAACTTAGGATTGGGTTGTTTGACTTGTTTCAGAACTAGCCCACACAAAAAAAAATATTCTCGTGTAGTCATGTTTGTATGTATTTTTTCTAAAAGTCATGATGGCCCATTAAGCCACTAAAGTCAACATATTACATATGTGATATTACCAAATAACAAAACTGCCACCACAAAGACAACATGAAAATATAGTGGAGCATTTAGAAAAGGGTGATATTTCCACAGGAAGAGGTTTGAATCAAGAAACTAGTTTAGCTCGGGCGGGTGCTACACGTTGGGGTTCACACTACAAAACAATTGTTCGTCTTCTATCTATGTGGTCATCAGTGGTTGAAGTTCTTCAGAATATATATGAAGATGGACAGGAATCCAAAAGTAAAGGCATTGTTGTGGGCTTGATCGATATGATGGAAACATATGAGTTTGTATTCATTGCTCACTTGATGAAGGTAATCTTGGGGTTGACAAATATTTTGTCACAGTTTTTACAACAAAAAGATCAGAATATTGTAGAGGCCATGAATTTGGTTGTTACTACCAAGAGACAATTGCAACATCTCAGGGAGAATGGATGGGATGATCTATTAGGAGATGTGAACAGTTTTTGTTCTGAACATAATATTAGCATCCCTAATATGGAAGATAATGTTCCAGATCGCCTTCTTTGCAAACACACATACTTTCACCACTTTCGAGTTGAGATATTTTGTCAGGTATTCAATTGTTTTTCTCTATTTATACTTCTAATTATGTTTTTGAATATAGAAGTAATTTTATTTTATATTTTTTAGGTTGTTGATCGTATTAGTAAAGAGATGGATAATCGTTTCACTGAGACGAACATGGAATTGCTCTTGTGCATAGCATGTCTTGATCCTAAGAATTCGTTCTCCAATTTTAGTTTTTCAAAGTTAGTTCGACTTGCAGAACTATATCCACAAGACTTTTCAATGGATGATCGAATGGAGCTTAAAGAACAACTAAAGATGTGGATTTCTGAAATGAAAGGAAATGCAAGATTTTCTAAACTAGAAAATGTCGGAGAACTTGCAACTAATATGGTTGAGGTGGGATATCACACTACTTTTCATTTAGTATATCTTCTTATCAAGTTGGCTTTAGTTTTTGCACGTCATGATCGCTAAGTGTGGAACAGTATTTTCTGCGATGAATATTGTTAAGACAAATTTGCGCAACAAGATGGGAGATGACTTTCTCACCGAATCGCTTAGTGTGCTATGTCGTCGAGAGAGATATTTTTAGGCGCATTGATAATGAAGTGATTATCCAACATTTTCAGAATATGAGAACTCGCAGGTTGGATTTACCGCCTTTACGGTTCGAACTCCGAAGAGAGACTCCGTCGTTCTAGTACCGTTACCGGTTCAACAGTCAACAATGTGTTTCAATTTGTAATTGATTTTTTTTGTTTCAATTGAATTTGAGTAACTAATTGAAATGTTGAATTACTTGTGATTTAGGATTATGATTTGAGTAACTAAGAGACCGTCGAAAAAAAAATTACATGCATAATCCGGACCCCCCTGTTGAAATCCTCTGGCTCCGCCACTGGCGTCAAGTGTTCTTATCCTGACAGATGTGGAAATAGTAAGAAGAGGTAAATACAGGATAATAGACATACTGACATAATATAATCTTCAAGACAACCAGTAATAAACAACCTCTTCACTGCAGATTAATAACTAGAAACCCTAGAGCAAAAAACAACTGCGAATGACATTGCTAATAGAACTGAGAAAACACTTTGGCTGAAAAAGCTAACTTTCTCAGAAAGGCAAAAGTCCTGGAAAAGTATGTCAGTAGTACAAGCGGAGCACAAATAACCGATTTACCATCCACGATCCAGAATGATTCAAATGGAATGTGCTACAAACTGAATAAATCAAGCAGATCTTTCAAACCAACATAGCATAGTGGAGAATACACACAAAAAAGTTCAGTTAGACAGCAGCATTCAAACCCCATACTTGAACAAGAGAGAGGGAGAGGGAAAAAATGACAAGGTTGTCGACCATCAATTAAAACAACCAACCACGATGACTTCATCACTCTAAAGTCAACTCAATTTCCAGATAGATTGGTAAATCAGTTTTAAGGTTGCACAATGCAAAAGCTGTGCTCTAGTTGTAAGTTGTAACTTTCAACATAGCGTTGAGGCAATTGAAGATGTAACTGCTATCAGCATCATATCACTGGTGCAAAGTTCATTTACGTAAATGAATATGGTAGCAGAATGTGGGATTAGGGGTCAATACACAGATTTAAGGTCATTTCTTTAAATTGCTCTCCATTTTTAAGTTCATAGCATTCGCGGTAGCTTTGTCGATGTTACCTACCAAATAAAAGGCATGTTCAGGAAGACCATCTAATTTTCAGAAAGGATCAATTGAAACCCCCTAATTGTTTCCTACCAAATAAAAGGCATGTTCAGGAAGACCATCTAATTCTCCAGAAAGGATCAATTGAAACCCCCTAATTGTTTATGGTAAACCAACATATTTTCCTGGAGAACCAGTAAAAACTTTTGCTACGAAAAAGGGTTGTGAATGAGATTAGTGGAAAAATTTAGGTTGCATTGTCGGAACAAGTTAGAGACCCGTTAATTAAACAATCTGTTAAAAACTGGGAATAAGAGCAATATTCACATCAACTACGTAGCTCAAAGTGGCAAATTACTGACATGAAATAAAAGGTGTCTGGATTTCTCTGTTAAAGGTATACCAATCAATAACAGCTAGTACACATTAAAAAATGTCCTACATCCTTGTGTCCTGATATATAGATATATAGTTATGAAATTGATGAGAGGAACCTTACCCAAATGTAGGAAGCCATCGTAGAGCGCTATGGTAGAAGAACCTGTATGATAAAGACACAATAAATGCTTACATATTAAACAGCTATAAGTTAACAGATAGCAAACACAAACTAATGCTTGCTATACAATTTTCTTTCCTTTTTTTTTTTATTTTCCTTCCATTTAATTTTCTAGATTTAATTTCATGTCATGTCCGTTCTCCAAATGAGAGAAACGCAAAAGAATCCTAATTGAGGATGAACCAACCATCCTTATTATATTTATTTATTGATCTAGAATATATTAGAGGAATTAAGCTTATGTTATGCTATTAAGTTTGTTGTAAATAATTTGAATTGATATCAAATCCCATAGATTAGGTAATTAGCTAGATTTAGAATATTTGATTGATCTTTAATTAAGATTGAGAAAACAACTCAATCTCATCACGTACCAGTATATATACCTCACTGTTCAATGAAAAGTGAGTCATTGTTTTTCTAATCCTGTTATGGTATCAGAGCACCCACGTTCCTGATCTGTTTCTTCCTCCTTTTTTTTTGCTCATAGTTCTTCTTCAACCATAATGGCTTCCGAAGACACTTCTGCATCTTCCACTGCTTATACCACCATTCAAAATACCCAAGACCCAAATAATCCTCTTGTTACCATCAACACTTCAAACATCACAAAACTGACCACCACCAATTACATCACGTAGAACCTCCAAATCCGAAGTCTATTAGAAGGATATGATCTCCATGGCTTTCTTGACGGATCTCATCCCAGCCCCACACCAATAGTCACTGTTAATGGTAAGTCTGCTCCAAATCCAGCTTACACAACATGGAAGTGCCATGATCGTCTTCTCTTTAGTGCACTCCTTGGTGCAGTCTCTCTACCTATTCAACCTCTTCTTGTCCGCACTACCACCTCTCAAAAAGCCTGGACCACTTTGGCTAACACCTATGCTAAACCTTCCCGTGGTCACATCAAACAAATTAAGGACCAATTGAAGCACTATGCCAAGGGTTCCAAGACGATCTCCGAGTATATGAAAATTTACAAAGAATAGGGCTGATGAACTTGCTCTTCTTGGCAAACCCGTTGATGAAGAAGATCTTATTGATAAGATTCTTGATGGTCTTGGTGAGGAATTGATGAGTGAGTTTTATACTTATAATTGAGTGCATTTGAGCTTAATCTTTTTGTTGATTTTAAGTGTTTGTGTCTATTCATGCATGTTTTACGTTGTTTTGTAGGAATTGGGACAAAAGTTACATGGATTGACGTTTGGGGTGGCTAGATTCGCGTTTTCGACACCATTTACACAATGATCACTTTGAGCCAATTTGAGTATTGCTCGGACCTTATTTCAAAAACTCAAAGAATGAAAGTTGTAGATCTACTTCTCCTCTTCCGGAACATCTTGAATCATCAAAATCGGAGAGTTCTGGACGAAGAAGTTATGGCCATTTTCCCAAAGGACGTCGAGCAGAAAATGTCGAGAACATGTGCCGGCGCCAGGCGCCAAATCAAACTATTCTATTGGCAAGGCGCTAGGGGCAGGGTTTCATGTGCCGTGTTCTTTTGCCTGGGGCTGGGGAAGAGCCTAGAAAGGCTTGGACGCGCGTTTGGGGCTTAATTTTGACACCTTTTGACTCCAAATGGATTGGATTTGTTCTAAGCTAAAAATTGGACTTGTAACCTATAAATACATGATGTGAGGCATAAAATAAGGGAGATTTACATAGATTAGACTAGATAAAACACTCCATTAGATTAGAATATAAACCCTAGTTCTTAATTAGCAATTGGAAATTGAAATAAATTCAAGAACCTTTCAAGATCAAGAGCAAAGAGGGAGCATCGATTTTCGACAATGATTCTATTCTCTTATCTTATCATACTTTTATCTTTTAATGTCTATTAGGTTGTGGATTCTTGGTTTTAATTCATTAATTATGAACTAACTCTTTTATTAAGATTTCAATCAACCTTTTATGTTTATGAATTAATTATTTGATTTATTCCAATTATTTATGTCAAAGTGAATTGTTTATCTTGTCTTGTGCTTATTGCTTAATTATTTGATCAAGAATTACCTTGTTACTCTAGAAGGAATTGAAAGAGGAATTCTAGGGTTAGAATCTGGCATGATATCGTGTGACTTAGTTATTTGCAAAGTGAATAATTAGGTTTGTGAATTGAATGGAAATATCTGTTCACCGCATGTAACACATAAGGAATTGGGATTAGAAGGAGTTTAATTCAATTGTTTTGCATAGAAATATAGCAAGATTAATCTGGATTAAATAGAAGTCAATTGATCACTTGGAAAAGGACTTTTGGCATTTGAGAATTCATGTTAACAATTCAGTTGGCATAATAATTGGGATAATTGGATAATTGATTTATAGTTCATAATTGGGGATATTGAAGTCTTAATCTTTGTCTTAAACTTTATTTATTTGAATTCATTTATAAAGCAATTCAGTTTAATTAGTTAATTTAGTTTTCTTAATTAAAAAAATCACGATTTGAGATTGTTTAAATAAAATTAGTTTGGTTAAGAATTAGTACTTGGTGATTTTTATTAAATAATTCCTCGTGGGAACGATACTCTACTTTCACTTTATTACTTGTTGACCGTGTATACTTACACGTATTCATTGATTGCGAAATCGATCAACAGGAATACAAAGGAATTGTTGACGCAATTAATGCACGTGAGACACCCATCTCCTTTGTTGAAATTCATGAACAACTCATTAACAAGGAGGCATCTCTCCGACAATCACATGCACCACCATCATTCCTTCCGGCCACCACCAATCCTATCAATAAAAACAACAATCACTTTTGGCGAACATCTCCTCTTCCTTGGCATCCTTCCACAGCCACCTTTCATAATCAAGGACAACAATATAATGTTCCTCTTAATGATCGACCTCCACCATGTCCATATCTTGGGTATTGCCAATGTTGTGGTACTTAAGGACACACTGTCAAAAGATGCTCCCTTTATTTGTCAACGCCTAATCCTCGTTGGCTCCATCGACATCACGTCCACCAACTTTGCGTCCTGCAACTCCATGGCAACCGCGGGCACACTTTGCATCTATTGAGACCACCGACACTCCCACCTGGCTACTTGATAGTGGGGCGTCATACCATGTTGCCATAGACTTGAATAATCTTTCATTTCACACTCCTTATGCAGGGTCTGATGAAGTTATAATCGGCGATGGCTCGGGTCTTCACATTACCCATACCGGTTCCACCACACTTCCTACCCCTACTCGCACCTTCAATTTACATAATATCCTTTGCGTGCCTAACATGAAAAAGAACCTTATTTCTATCTATCAATTTTGCAATACAAATCATGTTTCTATTAAATTCTTACCCACTGTTTTTCATGTGAAGGACTTGAGCACGGGGGCAATTCTTTTAACGGGAAAGCCTAAAGATGGTGTCTATGAGTGGCCAACCTCCTCTCCACAATTATCTTCTCCGCTCATTGCTTTTTCCAGTGTCAAGACCACTTCCCCAGAGTGGCACTCTAGATTAGGTCATCCATCATCACATATTTTGTAGCATGTTATGTCAACATTTTCTTTACCTTATTCTATATCACACAAGTCTCATTGTAATGCATGTTTAAGCAATAAAAGTCGCAAGTTTCCATTTTCTACATCAACAATTGTTTCCTCTCATCCCTTGCAATTCATATTCTCTGATGTTTGGACATCTCCCGTTTATTCTGTTGATGATTTAAAGTATTATGTTATTTTCGTTGATTACTTTACTCGTTATGTATGGTATTACCCCTTAAAGAAGAAATCTCATGTATGTGATGTTTTTATCCGTTTCAAAGCACTAGTAGAAAATTACTTCAACACTCCATTGTCACTCTTTACTCCGATAATGGTAGAGAATATCGAGCATTAAATCATTTTTTGTCCCTTCATGGAATTTCTCATCTTACCTCCCCCACATACACCTGAACACAATGGTTTCTCCGAGCGCTGACATCGACATATTGTTGAAACTGGTCTTTCTCTACTTACTCATGCCTCACTCCCGCTCACATATTGGAACTATGCCTTTGCCACCGCAGTGTATCTCATTAATCGTATGCCCACACCCACACTTTCCCTTTCCTCTCTTTATGAGTCACTTTTGTGCTCTCCACCAAACTACACAAAGCTCCGTATTTTTGGTTGTTTACGCTAGCCATGGCTTCCTCCCTATTCTAGTCACAAACTTGAGTCTCGCTCCATCCCTTGTGTGTTTGTTGGGTACTCCATCACCTAAAGTGCCTATCTCTGTCTTGATCCTTCTACTTCTAAAATCTATACATCCCAACATGTTCGATTTGTGGAATCTATTTTTCCATTCAAAGTCATTTAAGTCGTCCAAGTCCCGAAACACTCCCAAATTGGTTTCCATCAGCGTCATTTCTTCCCGCTACGGTTGGACCACTCAACACACCCTCCACAGCCTCGCCCTCAGAATCGGATTTATTTCACAAACAATCTCCGGTCGACCACTCCTCATCCTCTCTACCAGAACATTCCCCCAACACCAATAATAACCCACACAACCCACCCTTTTCTTCTTTACCACACTCTCCAGACCCTCCTCCTCTAATACCACCCACCAACACCCACACCATGACCACTCGTGCTAATAACAAAATCCATAAACCAATCCATAAACTTAATCTTACCGCTACATTGAACCCTCAACTTGAGCCGTAAACATTGAACCAAGCACTCAAAGATACTAAATGGCATCAGGCTATGTCCGAGGAGTATGATGCTCTTGTGCGGAATGGCACATAGGAACTTGTCCCACCTAATTCAACGCAAAATCTTGTCGATTGTAAATGGATTTTTCGACATAAACGTTTACCTGGACAGGTACAAAGCGTGACTAGTTGCTAAAGAGTTCCATCAGCGTCTTGGTGTTGATTATCATGACACATTAAGTCCGGTTGTTAAACCTACCATTATTCGCTTGGTACTCAGCCTTGCTATTAGTCGTGGGTGGTCTCTTCGCCAACTTGATGTCAAAAATGTCTTTTTACAATGTCATCTCTCTGAAGATGTTTTCATGGCGCAACCACCGGGTTTTCTTGATCGTGATACTCCTACATATGTCTTCAAGTTACACAAGGCTATATATGGTCTCAAACAAGCACCACGAGCATGGTACCACGAGCTCCGACAATTTCTTGTAGCATCTGTATTTACAAACTCTCATGCAGACATCCCTCTTTGTCTTCAACATCTGTGGTAATCTAGTCTATCTTCTTGTGTATGTTGATGACATAATTATTACTGGATGCAATGCCACAACAGTTCAACATTTTATTGATCTTCTTGGCAAAAGATTTTCCATCAAAGATCTTGGGAATTTGACTTACTTTCTTGGTGTTGAAGTTGTCACTACTTCTACTGGTTTACTTCTCTCAACGAAAGTATATCACAGATCTTCTCGCTCACACAAATATGACTGGAGCCAAATCTGTCACCACTCTTCTTGCCACCGAGCTCACACTTATAGTTCTTTCCGGCACTGCTTTGACAGATCCTTCTGAATACATATCAGTTGTTGAAAGTCTCCAATATTTGTGCCTCACTCGCCTTGATATTGCATATGTTGTTAATAAGTTGTCTCAATGCATGCATCGACCTACTACTGATCATTGGAATGTTGTCAAGCGCCTACTTCGCTATCTTTCTAGTACAGCTGATCATGGTCTTGCATTGCACCACCACACATCTTTATCTCTTCATGCCTTCTCAGATGCTGACTGGGCCGGTAATAAGGACGACTGCACCTCCTCTAGTGCTTATATTGTTTACCTCGGTCGCAATCTGATATCCTGGTCCTCCAAGAAACAACGCACAGTTTCACGCTCCTCCACTGAAGCCGAATATCGTTCTATTGTTGCTACAGCTGCCGAGTTACGTTGGATTTGTTCTCTTTTATCTAAGCTTGGTGTTTCTATTTGCTTTCTCGATTATATATTGTGACAATGTCAGCAACTCATCTCTGTTCGATCTCGTCTTCCAATCACGAATGAAGCATGTTGCGATTGATTATCATTTTATTCGGTATCAAAGTCAAACTGGAGCTTTACGTGTCACCCATGTTTCTTCAGAAGATCAATTAGCCGATGTCTTGACCAAACCTCTCCCTCGCACTAGCTTTCAGTTCTTGAAGACCAAGATTGAACTCTCCACAGGAGCTCCATCTTGATGGTGCATATTAGAGGAATTAAGCTTGTGTTATGCTATTAAGTTTGTTGTAAATAATTTGAATTGATATCAAATCTCATAGATTAGGTAATTAGCTAGATTTAGAATATTTGATTGATCTATAATTAAGATTGAGAAAACAACTCAATCTCATCTCATACCAGTATATATACCTCACCTCTGTTCAACGAAAAGTAAGCCATTGTTTTTCTAATCCTGTTAGAATACTCTCTACTACTACTTGCTTTGATTATAAAATTGTAATTTCAAGACATTTATAGCTTGGAATAGAAACACATTATGTGGAACACTGCGTGATAAGACATATGGGGGGGGGGGGGGGGAACTAGAATGATGAGTTCGTGCATTTTTTTTCTTGATTGGTATGGTGTTGGAATGCAATTGTTTTGTAAAAAATGTACTTGACAACTCGAACTGAAGTTGGGACAAAATTTCTGTTCCGACTGGATTGACTTACAAAACTTTATTTCAAAAACTGGATACTAGTGAATCTCCCTCAATTGCTTATCCTGACCAATTCAGCGTGTTATTGAAAACATGTACTACAATGCTTTTGATTTGAGTTTTCAGAGGCCCATGACCAAGAAAATTCCAAAATCCACATGTGAATTCAATACATATTATGAGTTTAAAATGAGCATAAAGTTGCTTATCACTGTCAGTATATATGCATTAAGAAATGGAAAGCTAGAATTCAGGGGGGGAAAAACTCCCAGGTTCAAAAAGTGAGAGTTGACATAGTTGTGAAAACAGGATGGAAGAAAGCTTCATTTCCTTAATGGCAATACCTAAAAACTCAAGCAAATAAATATAAATGAAATGGCAGATCCGATGAAAATAAGATGGAAAGACGTAAGCAACAGTATGCTTTCAGAATATAAAACCCTATCCAAAGTCCAAATAGAATCACACAGACACTCTTAACATTTTCTGATTGGAATTAATATAGATGCAGAATCAAAATTTACTTCAATTTTATATAGAATAAAAACTGATCAAAGCAATCATAGACGTACTTGCCAGCATCTATAAGAATGTTATAGTTTCCCGAGGGCCTAGGATACCGAATGAGGATGCTTGTGTTAAGTCTCCTATTTTTATTGCCCGGTTCCACAGCTTTCGAGCACACCTATGAAATTAATTGAGATTTCAAAAAGCTATCAAATATGTACAGGAAAAGAAAAATGACCAAAATGAAAGTAGTATCCTTCTTTCAGATATAACATACGTGCTCATGCATAGAGGTTTTGCTTGTGTACCTGACATTTTTTTATAGGATTGGTAAGGCAGCTCACGCGTGGAATTCCTTCACTAGTTCCTGTTCCCAAAAATATGATTTCAGATACTTCTGAAGGTATCTGTGCTCCAGTTTCCGCAGTTGTAGGTTCTGTAGTGCATTACATGTTACGATACATCTATTGTAGATTACTCAAGCATAACAAATTTGCATGTAAAAATCCCATCAAGATCTCAGTCACAACCATTAAGTCACCAAATTGTATTTCTAATTGTTTGCTGACATGAAGTAAAATGCCACCAAGTAGGACTAAATAACAAGACAAAAAGCACTAGTTTCAGATGTATAATTAAGAATGTCCAGACTTAGTTAGAGATGAGATAGAAAGACCTCACCAATTAAAGAATCTGGTAAGAACATATAAGGATTTCAAAAATGAGAGACATATTAATAGGGACTGGTCCTATGAAGCATTATTGAGAATAATTTATGTTTCCTGTTTTGTTTTTTTCTTCTCTCCCTCTTTTGTACCTGGGTTGCATCCAAGGATGATATATGATTTTGTCAAAGTTATCACAACCAGATAGCAAATGATTCCTAAAAGGATATATGGATAAAAACACATTGTTACATATTGTAACTGAAAGAGAAAACTGATATATAAGTATGTATCACCATAAACTGAGTTGTACATTTTTCAATGTTTTGGTCATTGTACTAGGGGTCGATTTTTATTGTAGTTATCAAATCTTTTTTTGTTACAAACACATTACTATATTCAAAAAATGTTACAAAATGGTCATTACTTAACATTCCGTCAAAAAAAGTGAACGGAAGTACTGACTAGACTAACGGTTTACAGATGTTAATTATGTGGCAGGTAACGTGGATATGGTTAATAAATGTTTTGGTCATTGTACTAGGGGTCGATTTTCATTTTGTTTACTAAATTATTTTTTTTACATTCTTGTTATCGAAGTACTAAAAATATTACAAATTAGTGATTTTATTAAAAAATATTACATGTATGAAGAGAAAGTACATCATAGCTAATTTAAATCCATAAATTTTCCAAAATCATATTTAATTTGGAACCTTCTAAACACCAAACCAAACTGCAAAATAAAGGAGAAAATTGGCCCAATAAACCCCCTCAAATCTGCCGACTACTGCAAAAATCGGTTTAATAAAAACTATCATTCTCATTTCGAAGTGAAACACGTAGCTTTGGATGCCGCCATCTTCAATTTGTCGCTCTTCTTTTGTCCATTTTTTTTCTTTTCCGGAGAGAGTATATATGTATAAGAGGGACCTATTTTCTAAACTAGATTTCTGACGAGAGGCTGTAGTCGGCAGTAGCCAATTGCCCAGTACGGATACAGATATACAGATATACAAAAGGTATACAAATGATATACGAAAACAACTGAGACAAAATACTGAACAAAGCCTCAAGTGCAAATACGAACGAAAATATAATATCCAAAGATCCGAACGGAATATATCTGAATCAACATAATTGATGAAACCAATAGACAAATAAAGAAATAACGAACTGAAGTAACTAACTCAATGAATTGAACTGAACAGAAACAAACAAAACTAATACAAGAAAATAATAGGCTGAAACAAATGGCTGGGGTTATTTCATACCGAGTGAGCCCAAAAATATATCTTTCCACACAAGCAAGTCAAACTAATGCCACACAGGCAAGTCAAAATAATGCCACACAGGCAAGTCAAAACAATGCCACACAGGCAAGTCAAACTAATGCCACACAGGCAAATCAAATGATGCCACACAGGCAACCAAAATAATGTCACACAGGCAAATCACACATTGGACCGCGAATCCAAATGTATGCAAATCGGATAGTGTGTTTGGCACAACATCACCAATCCGCAGAACAGAAAACTAGGGTTAACCCATACGCCTCCCACAACAAAACACCAAATGGCCCACTTCCTCCGGAGCCCAAAATGGAGACGCCGTGGACTAATCACACCGCCACGGAGAGTGTCATACGCCTCGTGCCAAGACGACATACTGTGGTACCCCCACGGTGGTTATAGCTCGTATACCCTACGGTATATTCTAAAAAAATATCATGTCACAACACATGCGACATAATACCAACAAAAGGGTTCTATATGTACATGTTGAACCAAATCAAATTATGGTCACAAGGTCTCAAAAGAAAGTAACAACATGTACCGCTCTACAATTATTAAAAATAAATATTTAACATGATAACCTAATTCAAAGAGTACAAATACGAGTCATATGTATCAACTCCAAAATGAAACTAATATATTTATTTCACAGGAAACAATTATGTGAAATAATAACGAAATTCGAACAAGCGACAAAACGAACAAATCAAATTTAACAAGAGTATCGCAGAAAGAGTACGAAATCCGTACCTGATACTTCCAAACCATTTATAGCACACTACACAAAATTTTACCCTCAATTGCCAACGATATCAAATATGAAACGTTATTCGCAACCTAAACATATTCACCTCAAATTAAATATAATCCAACTCATAAACTCCAAAATGATTCGCAATTCATTCAAGGTACATTTAATCATAGCCTTAAATCAATTATTAATACTCCAAAATTTATATACTAAGTATAACTCTTTAAATTCCTTCCGTCCGATCTAATAAAAAGGTAATAATAATACAATTATAAGTTACCTACTAATTATAATTTATTTTAATATGAAAATAATTCTTCAATTATACCAATTTCACAACACAACCTTAATTAAATTATAATTTATCTTCTAATTAAATTTTTTTTTATATACTTTAATAAATCAATAACCTAAATATTATATATATATATAATAAACTTCCTTCATTCAAGTAATACCTTTATATAAATATGTATATCCTAAATCAGTGGCTCAGTGCTAGTACAGAAGACTTAATCATGATTCGTTTTTTTTTTTTTTTTTTTTGAGACAAAATAAAAGTCTAACCAATTTAAGGCATTTACCATTACTCACGCGAATAACTCTATTATTTAATAATAAAAAAACCGTTCAAGAATTCCTCACTTGTTGATTACAAAATAAACAAATGATACCCAAATTATACAAAATATATACATATATATTCAACTTGTTTTACACCAGATTCCATGTATACCGATAAGACCGATTATAAAAACCATATATATATGTGTGATCCTGCATGACTTGTTATGAATCATAGTAATAAAGAAATTGATTATTCTAGCTATTTAATACATACATATAATATTAATGAACAAATAAGACTTTTACCTTGATCAATTTCCTTTTCTTCTACTTTCGTCTGGTACCAATGATTTTGAAAGAAAAAAACATCTACAAATTAGCTCTCGCTTCTTATTTCTCTTTCCTCACCACGTATAAAGCGTATGAGAGTCTAATTAGGTTTAATTATTTATTAATCTTATTGTGTCTCCTAATTTTAATAGGATTTTAATATTACCCAAATGTAAATTAGACTCAAGTAGTATAAAAGCCCAAATTAATGTGATCACATACTTATTATATTAATCCACACAAATTAAATACAAATTGACCCAGACATAAGAAAAGCCCAATTAAATATGGATTTAAATATTATTTATTTATTATTTTTTTTACCGGGTATTACATCACCTACCCCTTAAAAAGGATTCCGTCCCCGGAATCAAAAGAATGGAACGCACCAAATTTTTCAAAGAGATGCGGATATCTTTCGAATAGACTCCTCTATCTCCCAAGTAGCTTCTCGCTCCGAATAATTTTACCACAAGACTTAACAAAAGGAATTATCTTTCTCAATTTTAATTTAATCACTTGTTTAATTATCTACTAAACGAATTTAATTTTTCAAGCAAAACAAGGAAGAAAAGAGGGAAACAAAATCATTTACCTTTTCCAATTTAAACACAATTGTATAAGATAAAATTAATTAATATTTAATTATAAAAAAAATGGGTTATTACAGAAAACGAGTAGCAGACAACTTACTTGAGTTAAGGGAAGCTTTGAAAATACGCTTGAAGCTTCGTGCGGAGTCTGGGAATGAATTCTTAGAGAGAGAAAATGGGAGAGTGAAATGGGCAAACGAAGATGGAGCTGTGCGAATTGCGCCCAGTATTACAACCATTTGGATTTGGGGAAATCCGATTCTCCGGTGTGATTGAAGCTCAAATGCTACCTCTCCCGTTTTCTTAGTTTCTATTAAACTACCATTTATTTTTATTCATTCTAAAAAAAAAAAAATTGAACTCATTGAACTATAATTTTTAATAAATATTGAAATTTCCGTCTAAAAATATTAAAAATTAACGAAAAACATGTCACCACATGACACGCTTACGTGTAATAAAAGTGTCATCCTGAATTTTTTTAATAATAATAACAAAATAACTTTAGTTTAAATTTTTTGATTTTCAATCTTGAATTAATAAATTTATATTATCTTTTAAATTTTAAAATATTTTAAATTAACTTTAAAAAAACAAAATTATCTAATATAATTCATCATCTTTTTCACCACAAATCCAAATTTAAATTCAATCATCTTCTTTCAACACAAATCTAAATCTAACAGAGATTTGTTTGTTTGTTTGATAGCTAAGAGATTTGTTTGTTTGTTTGATAATAATTCATCATCTTCTTCACTTTCACTTTCATCATCTTCTTCGTCACAGATCTGTAATTCATCATCTTCTTCACCACAAAGTTCTAAAACTTTAACAACCCAGATCTGTAGTCGGAAGTCTCCGAAATCAAAATCTAATTTATCATCTTCTTCACCACAAATCCAACTCTAACAACCCAGATCTAAAGAAACCTTAGTTAAGATATGAAAAAAAATTAAAAAACAGAGCACTATATCACCAAAGTTCTTAGACCAGAGCACTATACCAGAGCACTTAGTTCAAAGATTAATTCTCGATAATCTTCGACAAAATCTAACAGTAATTCGTTGTTCAATCTCCACCACCGATCAGTCTCTAGAACAACGGTGGTGGAGTACGATCAGATCTAGCACATTAATAATCTCTAGATCTACCCTTTTCTATCAATCGATCAGTCTCTAGTTACATCAGATCGGATCTAGTACGTTGGATAAGGAAAGGTGCGAAGTGAGGATCGGTGAGGATGTTCTTCCACTTGCCGGTGCCGTGCTTGGCTACCTCGGCTTTAAGGGCTTCTTCTTGCTCCGAAGTCTCTAGATCGTACGCCATCACCGCTGTTCAATCTTTACCAACATTTCTGGAGTTCCAGTAAAACGTCGATTGAATATGAAATGAAGGATAACCCAAACATTGTATAAGATTATAGACACTGTGTATTAATGTGCGAACATTTATGGAGTTCCAGTAATTCATATTAATGTGCTAGATCTGATAGATAAATGATTTTTGATGGATAAATGATTTTTAATGTGCAGATCATCATTTGTTTTAATTTATTTTTAACTTTTCTTTTAATTTGTAACATACTAAAAAATTAAAGCTTACTTTTTAGCATATTTTTATTTTTTAATATTTCTTTCTTTTTATATTTAAGCTTAAATTTAATAATTTTATAATATAAATAATAATTATATTAATTTTTAAAAATAAAAATAATAATTAATTTTCAAAATTTTAGTTATTTTTATGTATTTTAATTTTTAATTTGTGTTTATTATGAAAATATTTATGAATAATGTTAAAGACATTACTCAAATTCAAAATTTACTCAAATTTCTCTTATTTTTAATAATATATGTATTATATTTGAATACAATAAAAGATAGATTTGTCAAAAAAATACTAATAATTTTTATTATTAATGTTGAGGTATTATGACAATTTTCAAAGAAAATGCAACAAAAAAAAATAGTTAAATCCATTTATTTTCCAACGCTAAGAATAACTAGGATGATAAAGACATATGACAATCTGTAAAGGCGTGGATATTAATTTAAAAGTGACATGGACGTTAAGTTTAAAAGTCAACGATTTAATGATTTATAACGATTTGAAAATAATTAGGGGTGCTCATCCGTAAAAAACTGAATCGGTACCGATCCGAAATTATTGAAAAAATAAGAACCAAAATTGGTATCGAATAATCGGTTTTGGTACCAGTTCGGTACAAAATCGGTACCGATTTTTTCGGTTCGATTTTCAGTTATACCACATGATAATATATATAATTAATAATAATTAAATAATTTTTTTATATATTAATATTTTTTAAAAAACTAAGAAATCATTAACTATTAATAATAATTAATATATAAAATAAACTACAAAACATTATTAATATATATACAAAAATTAATAAAACTACTATTATATAGAAATTATTAATATATAAAATTACAAAACATTAACTATTAATTATTAAATTATTAAATTTTGGTATTTTCGGTATTTCGATTTTTACCGAATTTAAAAAAGTCATTACCGCTACTGGTATTAAAAAGTGTTAAAATACTGAAAAACTGGTACCAAAAAAATCGGTATCGCCGGTACCAGTAAAAAACCGAAAAAACCAAAAATTTTGAGCACCCCTAAAAAGCGTCCCACCTTTTTTTTTTCTTTTTAAGCTATATTTGTTTACGATAATTATATTTATGATTGGATTATTAATTTCAATTTTTTATTTATTTTTAAAAATAAACTTTGGACTATTAATTCAGAATAATAAAATGATTTGAAAGGGTAAACAATTTAATATTATGTCCAACTAGGTATTATAATCCTACTATTTGAGAGTAAAAATTTGTGGACAAAATTAACTTTTAACTTTGTTTTAAAATATTGATGTATCTTATTCTTAAACTAATGACAATATTATATTTTTGTTATTAGTAGTAAGGGTATAATAGTCCAAACGGTAATTTTTTATTCTATCCTTTAAATAATTTTAGACAAAACAAACATAATTGATTTTCAGAAAAATTAATTTCAATCATAAACAAACTTTGATTAGGATTCGAAACTTCTCCAAACTTCTTCTGTTTTTGTTCTGCAAGGAACTCCTTGCAGTTCCTCTTCCAGTGACCCAGCTTGTTGCAATGGAAGCAGATTCTCTTGCTATCTGGAACAAGTTTCTTATTATCCTTTTCTTTCGCCTTTGTCTTAGCCTTCTTGGATTTATTTTTTTAGAATATATTTTGCCCCTCTTCCTTTTCTTGGAAGAATCATTCACCAGTAAGACTTGGTTCTTCTTGGATAGGAAGTAATCTTCAGCAGTTTTCAATATGTTAAGTAACTCAGGCAAGTTGACGTCCAATTTATTCATGTAAAAATTAACAACAAATTGTGAGAAGGTGTCAGGGAGTGTTTGCAAGACTAAATCTTGACTCAACTCCCCATCCATGACGAACCTAAGTTGTCCAAGACGTTCAATCAAATTGATCATCTTTAGGACATGAGTCTCAACAGCATTGCCCTCAGTCATCCGAGATCGGAAGAACTCCTTAGATATCTCATATCTAGCAGTCCTACTTTGCTCACCCTACAACTCTTGGAGGTGCAACAATATAGCAGGAGCATCCATATTTCATGCTGATGCTGAAACTCGTTACTCATGAATGCGAGCATGATGCATTGAGCCATAAATGCATCATCTTGCCACTTCTTAAAAGTAGCAATCTCTTCCTAATAGGCTGTTTCTGCAACATTTGCAGGGACAAGCGAATTTAGGACATAAGAAATCTTTTCAGCATTGATAACAATTCTCAGATTCCTTAACTAGTCAGATTAAATTGGCCCAGTCGGGTTTGTTAAGATCAAGTATGCTTTCTGCAGATGATATTAGTGAGTGTGACATTTTCAAAATTTTAGTGATATTAGTGAGTGTGACATCTTCAAAATTCTGCATGTGAAAAAGATAATATTTTAGCAAACATTCATTTAATTAATTACTAAAATAAATTAGGTCTTATTTTATATTGGTATCTCCCACTATTTTCTTCAAACTATATTACCCTCATTGTAAGACCCCGAAATTTTTTTAAATAAAAAGGAATTTCCTTTATTTATTATTTTGAAATAGTAAGGGTTGATTTGATTAATGTGGATAGTTAAGGGTTAAATACGCAAATATTTCAAAATAAGCAAGTGGTTATAAAATATTCATTATCGTTTGGGAATATTCGTTTGGTCGTGGAATATTAAATCGCTTGTCGGGGAATATTATTTACAATGCAGCCAAATGTGTGGGCCCCATAATGAAAGCGATTGGATGAGGAAAACGACAAAGTTTGGGTGGTTATAAATAACTTGGCATAGTTATTCTGAATTAAGACCATTGGAATACCCGGTGGTTAAAATACGATGATAATACACGTGGTTGCACAAAGAAGACACCAGATATTATTGCAGATTGTTGAATTATTGATCCTTACGTAAAGAAGGCACTACTCAATAATTATTACGAGTAATTCTTTATTCGGTATTTTATTTTATTGATTCAATAATTGTTGCGTTGGTATTTTATATTATTCTTGCTTCAATAATTGTGTCAAGACAAGGTATTTCCCATTATCGGATCAATAATTCATATTATTTGAATAATATTATTAGATAACATTATTGGCAATGTCTAGAAAGTTCATCTAAGGAGAGGTTTGGTCACCTAATTGCTTGCAAGATAAGAGAGATCCTTATTGGAAAGCCCTCTTTCACAGGAAGCGACTGGTTGTCATAAATGTGATTCGTAATATTATTTGTGAATAATTAATTATTGATTCATATGATAAGGAAATATTTATTTTATATGAATATAAATGATGAATTTATTTATGTGGTTATTAATGAAGGAATTAATCTTTGAGATGTTTTATTTGTATTTTGTGGATTGGAGGTATTAAAAGATCAAATCGGTGTTATTACTGACTTTATTGTGTGAGTTATAATATTTAATCCAAATAGTTGGATCGTTGTAATTTTTGGATATGTTATATATATAAGTTGAGTATATGTCCACAAATTTTGAACCATTAAAAATGAGCGTATAATTTATTATGAATTTTAAGAGGTGGATGATTGTAAATTAGGTTATAAATGATTTTGGTGGAAAATTCTAGAATTGGTGGGCCCCACTTGTGGTTGGTGAAAAAAAATGTGCTGAATTTTATTTCAAATGTGGTGGGTGGCAATAGTAGCGAGTAAAGCCATCGTAGCAGTGAGTTTAAGTCCGCTTGACGTCTTAACATTTTCCTATAAATAGAGGGCTAAGTTAGAATTGAAAATCACACCGGAAACAAAGTTTTCTCTCTTTCTCTCTATATTATTGGCGTATTTTGTGAGTATTTAGATACTTTGAGAGTTCTTTGTTCAAGACAAGTTTCATTCAAAGCATCACTTACGACCTTTCCTTAGAAATCTCGATTCTTTGATGTAAGGGATATTATTTTTTCAGTAATGATGTTATTTCTTGATATCATTATCTTTGAAATATTGGTTGGAACTTTTTATCAAATTTAGAACTTTTTCATGCTGGGGTTCTTATTCATGAGTTACTATTCACGAGTTACTATTCATGAGTTCTTATTCACGAGTTCTATTCACGAGTACTATTCATTTAAGCGTGAAAATGTTTTTTTTGTGGAATTTCTATCTTTTGGTCTTGGAGTTACTATTCACGATATCAAGACTATTCACGATACGTCGGACTATTCATCGAAAAATAAAATTTCTTCTTTTTCGTCCAAAATATCTATTCGGATACTAGCTTTGATTGTATCCATGTTTTGATCATTCTTGAATTTTACACCACTATGATTATTTTTGAGGTATTGTTGGACATGGATAAAACAAAGTACGAATCCTTAATCCTTAATCCTTGTCATTTTGCTTTTCTTCGATTCGTTCTTTAAAAATATTTTCATCATCCTCGGTCTTAAATGATGATATTATTGAATATCTTTGGCACTGTAGTGCAAAGATGAATATTTGATTTGAGATGAATATTGATTGATGTTACTGAGGATAAAATATTGATGATGGACGTTAAATTCATAGATTATAGTAGATTTCATTCTCTACGTAACTCTTCTATGAATTATTATTTCATTTGCGAATATTGATCCGAAACTTGTTGTCTATTGTATTCTATCGATTTTTCCCTGTTGGAGACTAACGATAATTTGTTGTATATTATCTTAGTCATAATATTCTTTATTGGGCTAGTTGAGCTCACCCTTTTCCTTGTTGTTCCATTTTTTCTTCTCGGGGAGGCGAGAATGTAGCGAGTAGTACTTAGTCGGGTATGGAATGAAGGTTCTAGAGAGAGTTGTTTAGTAGTCCTCACCATTTTTGTAAAATAATGTATCAATAATTATGATGGGGATTTATTTTGCGTGTGGATATTGTCTTGTAAGACAATATTATATTTAAACTCATTAATATATATTGTCGTATTTCACACGACATTTGTATTATTGAAGTTGTAGTTTGCTTTTGTACCATGTATTTGGCGACTCAGAATGGGTGTTGTGTATACCTATTTTGGGGCGCCACAGTTAATATCGAGCTTAGGGATATGATCTCCAGCGGAGATCGGGGAATAGAACTAGGAGGGAGAGGCGAGTAAATCCTTCGCTAGTGTGTCCTACCTAAGCTTATTTGTTGGTTGGTCATAATATAGGGTATTATGTGATTTGTTAATTTATTTAATTAACCCTTGTTTTATAATGAAGATTTGAGAATGTCGATCGAGAATATTAATGATTGGAGTAAATGAGACCAGTGGAGATGCATGTATCTTTACCAACGAGGAGAACGTCTGTAACAGTCAGTGGCAATGTACCTCCCATGAACAACACCAATTTGAAAGCGAGATGATGAAGCGAGGAATGTTTAAAAGCTTTTTGCGAGTTCATGCAAAAATCGAGACGAGGAGACTCGTGTTCAAAATATAGGAGAAATGATAGCAATTCACGGGTGGTCACAAACCAAGCGATTCAAAGAGTTGGGACCACGAAATTTAAGGAAAGCCAGATCCGATCATGGCGGAAACATGGGTCAAGAAAATTACCAAGATATTCGATGTCTTGGGATGCTGGGGAAACGAAGGTTCCATTCGCTACTTTATGTTCGTGGCGAAGCGGACTCTTCGGTGGGAGTCGTGAAGCGTATCCATCCAAACCGCTTTCGGCATGTCATGGGAGACATTTCAGAAGCAGTTCAATGACAAGTACTTCCATGAAAGTATTCGTCATATGAAGGAAGTGGAGTTTATTAGACGAAGCGAGAATAACATGGCGGTGTCCCAAAGACGAGGCGAAGTTCGGCGGAGTTATCGAGTTTGCACCTCATTTGGTGGAGAATGAGGAACGTATAACGCGGATGTTTCTTAGAGGTTTGAAACCCAGATACGTCGATATCTCATTTTCATAAATTTTCTCTCTTCGAGATGTTGTCAACAGGGCTCGGTTGTTAAGCGAGATAACGAAATACGTTCAACCGAGGGACCATAACGAGGATCATACAGAAGATAGCGATCCATCGAATAATGATAACCGGCGGAGAAAGAAGAATACTGAACAAAGGCGGTTACCCTCTGGTGGTAATCGTGGCCATGAAAATAGAAGAAGCGAGTCGGGAGGAGATTTTAAAAGAGGAGATTCAACAACGACCATGTGAAGGCGTCGGCGCGATGAAGAATCGGTTCCAAGGAGGAGAAAGACCACCGGTCGTATGTTACAAATGCGGGAAGAGGGACATATCACCCAAACCGCCCCTAGCAGTTTAAGGTATGTTATAATTGTGGAAAAAGAAGGACATATCGCTCGAGATTGTATGATATCGAAACCAGATCCAATAGGAATGGTGACTCAAAAGGATGTCCCAGAAAAGTCAAAGTCAGCGGTTCTTGGAAGAGCGTTGTCGTGGCCGGTCAAAATCTGAGGAACCCGAACGAAGTTACTACGCAGGTTAGTTAATTATAAATTCTTGCTTGAAGTTTATACCTTACTAGAATCTGGGTTCTACCCATTCTTTTTTATCTCTCTTGCTTGCGCTCAGCGTTTGAACTTGACTACGGAGAAATTAGACTTTGACTTATTTATGGAGACTCAGTTAGGAGAAACTTTCATTACATCCGTTGTCTAAAAAAAAAAATCTTGCTTGATTGAGTTGGCACTATCACATTACACGTTAACCTTATTTCTATTGAGATATTTGTTTTTGATGTGATTTTAGGGATTGATTGGTTAACTACTCATCATGCCAAATTGATTGCTTTTGTAAGGTTGTTAGTTTTCATATTCTAAAGCAACTGTTATTCGAACTCAAGCAAATCAAACCATTGTAGTCAAACATTTTCATATCAAGCCATGAAGTCATTCGTTTATTACGGATGTCAAGTTTTCTTAGTCCATGTTATGGATTTGAATAAAGACACGTCGATTTGAATAATATTCTTGTTGTTATTGATTTTTCTGACGTATTTTCGAAGAATTTCTTGGCTTACTCCCAAAGCTTTCGATATTAAATTTTGTATCGACTTTGAACCCGGTACAAAACTCATTTCTAAAATCTCATATCGAATGGCTCTATTGAATTTCGGGAGTTAAAATTCAACTATAAATTTGGTACCGAGCCTTTATCTTGTGACTTCCTTTGTGGAATGCACCAAAGCCGACTCTCTGTAAGGGACGTCATATTCGATGCGATAGTAAAGCGATAGGTGTCATTGTGACGTCTAGCCAAGGTTGGGATATGAGTCACGATTGAGAACAACCTAAGTCGGTAATCGAAATGCGTAGTTTCTGAGGCTTAGTTGGTTATTATCGGAGATTCGTTGAAGGATATTCTCGAATCGCTATTCCATTAACGTAAGCTAACTCGTAGAGATACAAAATTCGAATGGAGCAAGGAATGTGGGAAGAGCTTGAAGAACTCAGAGAGGAGACTCATTTCAAACACATTTTCGACCATGCCATCCTGGAAAAGCGAACGTGGTAGGCGGCGTGTTGAGTAGAAGATCGATATAAATCTGAGTGCGATATTGTCAAAGACTAATTTCAGTATAATTTACAAATAATAGAGATGGAGATGGAAACTCTAGGTACCCACGTGATGATATATGAGTATAATCGACTTTAATCAATAAAGTTAAAGTCGCGCCAAGCCATGGGCCTTGAAATCGATGCGTATGAAGAAGAAAGTACAAGAAGGAGCTATTTGAGGCGAGAATTGATGAAGAAGGAATACTTGAGTCCACTCTAGACTTTGTGTTTCTAACGACTACGATTTGAAGTACAAGATTATGATGGAGGCACACAATACACCATTTGCAATCCATCTGGAAGTACTAAAATGTATTGTGATCTTGACATACATTTTGGTGGAACAATATGAAGAGAGATTGCAAAGTTTATCTCAATGTGTTTAACTTGTCAACGTGTAAAGGCGGAGCATCTAGTACCTAAGGGTCCGTTGCAACCACTTGAGATTCCGAAATGGAAGTGGGAACACATTACCATGGATTTAGATTTACGGGTCTTCCTACGGTTTCTCAAGGCATCAATGCTATTTGGGTTATTGTTGATAGATTAACCAAGTCCGCTCATTTCTTGCCGATCACGGAGACTTATTCACTTGAGCGTCTTGCTAGTATATACGTAAATGAGATTGTGAGATTGCATGGCATGCCAAGTATCCATAGTTTTAGATCGTGACCCAAGATTCACTTCATGATTTTGGGTTAGTTTGTAGAAAGCTATGGGCGCGAATTTCTGATTCGGTTTGGCATACCATCCTCAAAGCGGATGGGCAATCGAGAAGGACTACTCAAACTCTTGAAGATATATTAAGACTCGTGTCCTAGATTTCAAAGGAAGTTGGGATAAGTACTTGCCATTGGTGGAATTCTCATACAACAATAGTTATTAAACAAATATAGGCATGGTTCCATTCGAAGCATTATATGGACAAAATGTCGTTCTCCAATATGTTGGGATGAGGTGGGTGAAGCAACATTATTGGGACCCGAGTTAATCACGTATGACTCACCGAAAAGATCCAAATGATTCGACAACGTATACAAATGGCACAAGATCGACAAAAGAGTTATGCGGATCTTCATCGAAAGGACGTGGAATTTAGTGTAGAGGATCATGTATTGTTGCGAGTTGCTCCATGGAAGGGAGTTACAAGATTTGGGAAGAGAGGAAAGCTCAATCCACGATTTATTGGTCCATTTCAAATTCTTGACCGAGTAGAAAATGTAGCCTATAGACTTGCGTTACCTCAAAGTATGTCTCGTGTTCATAATGTGTTTCACATATCCGTACTTCGTAAATATGTGAAAGACACGAACCACGTTATAGAGTTAGAAACCGGATGAAATAGCCAGAAGACTTAACGTATATGAGGAGGTACTGTCAAGATTTTGGATAGGAAGGAGCATGTCCTACGCAAGCAAAGGTCATACCACAAGTTAAAGTTTTGTGGAGGAATCATGCTATAGAGAAATGACACAGGAATTGGAAAGCGGAAATGAAAGCGAGGTATCCTCATCTTTTGAAACACACAGTACGTACGTCAATTTCGAGGGACGAAATTTCATAAGGGGGGAGGTTGTAAGACCCAGAAAATTTTTTAAATAAAAGGAATTTCCTTTATTTATTATTTTGAAATAGTAAGGGTTGATTTGATTAATGTGGATAGTTAAGGGTTAAATCATAAATATTTCAAAATAAGCAAGTGGTTATAAAATATTCATTATTATTAGGGAATATTCGTTTGGTCGTGGAATATTAAATTTGTCGTGGGAATATTAAATGCTGACGGTAGCATGACCATGTGTGGCCCCATAATAACGGAAAGCGATTGGATGAGGAAAGCGACAAAGTTTGGGTGGTTATAAATACTTGGCGTAGTTGTTACCGAATTAAGGCTGTTGGAATACCCGGTGGTTAAAATACGATGTCTGGCGTGGTTCGCATGAAGCTTGCGGTATTACGCATAAGTATTGTTGAATTATTGATCCTTACGTAAAAGGCACTACTCAATAATTGTTACACAGTAATTATTATTCAAATATTTTATTTTATTGATTCAATAATTGCTGCGTTGGTATTTTATATTATTATTGTTTTAATAATTGTCATCGCACGGTATTTCCCATTATCGGATCAATAATTCATATTATTTGAATAATATTATTAGATAACATTATTGGCAATGTCTAGAAAGTTACATCTAAGGAGAGGTTTGGTCACCTAATTGCCGCGATGAGAGAGATCCTTATTGGAAAGCCCCTCTTTCTGGGAACGACTGGTTGTCATAAATGTGATTCGTAATATTATTTGTGAATAATTAATTATTGATTCATATGATAAGGAAATATTTATTTTATATGAATATAAATGATGGATTTATTTATGTGGTTATTAATGAAGGAATTAATCTTTGAGATGTTTTATTTGTATTTTGTCGGATTGGAGGTATTAAAAGATCAAATCGATTGTTATTTACGACTTTATTGTGTGAGTTATAATATTTAATCCGAATAGTTGGATCGTTGTAATTTTTGGATATGTTATACATATATAAGTTGAGTATATGTCCACAAATTTTGAACCATTAAAAATGAGCGTATAATTTATTATGAATTTTAAGAGGTGTTGATTCGTAAATTAGGTTATAAATGATTTTGGTGGAAAATTCTAGAATTAGTGGGCCCCACTTGTGGTTGGTGAAAAAAAATGTGCTGAATTTTATTTCAAATGTGGTGGGTGGCAATAGTAGCGAGAGTAAAAGCCATCAGTAGTGAGTTAAAATGCGCTTGGCGTCTTAACATTTTCTATAAATAGAGGCTAAGTTAGAATTGAAAATCACACCGAAACAAAGTTTTTCTCTTTCTCTCTCTATATTATTGAGCGTATTTTGTGAGTATTTAGATACTTTGAGAGTTCTTTGTTCAAGACAAGTTTCATTCAACATCACTTGAGCCTTTCCTTAAGCAATCGATTCTTTGATGTAAAGGAAATTATTTTTTAAATAATGATGTTATTTCTTGATATTATTATCTTTGAAATATTGGTTGGAACTTTTATCAAATTTGGAACTTTTTATGTGGGGTTACTATTCATGAGTTACTATTCACGAGTTCTTATTCATGAGTTACTATTCACGATTCTTATTCAAAAGCGTGAAAATGTTTTTTTTGTGGAATTCTACATCTTTTGGTGTGAGATTCTTATTCACGTATACCAGACTATTCACGATATCTGACACTATTCATCGAAAAATAAAATTTCTTCTTTTCGTCAAAATATCTATACGGATACTAGCTTTGATTGTATCCATGTTTTGATCATTCTTGAATTTTACACCACTATGATTATTTTTGAGGTATTGTTGGACATGGATAAAACAAAGTACTGAATCCTTAATCCTTAATCCTTGTCATTTTGTTTCTTTGGATTCGTTCTTTAAAAATATTTTCATCATCCTCGGTCTTAAATGATGATATTATTGAATATCTTTGGCACCTGTAGTGCAAAGATGAATGATTTCTGAAGAATATCTTTGGCACTGTAGTGCAAAGATGAGCAGTGTTTAAATGAACATGACCGGTGATGAATATCTTTGGCCTTTAGTGCAAAGATGAGCAGTGTTGAGATGAACATGACCGATTGATGAATATCTTTGGCTTTTGTAGTGCAAAGATGAATATTTGATTTGAGATGAATATTGATTGATGTTACGAGGATAAAATATTGATGATGGATTGTTAAATTCATAGATTATAGTAGATTTCATTCTCTACGTAACTCTTCTATGAATTATTATTTCACTGCGAATATTGATCCGAAACTTGTTTTCTATTGTATTCTATCAGATTTTTCCTGTTGGAGACTAACGATAATTTGTTGTATATTATCTTAGTCATAATATTCTTTCTTGGGCTAGTTGAGCTCACCCTTTTCCTTGTTGTTCCATTTTTTCTTCTCGGGAGGCGAGAATGTAAGCGAGTACTAGTGGGGTATGGAATGAAGGTTCTAGAGAGAGTTGTTTAGTAGTCCTCACCATTTTTGTAAAATAATGTATCAATAATTATGATGGGGATTTATTTGCGTGTGGATATTGTCTAGAAGACAATATTATATTTAAACTCATTATATATATTGTCGTATTTCACACGACATTTGTATTATTGAAGTTGTAGTTTGCTTCTTGTACCATGTATTTGGCGACTTCAGAATGGGTGTTGTGTATACTATTTTGGGAAAGCGTCACAGTTGGTATCGTAGCTTAGGGATATGATCTCTGGCGGAGATCGGGGAATAGAACTAGGAGGGGAGAGGCGAGTAAATCCTTGTTAGTGTGTCCTACCTAAGCTTATTTGTTGGTTGGTCGTAATATAGGGGTATTATGTGATTTGTTAATTTATTTAATTAACCCTTGTTTTATAATGATGTTGAGAATGTCGTCGAGAATATTAATGATGGAGTAAATGAGACCGTGGAGATGCATGTACTTTACCAACGAGGAGAGCGTGCTGCTGCAGTGTGGCAATGTACCTCCTATGAACAACACACCATCGAAAGCGAGATGATGAGCGAGGGAATGTTTAAAAGCTTTTTGCAGTTCATGCAAAATCGGGGCGAGGAGACTCGTGTTCAAAATATAGGAGAAATGATAGCAATTCACGGGTGGTCACAAGCCAAGCGATTCAAAGAGTTGGGACCACGAATTTAAGTGGAAAGCCGAGATCCGATCACGGCGGAAACATGGGTCAAGAAAATTACCAAGATATTCGATGTCTTGGGATGCACGGGAAACGAAGGTTCCATTCGCTACTTTTATGTTCCGTGGCGAAAAGCGAGACTCATTGGTGGGAGTCGTAAGCGTACCCATCCAAACCGCTTTTCGGCGTATCGTGGGAGACATTTGAAGCAGTTCAATGACAAGTACTTCCACGAAAGTATTCGTCGTATGAAGGAAGTGGAGTTTATTAGACCGAGCGAGAATAACATGGCGGTGTCCCAAAGACGAGGCGAAGTTCGGCGGAGTTATCGAGTTGCACCTCATTTGGTGGAGAATGAGGAGCGATAACGCGGATGTTTCTTAGAGGTTTGAAACCCAGATACGTCAAGATCTCATTTCTCATAAATTTTTCTCTATTCGGATGTTGTCAATGAGGCTCGATTGTTAGAAGCGAGATAACTTGAGTACGTTCAACCGAGGGACCATAACCAGGATCATATCAAGAAGATAGCGATCATCGAATAATAACGATAACCCGGCGGAGAAAGAAGAATACGAACAAAGCGGTTACCACTCTGGTGGTAATCGTAGCCATGAAAATAGAAGAAGCGAGTCGGGAGGAGATTTTAAAAGAGGAGATTCAACAGCGACCATGTGAAGACGTCGGCGCCCGAAGAAGAACCGGTTCAAGGAGGAGAAAGACCACCGGTCGTATGTTACAAATGCGGAAAGAGGACATATCATTGGCGCCTTACAACAGTTTAAGGTATGTTATAATTGTGGAAAAGAAGGACATATCGCTCGAGATTGTATGATATCGAAACCCAGTCCAGCGGGAATGGTGACTCAAAAGGATGTCCCAGAAAAGTAAAAGTCAACGGTTCTTGGAAGAAGCGTTTGTCGTGAATAGGGTCAAAATCGAGGAACCCGAACGAATTTAGCACAGGTTAGTTAATTATAAATTCTTGCGAAGTTTATACCTTACTAGATCTAGGATTCTACCCATTCTTTTATCTCTCTTTCTTTGCGCTCAACGTTTGAACTTGACTACGGAGAAATTAGACTTTGACTTATTTATGGAGACTCCGTTAGGAGAAACTTTCATTACATCCGTTGTCTAAAAAAAAAAAATCTTGCTTGATTCAGGTTGGCACTATCACATTACCTGTTAACCTTATTTCTATTGAGATATTTGCTTTTGATGTGATTTTAGGGATTGATTGGTTAACTACTCATCACGCCAAATTGATTGCTTTTGTAAGGTTGTTAGTTTTCATATTCTAAGCAACTGTTATTCGAACTCAGCGATCAAACCATTGTAGTCAAACATTTTCATATCAAGCCATGAAGTCATTCGTTTATTACGGATGTCAAGTTTTCTTAGTCCATGTTATGGATTTGAATAAAGACACGTCGATTTGAATAATATTCTTGTTGTTATTGATTTTTTCCCACGTATTTTCGAAGAATTTCTTGGCTTACTCCCAAAGCTCGATATTAAATTTTGTATCGACTTTGAACCCAGACAAAACTCATTTCTAAAATCTCATATCGAATGGCTCCTATTGAATTTCGAGGAGTTAAAATTCAACTATAGAATTTGGTACACGAGCCTTTATCTTGTGACTTCCTTTGTGGAAATGCAAAGCCGACTCTCTGTAAGGGACGTCATATTCGCACGATAGTAAACCGATAGGTGTCATTGTGATGTCTATCCAAGGTTGGGATATGAGTCACGATTGAGAACAACCTAAGTCGGTAATCGAAATGCGTAGTTTTCTGAGGCTTAGTTGGTTATTATCGGAGATTCGTTGAAGGATATTCTCGAATCGCTATTCCATTAACGTAGCTAACTCGTAGAGATACAAAATTCGAATGGAGCAAGGAATGTGGGAAGAGCTTGAAGAACTCAAGAGGAGACTCATTTCAAAGACATGTTCGACCATGCCATCTCGGAAAAGCGAACGTGGTAGGTGGCGTGTTGAGTAGAAGATCGTATCACAGACTGAGTACGATATTGTCAAAGACTAATTTCAGTATAATTTACAAATAATAGAGATGGAGAACAGAAGACAACGATCTTGGAAGCAACCAGGATCGTAGTGTTTATCAGACAAAGAAAGAACTGATGGAAGGTGAACTGAGATATTTGGTCGACCACGAAGAAGCAAAGGCTAAAGTGATTAAGTGCGAAGGTCGGTTCATTGATGATAAGTGAGCGGAAGATCACCGGGAGAAAGCAAGTTGGACGCGCCCACAAATCTGAAGTGTCTTGATATTGAGGAAGGGACCGAGCAATGAATTAGGCCATCGAAGATCTCGAGATCGAAGCAAATGAAGTATTCAAGCACCGCATAAATACAAGGAAGAGGTGTTCTACATTGAAGATCCAATTAACACTCTTCAGGATCGTAGTGTTAACTCTACTAAGTCAACGACCAACACTCAGTAAGACACTACGATCAGGTCCCTGAAGACGTGCATCAGAATCGTAGAGTTCGGATACACAAGCATGAAGCATTGACAACGATTCAATCGAAGGGTAATATTCTTGACAAGTGCTTATTGAGAGCATCGATGTAAAAGGACAACCTCGATCAAGAAATCGGAAGAAATAAAGTCTTCAACACCGCCAAGATAGTAAAGTGATACATCGACAGGGTAGGTGAAACGATGAAGCGCAGAGTCGGAAAAAAAGTATGTCATGTCACATCAATGGTCTACCTCAAGCAACTTGAGATCTGTGAAGACATTTGAATAGCTTCAGCCAGCTACTTTCCAATGGAAGAATTTGGGAAGGTGTATAAATGTAGAAGAGCTTCAAAGATCAAAGGTTCTTTGGAGTTATGAGTTTTGGAGAGAAGGTGGGTGATCTAATCAAGTGATAGTGAGTCCAAAGGCTCACTCTACGTTCCACCAAGAACACTGGAAGGAAGTCGGATCAAGCGAAGTAGAAGTGTGAGTTCTACTATGTAGAAGTGAGAGTTCTACTACATGAAGAGTGTTCGAATCGCCGAGAGAGAAAGAAGAGCATCATGCCATCCGGATGTCCATCATGGGAAGACTCTAAGTACAATAGAGAAGAGCCTACAATCGACACTTGAAGAAGTCCATCATGGGAAGGCATCGAGGAACAAGAAGGGAGATCACAAAAGCCATCTTGGTGACAAGCATGAGAAAGTTTCTAAGTACTATGAAGAAGAGCTTACATTCATCTTAGAAGCCTCTCATGTGCACCCATCAAGTACCAAGAAGAATTATCTTCAAGGCAGTTCATCAAGGGGTCATACAGAGTAGTTGAGCAACCTAAGAAGCTGAGCATCATGCAATACTCAACTGCTCTTCAAGGATGATCAAGCCAAGCTGCTAAGGATAGAAGATATTCAGAGCATGAAGACATCTTAGCGAAATTTCGACCGACTCCAACAACAACAAACAAACAACTCAACGAAGCCAGGGCCTGAGGGTTCCTTGTCCAGAGGGACTAAATGAAGCAGGGCCAAGAGGGTCCTTGTCCGGAGGGACTAAACAAAGCAGGGCCAAAGGGTCCTTGTCCAAAGGGACTAAATGAAGTTCCAAGCTGTTGGGCTTGAAGAGTTCTGGGAACTAGAGGAGTCCCAAGGTGGCGGCCTCAAGAGTTCTTAGTGAACTGAAGTCCCAAGGCTGCTGGCCTTGAAGGAATCGTAGAGATTCAGGGTGCTGCCCTTCCTTAATGGAAATCCTACTAGTTGAAAGCAGAAGAGTGGATTAGGAGCTTGAGTCTCTAAACCACTTAAAACCCCTTGTGTCTTTTACATTATGTCATTTACATTATGTCTATAACTGCTATAACTGCTATGTATGTTCTAACCGCTACAACTAAACTAACCCAACGTAACAATGTATGTAATGATTACGAATATATCAATGAAGGGAATCTTTTATTTATTCTCATTGGCTTGAAAAGATTCTTATGTTTGTCATATACTTAAATATGAACAATACAACATAAACCAGAAAAGTATTTGAAATAAAAAGGATCTATTCAACCCCCCCTTCTAGATCTATTGTGACCTCAGGGAACTAACAATATAGAATACTATATTCTACCCAGATTAATTATGAACTTTTATTCTAGTTTGGTTCACTAGAGCCACCAAGTGAATCAAAAGGTCAAACCCTAGGGTGCAAGAAATAACATTTAAATATAACTATTACATTTAAACCATGCTTCATTACAAACGAGTCTTCAAGCGCTCATTGCTCCTTGATCTCCAATTATTCGAGAAATTCTAACTAATCCTGTTACATAAACTATTTCATTTAAATAGAAACCTTGATCAGTAGTCAAGGGGAAGTACATGAGAGATAGATTGAATTTAAATCAAGAAGAAAACAAGAAAAGACAAGGTACGTAGACCCCGTTTAATAAAATCCATACATTCAAGCATTCATCCAAAATAAAATTCAATCACATTGGTCATAGTTCATAATCAATCTCATTTATTATCATATATATCAGCATATGAATCAATAAATAACATTCATCTCATGAATAATAAATTAATTCCATATATGCATTTATCAATTAATGGGCAAAAATTTGCTAAATTTTAGTTTTAAAACAAAATAAACACTTTTATTTTAATCAAAAGCCAAATCTAAATTAAACTCTTTAATTTTAGCAATCTGAAATCATATTTCAGATAAAATAAACACATTTATTTGAAAATTTTATTAATTAAATAAATCATTTGTTTAATTAAAGAAAAACAAAAGTTTTTCAAATTCTGCCCAAGGCGCAACTGCTGTAAGACCCCAACTTTTATGAATAAATATTTCATTTTCTCTAAATATTATTTTTGAATAATAAGGCGTGGATTTGATATAATGTTATAGTTGTGGGTAATGTTTACAAATTTTGCAAAGCAAGCAAGTTGTCATAAAATATTCGTTTGGTCGGAGAATATTTGTTTTATCAGGAAATATTCGTACAACGACACAATCATTGGTGAACCCCACAACGAAATTACTGTCAGAGTTAGAAAACGACAGAAATAACTTTTTATAAAAATAACGACAAAACTTTTACCGTTAACTGTTGAAATATCCGGATATAAAAGTACAATAATACGCGTGGTTGCATAGTAGCACACAGTATTGTAAAATATATTTGATTATTGATGCTTATGTAAGACCCCAACTTGTTATTAATGAAATTAAATTTTCTCTATTTATTATTTTGAAATAGTAAGGGTTGATGTGATTAATGTGGATAGTTAGGGGTAAAATACTTGAGATATTTCAAAATAAGCAAGTGGTTATAAAATATTCATTGTTATTCGGAGAATATTCGTTTGGTCGTGGAATATTAGATCGTGTCAGGGAATATTAAATGCGACGGTAGTGACCATGTGGGCCCCATAACTTGAAAAGCGATTGGATGAAGAAAGCGACAAATATAAGTTGGTTAAAAATAACAGGCGTAGTTATTCACAAGCTATTATCTTGTTAAAATACTAAATTGGTTAAAACACGAAGCATGCAGATTGCACCAATTATTGATTCTTACGTGAAGAAGGCACTACTCAATAATGGTTACATGTAATTCTTTATTCGGTATTTTATTTTATTGATTCAATAATTGATGCGTTGATATTTTATATTCATTGTTTGATAATTGTCATTACACAATATTTTTCATTATCGAAGCAATAATTCATATTATCTGAATAATATTATTAGATAACATTATTGGCAATGTCTAGAAAGTTACATCTAAGGAGAGGTTTGGTCACCTAATTGGCGCCCAAGAAGAAGAACTTCTTATTGGAAAGCCCCTTCTTTCCTTGGGCGCACAGTTATCAATATTGTGATTTCGTAATATTATTTGTGAATAATTAATTATTGATTCATATGATGAGGAAAATATTGATTTTATGTGGATATAGATGGAGAAAAATTTTAATGTGACAATTGTTGAAAATTGAAATTTTATCTTTTTACGATAAAATAATTATTTAAATATATTATTATATTTTAGTAATATAATAATGGTGATATTTTTACAATGAATGTGGGATATATGAGTATACGAAGAGGAAGAGTATTTTTGTTGCAATAAATGTTTAAAACATGTTAAACATGTCGGTGGACCCCATTTATTGACTGAAATTTGATTATAGCTTGTAAAATTGCCCGTTTGTGGATTTCGGTCAATTTCTGTTTGGAATTTGGAAAAACTTTCTTCTGTAAAGTTGTAGAGAATTGAATTTCCTATAAAAACTCACGAGATTCGAATTTTCTGATGAAAGGGCTATTTATTATGAATTATTGAAGTTCCGAAGCTCCGAAATAATTAATTTTTGGAAGTTTAAAATATTTAAAATTAGAAAAACATTTTTTTCATTATGGTGTGTTACACATGTGGGTTGAATGAGCTGAATTCAGTTCTTGGAAGGTTGGCGTAGGAAATTTGATTATACATATTATTATTATATTAAATTTTTCGCTTTGATGTTCTAAAGATTTTCTATAAATAGGGTCTTAGGTTAGAATTTAAAATCACACCAAAGCTCGAAGTTTTTCTCTCTATATTATCGGCGTATTCTTGTGAGTATTTTGAGTATATTTTGAGTATTGCTATACGGTGCAAGTTCAAGTCATAGCCTATATAGGTGTTTAAATTTAGAAATCTTGATCTTTCGAGGTAAGGGATGTTATTTTCTTCTCAAATGATATTATTTCTTCAATATCATTATTGTGGCGCCCCAAAATAGGTATACATCACCCATTCTAAGTTGTCAATACATGGTACGAAACAACTACAACTTTATTATTACAATGAAGAAAAGCGTGAGTTTAAATACAAATATTATCTTCAGAGCAATATCTATACTCAAATAAATCCTCATCACATTTATTGATACATTATTTTACAAAAATGGTGAGGACTACTAAACAACCCTTTCTAAAACCTTCATTCCATACCCCAGGACTGCATTCTCGCTTATATTCTCGCCTCCCGAGAAAAATGGAACAAAAAAAAAAAGGGTGAGCTCAACTAGCTCAATAAAGAATATTATGACTAAGATAATATACAACAAATTATCGTTAGTCTTCAACAAGGAAAAATATAATAGAATCTGATAGACAACAAATTTTAAATCAATATTCGCAATGAAATAATAATTCATTAGAAGAGTTAAGTAGAGAATGCAAACTACTATCTTCTATGTATGAATTTAAAAGTTCATCGTCTATCTTTTATCCCTGTAACATCAATCCATATACATCTGGAATCAAATATTCATCTTTGCACTACAGGCCAAAGATATTCATCAGTTGGTCATGTTCATTTAAACACCTGTTCATCTTTGCACTACAGGCCAAAGATATTCTTCAGAAATCATTCATCTTTGCATTACAGGCCAAAGATATTCTTAAGAAATCATTCATCTTTGCTACCACAGCCAAAGATATTCCATAATATCATCATTTAAGAGGTCGAGGATGATGAAAATATTTTTAAAGCGAATCCAGTGAAACAAAATGACAAGGATTAAGGATTAAGGATTCGTACTTGGTTTTATCCACGTCCAAAAATACCTCAAAAATAATCATAGTGGTGTAAAATTCAAGAATGATCAAAACATGGATACAATCAAAGCTAGTATCCAGAATAGATATTTTAGACGAAAAGAAGAAATTTTATTTTAAATTGAATAGTCAGATATCGTGAATAGTCAGATATCGTGAATAGTCTTGCCGTATACGTGAATAGTAACTCCAACACTAAAAGATAGAAATTCCACAAAAACATCTTCACGCTTATGAATAGTACTTCGTGAATAGTAAGAATCGTGAATAGTAACTCGTGAATAGTAACTCATGAATAAGTAACTTAGATACATGAAAAAAGTTCCAAATTTGATAAAAAGTTCTAACCAATATTTCAAAGATAATGATATTGAAGAAATAATATCATTTGAGAAGAAAATAACATCCTTACCTCGAAAAATTATTACTTACTTTTTGGAATAGGGTATAGTCTTTGAAGGAACTTGCACCGTCTAACAATACTCAAAGTATACTCAAAATACTCACAAGAATACGCTCGATAATATAGAGAGAAAACTTGGTTTCTGGTGTGATTTTCAATTTAACCCAAGCACCCTATTTATAAGAAAATACTTAGAACACCAAAGCGAAAATTTAATAAAATATATTATTATTAATAAATTTCCTACGCCTCTTTGGAAATTAGATCCCAACATTTCCCACATGCCAACCTTCTAGAAAGAAATGATAAAAACGTTTTTCATAAAATAAATAATTAAAACTTACAAAAATCAATTATTTTGAGCTTGAACTTCAATAATTCATAATAAATAACCCTTTCATCAGAAAATTGAATCCCACGAATTTTTATAGGAAATTCAATTCTCTACAACTTTCTGAGAAGAAAGTTTTCCAAATTCCAAATAGAAATTGACCCAAAAATCCACAAGCAAGCGATTTTTAAATTTATAATCAAATTTCAACCAATAAATGGGGTCCAATGAGACATGTTTAACATGTTTTAAACATTTATTGCAACAAAATACTCTTCCTCCTCGTATACTCATATATCCCACATTCGTTGTAAACATATCACCGTTAATATATTATTAAAATTATTTTATCGAAAAAGATAAAATATTAATTTTTAACAATTGTCATTTTAAAAATTTTCTCCATCTATATCCACATAAAATCAATATTTTTCTCATCATATAAATCAATAATTAATTATTCACAAATAATATTCTGAGAATCACAATATTGACAACCGTGCGGTTCCAGGAAAGAGGGGCTTTTCAATAAGAATTTCTTCTTCTACTTTGGTAGCAATTAGGTGACCAAACCTCTCCTTGTATGTAACTTTCTAGACATTGCCAATAATGTTATCTAATAATATTATTCAGATAATATGAATTATGCTTCGATAATGAAAAAATCTTGTAATGACAATTATTGAAACAACAAAGAATATAAAATATCAACGCAAAGAATTATTAACTCAATAAAATCTTTGAGCGAAGAATTATCGTAACCATTATTGAGTAGTGCCTTCTTACGTAAGAATCAATAATTGGTGCAATACCGGTGTCTTCTTTGTTCAACAACGCGTATTAGTGTGTTTTAACCACCGGGTATTCCAACAATGATAATCTGTAATAACTACGCCATTATTTAAAAACAACTTATATTTGTCGTTTTCTTCATCCAATCGCTTTCAAGTTATGGGGCCCACACATGGTTGGTTGGTCGCATACGAATATTCCCCGACAAGCATTTAATATTCCACGACCAAAACGAATATTCAAGACGATAATGAATATTTTATAACCACTGCTTATTTTGAAATATTTGCGTATTTAACCCTTAACTATCCACAATAATCAAATCAACCCTTACTATTTCAAAATAATAAATAAAGGAAATTCCTTTTTATTTAAAATTTTGGTCTTACAATTATCTTTGAAATATTGGTTGGAACTTTTTATCAAATTTGGAACTTTTTTCATGTATGGGGTTCTTATTCATGAGTAACTATTCACGAGTTACTATTCACGAAAGTACTATTTATGAAAGCGTGAAGATGTTTTTGTGAAATTTCAATCTTTTGGTGTCTGAATTCTTATTCACGATACTCAAGACTATTCACGATATCTGAGACCTTATTCATAGAAAAATGAAATTTCTTCTTTTTGTCAAAATATCTATTATGGATACTAGCTTTGATTGTATACATGTTTTGATCATTCTTGAATTTTACACCACTATGATTATTTTTGAGGTATTTTTGGACGTGGATAAAACAAAGTACAAATCCTTAATCCTTAATCCTTGTCATTTTGTTTCTTTGGATTCGTTTCTTTAAAAATATTTTTCATAATCCTCGGTCTTAAATGATGATATTATTGAATATCTTTGGCCCGTAGTGCAAAGATGAATGATTTTGAAGAATATCTTTGGCACGTAGTGCAAAGATGAGCAGTGTTTAGATGAACATGATTAATCGATGAATATCTTTGGCACCGTAGTGCAAAGATGAATATTTGATTCCAGATGTATATTGATTGATGTTTGAGGATAAAAGATAGAGCGATGAACTTTTAAATTCATACATAGAAGATAGTAGTTTGCATTCTCTACTTAACTCTTCTAATGAATTATTATTTCATTGCGAATATTGATTTAAAATTTGTTGTCTATTGTATTCTATTAGATTTTTCCTGTTGAAGACTAACGATAATTTGTTGTATATTATCTTATTCATAATATTCTTTATTGGGCTAGTTGAGCTCACCCTTTTTCTTTTTGTTCCATTTTCTTCTCGGGAGGCGAGAATATAAGCGAAAGTACTTAGTTCTGGGTATGGAATGAAGGTTCTAGAAAGAGTTGTTTAGTAGTCCTCACCATTTTGTAAAATAATGTATCAATAAATGTGATGAGGATTTATTTGAGTATAGATATTATCTCAAGATAATATTTGTATTTAAACTCACAGCTTTTCTTGTTGTAATAATAAAGTTGTAGTTGTTTCGTATCATGTATTGACAACTCGGAATGGGTGATGTATACCTATTTTGGGGGCGCCGCGGTTGGTATCGAGCTTAGGGATATGATCTTTGGCGGAGATCGGGAATAGAACTAGGAGGGAGAGACGAGTAAATCCTTCGCTAGTGTGTCCTACCTAAGCTTATTTGTTAGTTGGTCAAGATATAGGGATATTATGTGATATATTGATTTCCTAATTAACCCTTGTTTTATGGCAGATTTGAGAATGTCGATCGAGAATATTAACAATGGAAATGAGACCGTGGAGACGTCAGACTCACCAACGAGGAGAATTAATGCAACAATTTGGCAATGTTCCTCCCGTGAACAACACCATTGAAAGCGAGATGATGAACGAGGGATGTTTAGAAGTTTTTGCAGTTCATGCAAAATCGACGAGGAGACTCGTGTTCAAAATACTGAGGAGAAATGATAGCAATTCACGGGTTGTCACAACCCAAGATTCAAAGAGTTGGGACCACAGAATTTAAGTGGAAAGCGAGATCCGATCATGGTAAACATGGGTCAAGCAAATTACCAAGATATTCGATGTCTTGGGATGCACGGAGGAACAGAAGGTTCCATTCGCCACCTTTATGTTCCGTGGCGAGTGGATTCATTGGTGGGAGTCTCAGGAAGCGTACTCCATCCGCCCCGCACTCAAAGATGTCTTGGGAGACGTTTGAAACTATTTAATGACAAATACTTTCACGAAAGTGTTCGTCATATGAAGGAAGTGGAGTTTATTAGACCGGAGCGTAACAACATGACGGTGTCTCGAAGACGAGGCAAAGTTTGCAGAGTTATCCAGTGTTTGTACCTCATTTGGTGGAGAATGAGGAACATGATGACGCGGATATTTCTTAAAGGTTTGAAACAAGATACGTCGATTATCTCATTTCTCATAAATTTCTCTTTATTCAGGATGTTGAAAGCAGGCTCAATTATTAGAAGCGAGATAACGATGTCTGTCAACCGAGGACCACAACCGAGATCGCATGCAGTAGATAGCGATCAATGTAATAATGATAACCACGGAGAAAAGAAAGCAGACGGAAAAAAATGGTAACCACTCGGTGGTAATCATAGCCATGATAATAATAGAAGAAGCGAGTTTGGAGGAGATTTTAAAAGAGGAGATTTAACAACGACCATATGAAGATGACGGTCTTGCGAAGAATCGGGTTCTAAGGGAGGAAACGACCACCGGTCATATGCTACAAATGCACGGAAAAGAGGACATATCGGTCAAAGCGCCCACAACAGTTCAAGGTATGCTATAATTATGGAAAGGAAGGACATATCGCCGAGATTATACAAGATGGCGAAACCTAGTTCAATGAGGGACGGTGACTCAAAAGATCGTCCCGTAAAAGTCAAAGTCAACGATTCGGGAAGAGCGTTTGTTGTGATTGGTCATAATGCGAGGAACCCAAACGAGGTGATCACGGGTAAGCTATTTATAAATTCTTGCTGAAGTTTATACCTTACTTGATACCGGTCTTTACCCATTCATTTATCTCTCCTGCGTGTGCTCAACGTTTAAACTTGACTCGGAGAAATTAGACTTTGATTTATCTGTGGAAACTCCGATTAGAGAAACTTTCATCACATCCATTGTTTATAAATCTTGTTTGATTCAAGTTGGCACCATCACCTTACCATTGACCTTATCTCTTTAAAGATACTTGCTTTTGATGTGATTTTAGGGATTGATTGGTTAACTACTCATCATGCCAAAATTGATTATTTTCGTAAGGTTGTTAGTTTTCATATTCCTAACCAACCTTGTTATATTTAATTCAAGCAACTAAACCATTAAAATCAATCATCGTCATATCTAATCATAAAGCTATTCGTTTATTGAAAAACGGATGTCAAGCTTTCTTAGCCCATGTTATGGATTTGAATAAAGACACGTCAAATTTGAATAATATTCTGTTGTTATTGATTTTCCGACGTATTTCAAGAAGAACTTCCCGGCCTACCCCGAGCGTGAAGTTGAATTCTTTATTGATCTTGAACTTTGGTACAAAGCCCATTTCTAAAACCCCATATCGAATGGCTCTATTGAACTTCAGAGTTAAAGGTCCAACTACGAGAATTGTTGGACATCGGTTTCATTAAATCCCTAGTACATCTCCTTGGGGTGCTCCTGTTTTATTTGTAAAGAAGAAAGAAAAGGCGGGAGTATGCGATTTTGTATTGACTATCGGGAATTGAACCATGTCACCATCAAGAATAGGTATCCTCTACCTCGTATTGATGACTTGTTTTTTGATTGCAAGGGCACAATTCTTTTCAAAATCGATCTTAGATTACGGATATCATCAAATGAAGATTAGGAATCGAGGATATTCCAAAGACGCGCCCGAGAACTCGGTATGGGCATTATGAATTCTTAGTCATGTCTTTCGGACTAACTAATGCTCCTGCTGACTTTCATGGATATGATGAACAAAGTATTCAAGGAATATTTGGATCAATTTGTTGTTGTCTTTATTGATGACATCCTTATATATTCCAAAAGTCGTGAAGATCATGAGCACCATTTGAAATTTGGTACTCCAAAGGCTTCGTGAAAACCAACTATATGCCAAATTGAAGAAATGCGAGTTCGGGCGAGGAAGTAGCATTCCTTGGGCACGTGGTGTCGAAACATGGAGTATCTGTTGATCCCAAGAAAGATTGAAGCAATACAAAGTTGGGAGCAAACGAAGTCGGTGGATCAAGACGTAGCTTTTTGGGCTTAAATGGTTATTATCGGAGATTCGTGGAAGGGTTTTCTCGAATCGCTACTCCGTTAACTTCATTAACTCGAAAGGATCTGAAATTCGTTTGGAAGCGAAGAACGCGAGAAGAGTTTCCAAGAGCTTAAGAGGAGACTTATTTAAGACTGTTCTAACAATACCATCTGGTTCGGATGGATTTGTTATCTCTGATGATGCTTGTGCAAAGGGTTAGGATGTGTTCTCATGCAATGTGGGAAAGTCATAGTTCATGCCTCATGACAACTTAAAAGAGTATGAGAGGAATTATCCTACTCGTGATCTAGAGTTAGCGCGATCGTTTTCTTGTTAAAGATATGGAGGCACTATCTATATGGGGAGAAAGTGGAGATATATTAGGACCATAAAAGCCTTAAATATTTCTTCACTCAAAAAGAACTCAACACGCTGCAATGACGTTGGCTCGAGCTATTGAAAGACTACGACCACACTATTCAATACCATCCGGTAAAGCGAATGTAGTAGACGGCGCATCGAGTAGAAGATCATATCTTGGGAACGAAAGCGATGATGTCAAGTATACGCGTAGAGCCAACTTTAATAGAAAAAGTTAAGGTCGCTCAAGCCACCGAAGGCCGAAGCGATGCGTATGAAGAAGAAAGTACAAGAAGGAGCTATTCCGAGCGAGAATTGATGAAGAAGGAATACTTGAGTCCACTCTAGACTTTGTGTTCCTAACGACTCGATTTGAAGTACAAGATTATGATGGAGGCACAATAATACGCCATTTGCAATCCATCCTGGAAGTACTAAAATGTATCATGATCTTGACATACATTTTGGTGGAACAATATGAAGAGAGAGATTGCAAAGTTTATCTCGATGTGTTTAACTTGCCGGCGATGTAAAAAGCGGAGCATCTTGTACCTAAGGGTCCGTTGCAACCACTTGAGATTCCGGAATGGAAGTGGGAACACATTACTATGGATTTCGATTACGGGTCTTCCTACGGTTTCTCAAGGCATCAATGCTATTTGGGTTATTGTTGATAGATTAACCAAGTCCGCTTCATTTCTTGCCGTCACGGAGACTTATTCCTTGAACGTCTTGCTTAGTATGTACGTGAATGAGATTGTGAGGTTGCATGGCATGCCTGTATCCATAGTTTCGGATCGTGACCCAAGATTCACTTCAAGATTTTGGGTTAGCTTGCAAAAAGCTATGGGCACGGATTTGCGATTTAGTTCTAAGATACCATCCTCAAACCAGACGGACAATCGAGAGGACTATTCAAACTCTTGAAGATCTATTAAGACCTTGTGTCCTAGACTTCAAGGGTAGTTGGGATAAGTATTTACCATTGGTGGAATTCTCCTACAACAACAAGTTATCAAGCAAGTATAGGTGTGACTCCATTTGAAGCATTATATGGGACGAAAATTTCGATTCTCCAATATGTTGGGATGAGGTGGGTGAAGCAACATTGTTGGGACCCGAGTTAGTACATATGACTCACCGAAAAGATCCAAATGATTCGACAACGATACAAAGCAGCACAAGATCGACAAAAGAGTTATGCGGATCTTCATCGAAAGGACGTGGAATTTAATGTAGGGGATCATGTATTGTTGCGAGTTGCTTCCAATGGAAGGAGTTACAAGATTTGGGAAGAGAGGAAAGCTCAATCCACGATTTATCGGGTCCATTTCAAATTCTTAACCGAAAGTAGGAAATGTAGCCTATAGACTTGCGTTACCTCAGAGTATGTCTCGTGTTCATAATGTGTTTCACATATCTCATACTTCAGTAAATATGTGAAAGACCCGAACCACGTTATTGAGTAGAACCGGACGAGATATAAGAAGACTTAACGATATGAGGAGGGTACTGTCAAGATCTTGGATAAGAAGGAGCATGTCCCACGCCAAGAAAAGGTCATACCACAAGTTAAAGTTTTGTGGAGGAATCATGCTATAGAGGAAATGACACGGGAATTGGAAAGCGGAAATGAAAGCGAGGTATCCTCACCTTTTGAAACACCAGTACGTACGACGTCGATTTCGAGGACGAAATTTCATAAGGAGGGAGGTTGTAAGACCCGAAATTTTTAAATAAAAGGAATTTCCTTTATTTATTATTTTGAAATAAGTAAGGGTTGATTTGATTATTGTGGATAGTTAAGGGTTAAATACGCAAATATTTCAAAATAAGCAAGTGGTTATAAAATATTCATTATCGCTTGGGAATATTCGTTTGGTCGTGGAATATTAAATCTGTCGGGGAATATTAAATGACACAGCATGCGACCATGTGGGCCCCATAACTGAAAAGCGATTGGATGAAGAAAACGACAAATATAAGTTGTTTTTAAATAATGGCGTAGTTATTACTGAATTAAGATCATTGGAATACCCGGTGGTTAAAACACACTAATGTCTGCGCGTTGTCAACAAGATAGCTTTGCGGTATTGCACCAATTATTGATTCTTACGTAAGAAGGCACTACTCAATAATGGTTACGATAATTCTTTGTTGATATTTTATTGAGTTAATAATTGCTGCGTTGATATTTTATCTTCGTTGTTGTTTCAATAATTGTCATTACACAATATTTTTCATTATCGAAGCAATAATTCATATTATCCGAATAATATTATTAGATAACATTATTGGCAATGTCTAGAAAGTTACATCTAAGGAGAGGTTTGGTCACCTAATTGCGTGCGATGAAGAAGAAATTCTTATTGGAAAGCCCCTCTTTTCGAAGCGCACGGTTGTCAATATTGTGATTACGTAATATTATTTGTTAATAATTAATTATTGATTCATATGATGAAAAAATATTAATTTTATGTGGATATAGATGGAGAAAATTTTTATAGTGACAATTGTTGAAAATTAAAATTTTATCTTTTTACGATAAAATAATTATTTAAATATATTATTATATTTTAATAATATAATAATGGTGATATTTTACAACGAATGTGGGATATATGAGTATACGAGGAGGAAAAGTATTTTTGTTGCAATAAATGTTTAAAACATGTTAAACATGTCGGTGGACCCCATTTATTGACTGAAATTTGATTATAGCCTGTAAAATCGTCCCGTTTGTGGATTTCGGTCAATTTCTATTTGGAATTTGGAAAAACTTTCTTACGCAAAGTTGTAGAGAATTGAATTTGCTATAAAAACTCGTGAGATTGAATTTTTCGATGAAAGGGCTATTTATTATGAATTATTGAAGTTCAAGCTCAAATAATTGATTTTGTAAGTTTTAATTATTTATTTTATGAAAAACGTTTTTTATCATTTCTTTCTAGAAGGTTGGCATGTGGGAAATGTTGGGATCTGATTTCCAAAGAGGCGGAAATTTATTAATAATAATATATTTTATTAAATTTTCGCTTTTGGTGTTCTAAGCATTTTCCTATAAATAGGGTCTTAGGTTAGAATTGAAAATCACACCGTAAGCCCAAGTTTTTCTCTCTATATTATCGGCGTATTCTTGTGAGTATTTTGAGTATACTTTGAGTATTATTTATACTGATTGCAAGTCCAAGTCATAGCCTATATCCAGGTGTTTCAATTTAAGTCTTGATCTTTCGAGGTAAGGGATATTATTTTTTTTCGTAATGATATTATTTCTTCAATATCATTATCCCGAAATGTTGATCTGAAGTTTTATCAAATTTGGAACTTTTTATATATCGGAGTTACTTATTCATGAGTTCTTATTCACGAGTTCTTATTCATGGGTTCTTATTAAATGAGTTCTTATTCACGAGTTACTTATTCATGAGTTCTTATTCACGAAAGTTACTATTCACGAGTACTATTCATGAAGCGTGAAGATGTTTTTTTGTGGAATTTCTATCTTTTGGTTTGAGTTTCTTATTCACGATATCTCTGACTATTCACAGATATCTGACTATTCATGAAAAATAAAATTTCTTCTTTTCGTCAAAACATCTATTCGGATACTAACTCTCGATTGTATCCATGTTTTGATCATTCTTGAATTTTACACCACTATGATTATTTTTGAGGTATTTTTGGACGTGGATAAAACCAAGTACGAATCCTTAATCCTTAATCCTTGTCATTTTGTTTCACTTTGGATTCGTTTCTTTAAAAAAAATATTTTCATCATCCTCGTCTTAAATGATGATATTATGGAATATCTTTGGCTGTAGTGCAAGATGAATGATTTCTTAAGAATATCTTTTGGCTGAAGTAGTAAAGATGAATGATTTCTGAAGAATATCTTTGGCCCAGTAGTGCAAAAGATGAGCAGTGTTTAAATGAACATGACTAATCGATGAATATCTTTGGCCGTAGAAGTGCAAAGATGAATATTTGATTCCGGATGTATATTGATTGATGTTACATGGATAAAAGATAGAGCGATGAACTTTTAAATTCATACATGAAGATAGTAGTTTGCATTCTCTACTTAACTCTTCTAATGAATTATTATTTCATACGAATATTGATTTAAAATTTGTTGTCTATTGTATTCTATTATATTTTTCCTCGTTGAAGACTAACGATAATTTGTTGTATATTATCTTAGTCATAATATTCTTTCTTGAGCTAGTTGAGCTCACCCTTTTCCTTTTGTTCCATTTTTCTCGGGGAGGCGAGAATATAATGAAATGCAGCCTGGGGTATGGAATGAAGGTTTTAGAAAGGGTTGTTTATTAGTCCTCACCATTTTTGTAAAATAATGTATCAATAAATGTGATGAGGATTTATTTGAGTATAGATATTGTCTAGAAGATAATATTTGTATTTAAACTCACAGTTTCATTGTTGTAATAATAAAGTTGTAGTTGTTTACGTACCATGTATTGACAACTCGAATGGGTGATGTATACCTATTTTGGGGGCGTCACGGTGGAGATGCCTGTCTCACCAACGAGAGAAGCGGCAACAGTGGCAATGTTCCTCCCGTGAACAACACCACCTTGAAAGAGATGAGAACGAGGGATGTTTAGAAGTTTTTGCGATTCATGCAAAATCGCACGAGGAGACTCGTGTTCAAAATACAGGAGGAAATGATAGCAATTCACGGGTTGTCACAATGACAAGATTCAAAGAGTTGGGACCACGAATTTAAGGAAAGCCGGATCCGATCATGCCAAGCGTAAACATGGGTCAAGCAAATTACCAAGATATTCGATGTCTTGGGATGACGGAGGAACGAAGGTTCCATTCGCTACTTTTTATGTTTCGTGGCGAGGCGTGACTCACTTGGGGAGAGTCGTGAAGCGTACTCCATCCGTACTTCGACTCGGCATCGTGGGAGACATTTCAGAAACGATTCAATGACAAGTACTTCGAAAGTATTAAATATATGAAGGAAGTGGAGTTTATTAGACTAGAGTAGAATAACATGGCGGTGTCCCAAAGACGGAGAAGTTCGCGAAGTTATCCGAGTTTGCACCTCATTTGGTGGAGAATGAGGAAAGTATATGACGCGGATGTTTCTTAGAGGTTTGAAACCCGGCGATACGTCGAAGATCTCATTTCTCATAAATTTTCTCTTTATTCGGATGTTGTCAATGAGGCTCGGTTGTTAAAGCGAGATAACGAAAGTACGTTCAACCGAGGGACCATAACCGAGGATCATCTCAAGATAGCGATCATCGAATAACGATAACAAACGGAGAAAGAAGAATACGGACAAAGCGGTAACCACTCCGGTGGTAATCGTGGCCATGAAAATAGAAGAAGCGAGTCGGGAGGAGATTTTAAAAGAGGAGATTCAACAACGACCTTTTGAAGACGTCGGCGCAAGAAGAACTAGTTTTAAGGGAGGAGAAGCGACCCACCGGTCGTATGTTACAAATGCGGAAAGAGGGACATATCACCAAATTGCCCACACACAGTTTAAGGTATGTTATAATTGTGGAAAAGAAGGACATATCGCCGAGAGTTACGATGTCGAAACCCGATCCGGTGGGAATGGTGACTCAAAAGGATGTCCCGTAAAAGTCAAAGTCAATAGTTCTTGAAGAAGCGCGTTTGTCGTGACCTAGGTTAAAATACGAGGAACCCAAACGAAGTTAGACGGTTAGTTAATTATAAATTCTTGCGAAGTTTATACCTTACTAGATAATTTGTTCTACCCATTCTTTTATCTCTCTTTGCTTGCGCTCAACGTTTGAACTTGACTATGGAGAAATTAGACTTTGACTTATTTATGGAGACTCCGTTAGGAGAAACTTTCATTACATCCGTTGTCTAAAAAAATCTTGCTTGATTCAGGTTGGCACTATCACATTACCTGTTAACCTTATTTCTATTGAGATATTTGCTTTTGATGTGATTTTAGGAATTGATTGGTTAACTACTCATCATGCCAAATTGATTGCTTTTGTAAGGTTGTTAGTTTTCATATTCCTAAGCAACCTGTTATTCGAACTCAAGCAGTCAAACCATTGTAGTCAAACATTTTCATATCAAGCCATGAAGTCATTCGTTTATTACGGATGTCAAGTTTTCTTAGTCCATGTTATGGATTTGAATAAAGACACGTCAGATTTGAATAATATTCTTGTTGTTATTGATTTTTCCCGACGTATTTTTTCGAAGAATTTCTTCGCTTACTCCCAAAGTTCGATATTAAATTTTGTATCGAATTTGAACTCAGACAAAACTCATTTCTAAAATCTCATATCGAATGGCTCTATTGAACTTCGTGGAGTTAAAATTCAACTATAAATTTGGTACCGAGCCTTTATCTTGTGACTTCCTTTGTGGAATGCAAAGCCGCACTCTCTCGTAAGGGGACGTCATATTCGATGCGATAGTAAAGCGATAGTGTCATTGTGACGTCTTTATCAAGTTGGGATACGAGTCGCGAGTTGAGAACAACCTAAATCAGAATCGAAATCGTAGTTTTCAGGCTTAGTTGGTTATTATCGGAGATTCGCCAAGGATATTCTCGAATCGCTATTCCATTAACGTAGCTAACTCGTAGAGATACAAAATTCGAATGGAGCAAGGAATGTGGGAAGAGCTTCAAGAACTCAAGAGAGACTCATTTCAAAGACATGTTACGACCGTGCCATCCTCGGAAAAGCGAACGTGGTGGTGGCGTGTTGAGTAGAAGATCGTATACAAGTACGAGTATGATATCATCAAAGACTAATTTCGTATAATTTACAAATAATAGAGATGGAGATGAAAACTCTAGGTACCCACGTGATGATATCTGAGTATAATCGACTTTAATCAATAAAGTTAAAGTTCGCTCAAGCCAAGAATTGGGAAATGATGCGTATGAAGAAGAAAGTACAAAAAGGAGCTATTCCTAAGCGAGAATTGATGAAGAAGGAATACTTGAGTCCACTCTAGACTTTGTGTTCTAACGACTACGATTTGAAGTACAAGATTATGATGGAGGCACACAATACACCATTTGCAATCCATCCGGAAGTACTAAAATGTATTGTGATCTTGACATACATTTTGGTGGAACAATATGAAGAGAGAGATTGCAAAATTTATCTCAATGTGTTTAACTTGTCAACGTGTAAAGGCGGAGCATCTAGTACCTAAGGGTCCGTTGCAACCACTTGAGATTCCGAAATGGAAGTGGGAACACATTACCATGGATTTCGTTACGGGTCTTCCTACGGTTTCTCAAGGCATCAATGCTATTTGGGTTATTGTTGATAGATTAACCAAGTCTCGCTCATTTCATTTTGCCGACACGGAGACTTATTCACTTGAACGTCTTTCTCGTATGTGCGTAAATGAGATTGTGAGATTGCATGGCATGCCGGTATCCATAGTTTTAGATCGTGACCCAAGATTCACTTCATGATTTTGGGTTAGTTTGAGAAAGCTATGGGCGCAATTTCTGATTAGGTTTGGTATACCATCCTCAAACGGATGGGCAATCGAAGGACTACTCAAACTCTTGAAGATATATTAAAACTCGTGTCCTAGATTTCAAAGGAAGTTGGGATAAGTACTTGCCATTGGTGGAATTCTCATACAACAATAGTTATTAAACAAATATAGGCATGGTTCCATTCAAGCATTATATGGACAAAATGTAGATTCTCCAATATGTTGGGATGAGGTGGGTGAAGCAACATTGTTGGGACCCGAAGTTAATCACGATATGACTCACCGAAAAGATCCAAATGATTCGACAACGTATACAAAGCGGCACAAGATCGACAAAAGAGTTATCGCGGATCTTCATCGAAAGGACGTGGAATTTAGTGTAAGGGGATCATGTATTGTCATGAAGTTGCTCCGTGGAAGGAGTTACAAGATTTGGGAAGAGGAAAGCTCAATCCACGATTTATTGGTCCATTTCAAATTCTTGACCGAAAGTAGGAAATGTAGCCTATAGACTTGCGTTACTACAGTATGTCTCGTGTTCATAATGTGTTTCACATATCCGTACTTCGTAAATATGTGAAAGACCGAACCACGTTATTGAAGTTAGAACCCGGACGAGATAGTAGAAGACTTAACGTATGAGGAGGTACTGTCAAGATCTTGGATAGGAAGGAGCATGTCCTACACGTGAAAAGGTCATACCACAAGTTAAAGTTTTATGGAGGAATCATCTTTATAGAGGAAATGACACGGGAATTGGAAAGCGAAATGAAAGCGAGGTATCCTCACCTTTTGAAACACCAGTCGTCACGTCAATTTCGAGGACGAAATTTCATAAGGAGGGGAGGTTGTAAGACCCCAAAATTTTTTTAAATAAAAAGGAATTTCCTTTATTTATTATTTTGAAATAGTAAGGGTTGATTTGATTAATGTGGATAGTTAAGGGTTAAATACACAAATATTTCAAAATAAGCAAGTGGTTATAAAATATTCATTATTGTCGGGGAATATTCGTTTGGTCGTGGAATATTAAATGCTTTGTCGGGAATATTAAATGCAATGAGTAGCCATGACCATGTGTGGGCCCCATAACGGAAAGCGATTGGATGAGGAAAGCGACAAAGTTTGGGTGGTTATAAATAATTGGCGTAGTTGTTACCGAATTAAGACTATTGGAATACCAGGTGGGTGGTTAAAATACTGATGTCTGGCGTGGTTTGCGCGAGAGTACGCGGTATTACGCGATTGTTGAATTATTGATCCTTACGTAAGAAGGCACTACTCAATAATTATTCTGATAATTATCATTCGGTATTTTATTTTATTGATTCAATAATTGTTGCGTTGATATTTTATATTATTATTGTTTCAATAATTGTCAACTTTGCACAAGTATTTCCCATTATCGGATCAATAATTCATATTATTTGAATAATATTATTAGATAACATTATTGGCAATGTCTAGAAAGTTACATCTAAGGAGAGGTTTGGTCACCTAATTGCGGCGCCCGATAAGTGAGAGATCCTTATTGAAAGCCCCTCTTTCCGGGAGCGACTGGTCATGCATAAATGTGATTTCGTAATATTATTTGTGAATAATTAATTATTGATTCATATGATAAGGAAATATTTATTTTATATGAATATAAATGATGGATTTATTTATGTGGTTATTAATGAAGGAATTAATCTTTGAGATGTTTTATTTGTATTTTGTCGGATTGGAGGTATTAAAAGATCAAATCTGTTGTTATTCTGACTTTATTGTGTGAGTTATAATATTTAATCAAACCGTTGGATCGTTGTAATTTTTGGATATGTTATACATATATAAGTTGAGTATATGTCCACAAATTTTGAACCGTTAAAGATGAGCGTATAATTTATTATGAATTTTAAGAGGTGGTGATTGAGAAATTAGGTTATAAATGATTTTGATGGAAAATTCTAGAATTGGTGGGCCCCACTTTTGGTTGGTGAGAAATGTGCTCAATTGAATTTTCAAATGTGGTGGGTGGGAATAGTAGCGAGTAAAGCCATCAGTCAGAGTTAAGTCTGCCTTGGCGTCTTAACATTTTCCTATAAATAGAAGGCTAAGTTAATTGAAAATCACACCGGAAACAAAGTTTTCTCTCTTTCTCTCTATATTATTGAGCGTATTTTGTGAGTATTTAGATACTTTGAGAGTTCTTTGTTTCAAGACAAGTTTCATTCGGCATCACTCTGAGCCTTTCCTTCCGGAAATCTTGATTCTTTGAGGTAAGGGATATTATTTTTTTTCGTAATGATATTATTTCTTCAATATCATTATCTTTGAAATATTGGTTGGAACTTTTATCAAATTTGGAACTTTTCATATCGGGGTTACTTATTCATGAGTTACTATTCACGAGTTACTATTCATGAGTTACTATTCACGAGTTCTTATTCACGAGTACTATTAAATGAAGCGTGAAAATGTTTTTTTTGTGGAATTTCTATCTTTTGGTGTCTGAGTTACTTATTCACGATACCCAAGACTATTCACGATATCTGACTATTCATCGAAAAATAAAATTTCTTCTTTTCGTCAAAATATCTATTCGGATACTAGCTTTGATTGTATCCATGTTTTGATCATTCTTGAATTTTACACCACTATGATTATTTTTGAGGTATTGTTGGACATGGATAAAACAAAGTACGAATCCTTAATCCTTAATCCTTGTCATTTTGTTTCCTTTGGATTCGTTCTTTAAAAATATTTTCATCATCCTCGGACTTAAATGATGATATTATTGAATATCTTTGGCACGTAGTGAAAAAGATGAATGATTTCTGAAAAATATCTTTGGCCTGTAGTGCAAAGATGAGCAGTGTTTAAATGAACATGGATCGACCGATGAATATCTTTGGCCTTTAGTGCAAAGATGAGCAGTGTTGAGATGAATATGACCGATTGATGAATATCTTTGGCTGTAGAAAAAGATGAATATTTAATTGAGATGAATATTGATTGATGTTACGGGGATAAAATATTGATGATGGATCGTTAAATTCATAGATTATAGTAGATTTCATTCTCTACGTAACTCTTCTATGAATTATTATTTCACTGCGAATATTGATCGAAACTTGTTGTCTATCAGATTCTATCATTTTTCCTGTTGGAGACTAACGATAATTTGTTGTATATTATCTTAGTCGTAGTATTCTTCTTGAGCTAGTTGAGCTCACCCTTTTCCTTGTTGTTCCATTTTTTTTCTCGGAGGCGAGAATGTAGCGAGTACTTAGTCGGGTATGGAATGAAAGTTCTAGAGAGTTGTTTAGTAGTCCTCGCCATTTTGTAAAATAATGTATCAATAATTATGATGGGGATTTATTTGCGTGTGGATATTATGCAGAAGACAATATTATATTTAAACTCACATTATATATTGTAAGTATTTCACACGACATTTGTATTATGAAGTTGTAGTTTGCTTCTTGTACCATGTATTTGGCGACTCGGAATGGGTGTTGTGTATACCTATTTTGGCGTCACAAATAATATCATTTGAGAAGAAAATAACATCCCTTACCTCAAAAAAATCAGTACTTCGGAAGGAAAGGTCGGAAGTGATGCTGAATGAAACTTGTACTGAACAGTAACTCTCAAAGTATCTAAATACTCACAAAATACGCTCAATAATATAGAGAGAGAAAGAGAGAAAACTTTGTTTCTGGTGTGATTTTCAATTCTAACTTAGCCCTCTATTTATAGGAAAATGTTAGCCGTACCAAGCAGACTTGACTTCGCCACCGATGGCTTTACTCGCTACTATTGCCACCCACCACATTTGAAATAAAATTCAGCACATTTTTTCACCAACCACAAGTGGGGCCCACTCAATTCTAGAATTTTCCACCAAAATCAATTATAACCTACTACTCAAGAATCAAACACCTCTTAAAATTTATAACAAATCATTCGTTCATTTTTAACGGTTCAAAATTTGTGACATATACTCAACTTATATATGTATAACATATCCAAAAATCATAACGATCCAATGGTCGATTAAAAATTATAACTCACGCAATATATCGTAAAAATCTCGATTTGATTTTTAATACCTCCATTCACAAAAATATCGATAAAACACCTCAACATTAAATCCTTCAATTATAACCACATATAATAAATAAATCCATCATTTATATCCATAACAAATAAATATTTTCTTATCATATAAATCAATAATTAATTATTCCCAAATAATATTACGAGAATCACAATTATGATGACAGTGCAGGTTCGGGGAAAGAGGGGCTTTCAATAAGGATCTCTCCTTACTTTGCAAGCAATTAGGTGACCAAACCTCTCCTTAGGCAGAACTTTCTAGACATTGCCAATAATGTTATCTAATAATATTATTCAAATAATATGAATTATTGATCGATAATGGGAAATCTTGTGAAGTGACAATTATTGAAACAATGAATAATATAAAATACCAACGCAAAGAATTATTGAATCAATAAAATAAAAATCTTTGAACAAGAACTCATCGTAACAATTATTGAGTAGTGCCTTTCACGTAAGGATCAATAATTGATGCAATACTGCGTGTCTTCTCGTTCATCAACAGCAGTATTAGTGTGTTTTAACCACGGGTATTCCAACAATGATTAGCTGTAACGACATGCCGTTATTTATAAAAACTTAATTTTGTTGTTTTCTTCATCGATGAGTTATTACATTATGGGGCCCACAAATGGTCTGCTTGTGCCGCATTCGAATATTCCCCGACGCGAAAGAATATTCCACGACTCAAACGAATATTCCGAAACAACAATGAATATTTTATAACCACTTGTGTATTTTGAAAAAAAATTCATATATCACCCTTAACTTTAACTTTTATTAATTTAACCATTTCTTTGAATAGTAATTATAAGAAAAATTGAATACTTTTATTTCATAAAATTGGGGTCTTACAAAGTAACCATTATTGAGTAGTGTCTTACTTACGTAAGAATCAATAATAATTGGTGCAATCTGAAGTGTCTTCGTGTTTTAACCACTAGTATTTTAACAAGATTAATTGCAGAATAACTACGCCGTTATTTTTAACCAACTTATATTTGTCATTTTCTTCATCCAATCGCTTTCAGTTATGGGGCCCACATACACGGTCTTACTGTCGTATGCGAATATTCCCCGACAATCTGAATATTCCACGACCAAACGAATATCTCTCGACAACAATGAATATTTTATAACCACTTGCTTATTTTGAAATATCTGCGTATTTTACCCCTAACTATCCACATTAATCACATCAACCCTTACTATTTCAAAATAATAAATAGAAAATTAAATTTAATTAATAATAAGTTGGGGTCTTACAACCTCCCTCCTTATGAAATTTCGTCCTCGAAATTGGACGACGATACACAGTGTTTCAAAAGGTGAGGATACCTCGCTTCATTTTAGTTTCCAATTCCCGTGTCATTTCTATATAGCATGATTCCTCCACAAAACTTTAATTTGTGGTATGACCTTTCTTGGCGTGGGACATGCTCCTTCCTATCCAAGATCTTGTGGTACCTCCTCATACGTTAAGTCTTGGCTATCTCATCCTGTTCTAACTCTATAACGTGGTTCGGGTCTTTCACATATTACGGAAATGGGATATGAAACACATTATGAACACAGAGACATACTCGGAGGTAACGCAAGTCTATAGGCTACATTTCCTACTCGGTCAAGAATTTGAAATGGACCGATAAATCGTGGATTGAGCTTTCCTCTCTTCCCAAATCTTGTATCTCCTTCCATGGAGCAACTCACAACAATACATGATCCCCTACACTAAATTCCACGTCCTTTCGATGAAGATCCGCATAACTCTTTTGTCGATCTTGTGCCGCTTGTATACGCTTGTCGAATCATTTGAATCTTTTGGTATTCATACGTACTAACTTCGGGTCCCAACAATGTTGCTTTCACCCACCTCATCCCAACATATTAGAAACGACATTTTCGTCCATATAATGCTTCAATGGAGCCACACCTATACTTGCACGATAAGCTGTTGTTTTAGGAGAATTCCACCAATGGTAAATACTTATCCCAACCGCCTTGAAGTCAGGACACGAGTCTTAATAAATCTTCAAGAGTTTGAATAGTCCTCTCTCGATTGTCCGTCCGTTTGGAGATGGTATGAGAACTAAATCGCAAAATCCGCGTGCCCATAGCTTTTGCAAGCTAACCCAAAATCTAGACATTGCCAATAATGTTATCTAATAATATTATTCAAATAATATGAATTATTGATCCGATAATGGGAAATATTGTAGGTGACAATTATTGAAGCAATAATAATATAAAATACCAACGCAAACAATTATTGAATCAATAAAATAAAATATCGAATCATAATTCATTGTAACAATTATTGAGTAGTGCCTTCTTACGTAAGGATCAATAATTGATGCAATACTGGTGCAATCTTGTTCATCAACGCCAGTATTAGTTTGTTTTAACCATCGGTTATTCCAACAAGATTATTGATGTAACGATTACACACCGTTATTTATAAAAACTTAATTTTGTCGTTTTCTTCATCCGGCGGTTATTACATTATGGGGCCCTGAAATGGGTGCGCACCGTCGCATTTAATATTCCCCGAAGCGGAAAGAATATTCCACGACCAAACGAATATTCCCAAACAACAATGAATATTTTATAACCACTTGTGTATTTTGAAAAAAATTCATATATCACCCTTAACTTTAACTTTTATCAATTTAACCATTTCTTGAATAGTAATTATAAGAAAAATTGAATACTTTTATTTCATAAAATTCGTGGTCTTACAAAGCCCATTTCTAAAACCCCATATCGAATGGCTCCTATTGAACTTCAGGAGTTAAAGGTCCAACTCTGAGAATTGTTGGACATCGGTTTCATTAAATCCAAGTACATCTCCTCGGGGTGCTCTCATTTTATTCAGAAAGAAGAAAAGAGCGGAGTATCGCGACTTTTATTATTGACTATCGGGGAATTGAACCATGTCACCATCAAGAATAGGTATCCTCTACCTCGTATTGATGACTTGTTTGACCGATTGCTGAAGGCACAATTCTTTTCAAAATCGATCTTCGATTCGGATATCATCAATTTGAAGATTAGAATCGAGGATATTCCAAAGGCGCCGTAACTTCGGTATGGGCATTATGAATTCTTAGTCATGTCTTTCGGACTAACTAATGCTCTATGCTTTCATGGATATGATGAACCAAGTATTCAAGGAATATTTGGATCAATTCGTTGTTGTCTTTATTGATGACATCCTCATATATTCCAAAAGCCGTGAAGATCATGAGCACCATTTTAATTTGGTACTCCAAAGGCTTCGTGAAAACCAACTATATGCCAAATTGAAGAAATGCAAGTTCGGCTTGAGGAAGTAGCATTTCTTGGGCACATGGTGTCAAAACATGGAGATATCCGTGGATCCCGTGAAGATTGAAGCAATACAAAGTTTGGGAGCAACCAAGTCGGTGATCAAGACGTAGTTTTTGGGCTTATTTGGTTATTATCGGAGATTAGTGAAAGGGTTTTCTCGAATCGCTACTCCATTAACCCAATTTAACTTCGAAAGGATCTGAAATTCGTTTGGAAGCGAAGAATGCGAGAAGAGTTTCCAAGAGCTTAAGAGGAGACTTATTTAGGCACTGTTTCAACAATACCATCTGGTTCGGATGGATTTGTTATCTCTGATGATGCTTCGTGCAAAGGGTTAGGATGTGTTCTCATGCAATGTGGGGAAAGTCATAGTCTCATGCCTCGCGACAACTTAAAGAGTATGAGAGGAATTATCCTACCATGATCTAGAGTTAGCGGCCCGATCGTGCCATGCTTAAAGATATGGAGGCACTATCTATATGGGGAGAAAGTGGAGATATATTCGGACCATAAAAGTCTTAAATATTTCTTCACTCAAAAGAACTCAACATGCTGGCGGCGACGTTGGCTCGAGCTATTGAAAGACTACGACCACACTATTCAATACCATCCTGAAAAGCGAATGTGGTAATGACGCGCGTTGAGTAAAAGATCATATCGCGGAACAAGTGCGATGATGTCAAGTATACTGCAGAGCCAACTTTAATAGAAAAAGTTAAGGTTGCTTTCGAGCCACCAGGCCGGAGGAATGATGCGTATGAAGAAGAAAGTACAAGAAGGAGCTATTAGGAAGCAAGAATTGATGAAGAAGGAATACTTGAGTCCACTCTAGACTTTGTGTTCCTAACGACTACGATTTGAAGTACAAGATTATGATGGAGGCACACAATACACCATTTGCAATCAATCTGGAAGTACTAAAATGTATCGTGATCTTCGACATACATTTTGGTGGAACAATATGAAGAGAGAGAGATTGCAAAGTTTATCTCGATGTGTTTAACTTGTCAGCGTGTAAAAGGCGGAGCATCTAGTACCTAAAGGGTTAAAATACAACCACTTGAGATTCGAAATGGAAGTGGGAACACATTACCATGGATTTCGTTATGGGTCTTCCTACGGTTTCTCAAGGCATCAATGCTATTTGGGTTATTGTTGATAGATTAACCAAGTCCGCTCATTTCTTTCCGATCACGGAGACTTATTCCTTGAACGTCTTGCTAGTATGTATGCGTGAATGAGATTGTGAGGTTGCATGGCATGCTACAGTATCCATAGTTTCGGATCGTGACCCAAGATTCACTTCAAGATTTTGGGTTAGCTTGCAAAAAAAGCTATGGGCACGGATTTGCGATTTAGTTAAGACATACCATCCCCCAGACGGACGGACAATCGAGAGAGGACTATTCAAACTCTTGAAGATTTATTAAGACTCTGTGTCCTAGACTTCAAGGCGGTTGGGATAAGTATTTACCATTGGTGGAATTCTCCTAAAACAACAGTTATCGTGCAAGTATAGGTGTGGCTCCATTCAAGCATTATATGGGACGAAAATGTCGCGTTCTCCAATATGTTGGGATGAGGTGGGTGAAGCAACATTGTTGGGACAAAGTTAAGATGCGTATGAATACCAAAAAGATTCAAATGATTCGACAACGTATACAAAGCGGCACAAGATCGACAAAAGAGTTATGCGGATCTTCATCGAAATGACGTGGAATTTAGTGTAGGGGATCATGTATTGTTGCGAGTTGCTCCATGGAAGCGGAGTTACAAGATTTGGGAAAGAGGAAAGCTCAATCCACGATTTATTGGTCCATTTCAAATTCTTGACCGAGTAGGAAATGTAGCCTATAGACTTGCGTTACCTCGAAAGTATGTCTCGTGTTCATAATGTGTTTCATATATGTCGTACTCAGTAAATATGTGAGTTAAGATCTTTGTTAAAATTTGGTTGAAAATAAAAGTATTCAATTTTTCTTATAATTACTATTCAAGAAATGGTTATAATTGATAAAAAAGTTAAATTAATAAAAGTTAAAGTGGGTGATATATGAATTTTTTCAAAAAATACACAAGTGGTTATAAAATATTCATCATTGTTTGGGAATATTCGTTTGGTCGTGGAATATTCTTTCCGTCTGGGAATATTCGCATTTACACAGCAAACCATTCAGGGCCCCATAATGTAATAACTCGCTTGATGAAGAAAACGATAAAATTAAGTTTTTATAAATAACGGCGTAATCGCTATCAAGTATCACATTGTTGAATACCCGGTGGTTAAAAACACACTAATACGCGTTGATGAACAAGAGAAGACACCAGGTATTGCATCAATTATTGATCCTTACGTAAGAAGGCACTACTCAATAATTGTTTAAGAATTATCGCTCAAGATTTTATTTTATTGATTCAATAATCATTGCGTTGATATTTTATATTATTGTTGTTCAATAATTGTCACGCACAGATTTCCATTATCGATCAATAATTCATATTATTTGAATAATATTATTAGATAACATTATTGGCAATGTCTAGAAAGTTCTCTAAGGAGAGGTTTGGTCACCTAATTGCGCCGCCAAGAAGAGAGAGATCCTTATCTGAAAGCCCCTCTTTCCGGGAACCGCCGTCGGGTCATTATAATGTGATTCTCGTAATATTATTTGGGAATAATTAATTATTGATTTATATGATAAGGAAATATTTATTTTATATGGATATAAATGATGGATTTATTTATTTATGTGGTTATAATGAAGGAATTAATGTTGAGGTGTTTTATTTGTATTTTTGTTGGATCGAGGTATTAAAAATCAAATCAATTATTTTTACGATATATCATGTGAGTTATAATTTTTAATCCGACCGTTGGATCGTTGCGATTTTTGGATATGTTATACATATATAAGTTGAGTATATGTCCACAAATTTTGAACCGTTAAAAATGAGCGAATGATTTGTTATGAATTTTAAGAGGTGTTTGATCTGTAAATTAGGGTTATAATTGATTTTGGTGGAAAATTTAGAATTGAGTGGGCCCCACTTGTGGTTGGTGAAAAAATGTGCTGAATTTTATTTCAAATGTGGTGGGTGGCAATAGTAGCAGTGTAAAGCCATCGTGTAGCAGTGTCAAGTCTCGCTTTTGCTGGCTAACATTTTCCTATAAATAGAGGGCTAAGTTAGAATTGAAAATCACACCGTAAACAAAGTTTTCTCTTTCTCTCTATATTATCGAGTGTATTTTAGAGTATTTAGATACTTTGAGAGTTATATTCATCAAAGACAAGTTTCATTCAAAGATCACTTCCATCTTTCCTTCCAAGAAATCGATTTTTTTGAGAGGTAAGGATATTATTTTTTTCAGAATGATATTATTTCTTCAATATCATTATGCCGAAATATCGGGTTGGAACTTTTATCAAATTTGGAACTTTTTCATGTCTGGGGTAGTTACTATTCATGAGTTACTATTCACGAAGTTACTATTCATGAGTTACTATTCACGAGTTACTATTCACAAGTACTATTCATGAAGCGTGAAAATGTTTTTTTGTGGAATTTCTATCTTTTGGTGTTTGAGTTATTATTCACGATACTAAGACTATTCACGATACTAAGACTATTCATTTAAATAAGACTATTCATTAAAAAATGAAAATTTTTCTTTTCGTCTAAAATATCTATTCGGATACTAGCTTTGATTGTATCCATGTTTTGATCATTCTTGAATTTTACACCACTATGATTATTTTGAGGTATTTTGGATGTATAGATTAGAGTTATGGATTTTATGAGAGAAAAGACTATTTTAAAAGTAACTATTTATAACTCCTCATGGGTTAACTCCAAAATTGATGAAATTTTTATTGAGAGTACATCTATATAATATCAATGTACTCTGTGAATTTTGAATTTTGGATAAAAGTACAATTTATGATAAATGTTTAAATATTCGTGGTTTTGGCCATATGAAAAATAGTAAATGAATTTTTAAAATTTCGAGAAAAATATATGTTCAATATGGGACTATTTTATGCTAAATCCCTTAAAAGAAATATTTTTGAACCGATTTGGTATTTTTCATGAAAATGTTCTAGTTATGAGTAAATGAATTAAATATGTTATGTGAAGTAAGAAAATTAGAAAATATGATTTTATGGTTCGAGAATCATATATGAGGTATATGCAGATTTTTGATGAGGGTTTTAGTTATGGTGATGAAATTTTATGAGTTTGGCATTTTATGATGATTAAATGCATTAATTAGTAAAGTGTAAACAATTTAATTAAATTGTTTATAAGTTTAAGAAATGATTAAAATATTATTATAATATTAATAATATTAGATTATGAGATTTCTAAGTGATTTATAACATTTGGATTAAGGTGTTATAAATATGGATATGAATTTTATTATGAAACTTTATCTTTTCGTGTCGAGGTTACTACGCACGATACACGGACTACGTGCATTTAACACGGGTACTATTCACAACAAATTGGTTTTTTCTCCCACCAAATTATCGTTGATTTATGAATCTTACTCTTGAAATTAAAACTATGTTTTGATTATATTGTTTTTATATAACATTCTTATAACCCTAATGATGACATTTCTTCGACTTCGAGTGTAAAGATGGGTAGATTATGGTACGATCGTGACCATAGGTTCTCTTTCGCCAAGAGTGCAAAAGTTGAATTGTTGAATCGGTATAATCATGACCATTGAATTTACAATTGAATATTTTTAGCTTAAGTGCAAAAGGTGAATTGATCAACATGGTTATAATTATTGTTATATAACTTCAAATGATTATGATTTATTCGAGATATGAATATCTTTAGCCCGTAGTGCAAAGAAAAGATGAATTATTGATGAATATGAATTTTGATGAATATCTTTAAATCAGTAATGCAAAGATGACTTGTTGATGAATATCTTTATTTGAATATCTTTCGCTCAGAATGCAAAGATGAATTATTGATGAATATCTTTTGGCTCGTAATGAATATCTTCGCTCGTGAATGCAAAGATGTTTGAATATCTTTAGCCTATAAAATGCAAAGATGAATTATTGATGAATATCTTTCGCTCGAATGCAAAGATGACTGTTGTTGAATATCTTTGCTTTCGTAGTGTAAAGATGAACTGTTGATGAATATCTTTGACCCGTGGTGCAAAGATGAATTTATTAGTATGATTATGAACAGAACCGTGATTTGGTATAACCATGATATTTGATGTTTGTGTAAAGACAAGTGATGAAAATTATCTTCATCCCGGATGAGAAGAGGAATTTAGAATCACAATTATGATTATGAAGTTATTCATATGATTGTGGAAAGGAATCGCTGATTGATGTTACAGGATAAAATATTGTGGTGGACTTTAACGTGGAGAAGATAATAGATTTTATAGTCTATTTGACTCTTTTAATGGATCGCTTCGTTCACCGCAACTATGGTTGAAAAGTTTTATCATCTACCATATGTTCTAAATCTCCGATTCATTACCGATGAAGACTATTGATAATTTATTTATCTTTAGTCATAATATTCTTTATCAGAGTTAGCTAGTTGCTTCACCCTTTTGTTTCACAATTCCTTTCGTGTAATAAAAGTGTAGTGGGTTGAGCGGGGATAAACAAGGAATAGAACGGTGGTCTATAGTTGTTGAGGTTCTCCCTAAAGAGGTGAGGTGAAAGCGAATTTAACTTTGGAAGGGTGTTTTGTCACTATCATACAAGATGTCTAATGACATACAAACTCGTGTTATCATAAGACATGGTTGTGTTTCATCCACTTGCCGAGTATATTTACAAGCACTACCTATATAATCTTGGTGTTTGTTTGGAGTATAATACCCAATTAGAGACAAGTGGAGATAATGATATGTCAAGAGAAGACTCACCATTGGGAAGAATACGATAGTAATCTTCTCGTTTTTTTTTGGGGTCTATGGGTCAACCAAGGATAATTTCGTGGCCATATGATATCTACCATAACCCAAAAGCACGGCCTCCCATGTATACGAAGGTTTCTGAGCACTTCCCAAAGATTCTAATTTCTAAAACAATGCTTTTTGACTATACCTTTATGTAAGGTGTCATTGTGACGACGTCTACATTTGGTATATATTTGTATCCAAACTCACAAAGATACGTGTTGTTGATTTTGCACGACAATTGTTGTAATAAAGTTGTAGTTATTTTTCGCATTCATATATTTGGCGACACTCAAAATGGGTTGGATGGAATGTACCTATTTTGGGGGTCGTTACATTTGGTATCGAGCTTAGGATATGATCTCCATGAGATCGGGAATAGAAACAGAGGGAGAGATGAGTAAATCCTTCGCTAAAGGTGTCCTACCTAAGCTTATTTGTCGTCACCATAATATCGGATATTATGTGATATGTTAATTTATTCAATTAACCCTTGTTTTGAAGTTGTATTCTAGAATGATATCTCAAATACGGTGAGATGAGCAATGGAGAAATCATGATGATGACAGGAAAGATGAAATCAAATGAAAGCAAGGTATTCTCAACTCTTTGAAATACTGTGCACGTAAATTTTGGGACTTAAATTTCATAAGGAGGGAGATCAGAAGACCCCTAATTTTATGAAATAAAAGTATTCAATTTTTCTTATAATTACTATTCAAGAAATGGTTAAATTGATAAAAGTTAAAGTTAAGGGTGATATATGAATTTTTTTTTCAAAATACACAAGTGGTTATAAAATATTCATTCATTGTTTGGGAATATTCGTTTGGTCGTGGAATATTCTTTCCGCTTGGGAATATTCGTATTTACTACAGCCCATTTGTGGGCCCCATAATGTAATAATCGCTTGATGAAGAAAACGACAAAATTAAGTTTTTATAAATAACTATGTAATCGTTATATCATATCATCGTTGGAATACCCGGTGGTTTAAAAACACACTAATACGCCATTGATGAACAAGAAGACACCAGATTGCATCAATTATTGATCCTTACGTAAGAAGGCACTACTCAATAATTGTTACAAAGAATTATCGCTCAATATTTTATTTTATCGATTCAATAATTGTTGCGTTGATATTTTATATTATTGTTGTTCAATAATTGTCACCGCACATTATTCCATTATCGATCAATAATTCATATTATTTGAATAATATTATTAGATAACATTATTGGCAATGTCTAGAAAGTTCTCACAAGGAGAGGTTTGGTCACCTAATCAAGGCCAAGAAAGAGAAATCCTTATCTGGAAAGCCCCCTCTTTCCCGGGAACTACTCGTCATTATAAATGTGATTCTCGTAATATTATTTGGGAATAATTAATTATTGATTTATATGATAAGAAAATATTTATTTTATATGGATATAAATGATGGATTTATTTATTTATGTGGTTATAATGAAGGAATTAATGTTGAGGTGTTTTATCAAGATTTTTGTTTGAATCGAGGTATTAAAAATCAAAATCAAATTTTTTTTACGATATATTGTGTGAGTTATAATTTTTAATCCCGACCGTTGGATCGTTATGTATTTTTGGATATGTTATACATATATAAGTTGAGTATATGTCCACAAATTTTGAACCGTTAAAATGAACGAATGATTTGTTATAAATTTTAAGAGGTGTTTGATTCTAAAAATTAGGTTATAATTGATTTTGGTGGAAAATTTAGAATTGAGTGGGCCCCACTTGTGGTTGGTGAAAAAAATGTGCTGAATTTTATTTCAAATGTGGTGGGTGGCAATAGTAGTATAGTAAAGCCATCGTAAAGCAGTCAAGTCCGCTTTGGCCGGCTAACATTTTCCTATAAATAGAGGGCTGTTAGAATTGAAAATCACACCGTAAAACAAAGTTTTCTTCTCTCTATATTATCGAGTGTATTTTGTGAGTATTTAGATACTTTGAGAGTTATATTCAAGATAAGTTTCATTCAAAGATCACTTCCATCCTTCCTTTCCTTCCAAGTAATCGATTTTTTCGAGGTAAGGATGTTATTTTTTTCTCAAATGATATTATTTCTTCAATATCATTACGTCAAATATTGGTTGGAACTTTTATCAAATTTGGAACTTTTTCATGCTCTGGGTTACTATTCATGAAGTTACTATTCACGAAGTTACTATTCACGAAGTTACTATTCATGAGTTACTATTCACGAAAGTTACTATTCACAAGTACTATTCATGAAGCGTGAAGAAAATTTTTTTTGTGGAATTTCTATCTTTTGGTGTCTGAGTTATTATTCACGATACCAAGACTATTCACGATACTCAAGACTATTCACGACTAAGATTATCAAGACTATTCAATTAAAAAATGAAAATTTTTCTTTTCGTCTAAAATATCTATTCGGATACTAGCTTTGATTGTATCCATGTTTTGATCATTCTTGAATTTTACACCACTATGATTATTTTGAGGTATTTTTGGATGTATAGATTAGAGTTATGGATTTTATGAGAAAAGACTATTTTAAAAGTAACTATTTATAACTCCTCATGTTAACTCCAAAATTGATGAAATTTTTATTGAGAGTACATCTATATAATATCAATGTACATCTGTGAATTTTGGAATTTTTGGATAAAAGTACAATTTATGATAAATGTTTAAATATTCGTGGTTTTGGCCATATGAAAAATAGTAAATGAATTTTTAAAATTTCGAGAAAAATATATGTTCAATATGGGACTATTTTATGCTAAATCCCGTAAAAGAAATATTTTTGAACCGATTTGGTATTTTTCATGAAAATGTTCTAGTTATGAGTAAATGAATTAAATATGTTATGTGAAGTAAGAAAATTAGAAAATATGATTTTATGGTTCGAGAATCATATATGAGGTATATGCATTTTTGATGAGGGTTTTAGTTATTGGTGATGAAATTTTATGAGTTTGGCATTTTATGATGATTAAATGCATTAATTAGTAAAGTGTAAACAATTTAATTAAATTGTTTATAAGTTTAAGAAATGATTAAAATATTATTATAATATTAATAATATTAGATTATGAGATTTCTAAGTGATTTATAACATTTGGATTAAGGTGTTATAAATATGGATATGAATTTTATTATTAAACTTTATCTTTTCGTGTCGAGGTTACTACGCACGATACTCAGATTACGTATTTAACACGGGTACTATTCACAACAAATTGGTTTTTCTCCCACCAAATTATCGCTGATTTATGAATCTTACTCTTGAAATTAAAACTATGTTTTGATTATATTGTTTTTATATAACATTCTTATAACCCTAATGATGACATTTCTTCGACTTGAGTGTAAAGATGGGTAGATTATGGTACGATCGCGACCATAGGTTCTTTCGCCAAGAAGTGCAAAAGTTGAATTGTTGATCGGTATGATCATGACCATTGAATTTACAATTGAATATTTTAGCTTAAGTGCAAAGGTGAATTGATCAACATGGTTATAATTATTGTTATATAACTTCAAATGATTACGATTTATTCGAGATATGATCTTTATATATCTTTGTACCAGAAAGGCAAAAGAGATGAATTATTGATGAATATCTTTCGCTCGTCAATGCAAAGACTTGTTGATGAATATCTTTACCAGAAAGGCAAAGATGAATTATCGATGAATATGAATAATTATTGATGAATATCTTCGCCTCGAATGCAAAGATGAATTATGATGAATATCTTTCGCTCGAATGATGAATATCTTTAGCCTATAGTGCAAAGATGAATTATTGATGAATATCTTTCGCTCAGAATGCAAAGATGACTCGTTGTTGAATATCTTTAAATTCAGTAGTGTAAAGATGAATCGTTGATGAATATCTTCGCCCGTGGTGCAAAGATGAATTTATTAGTATGATTATGAAACAGAACCGTGATTTGGTATAACCATGATATTTGATGTTTCGTGTAAAAAGACAAAGTGATGAAAATTATCTTCGCCCCGGATGAGAAGAGGAATTTAGAATCACAATTATGATTATGAAGTTATTCATATGATTGTGGAAAGGAACCGCTGATTGATGTTACAGGATAAAATATTGTTGGTGGACTTTTAACGTGGAGAAGACAAAGATTTTATAGTCTATTCGACTCTTTTAATGGATCGCTCGTTCACCGCAACTATGGTTGAAAAGTTTTATCATCTACCATATGTTCTAAATCTCGATTCATTACCGATGAAGACTATTGATAATTTATTTATCTTTAGTCATAATATTCTTTATCGAGCTAGTTGTGTTTCACCCTTTTGTTTCACAATTCTTTTCGTGTAATAAAAGTGTAGTTGGGTCGAGAAGTGGGGATAACAAGGAATAGAATGGTGGTCTATAGTTGTTGAGGTTCTCCCTAAAGAGTGAATTTAACTTTTGAAGGGTGTTTTGTCACTATCATACAAGATGTCTAATGACATACAAACTCGTGTTATCATAAGACATGGTTCAGGTTTCATCCACTTGTCGAGTATATTTACAAGCACTACCTATATAATCTTGGTGTTTGTTTGGAGTATAATACCCAATTAGAGACAGTGGGAGATAATGATATGTCAAGAGAAGACTCACCATCGGGAAGAATACGATAGTAATCTTCTCGTTTTTTCTTTGGGGTCTATGGGTCAACCAAGGATAATTTCGTGGCCATATGATATCTACCATAACCCAAAAGCATGGCCTCCCATGTACGAAGGTTTCTCGAGCACTTCCCAAAGATTCTAATTTCTAAAACAGCTTTTTGACTATACCTTTATGTAAGGTCAAATCATTGTGGTGACGTAATTGTTGTAATTTGGTATATATTTGTATCCAAACTCACAAAAGATGGGTGTGTTGTTGTATTTTGCACGACAATTGTTGTAATAAAGTTGTAGTTATTTTTCGCATCATATATTTGGCGACTCGTAACGGGTTGGATGAAATGTACCTATTTTGGGGTCGTTACATTTGGTATCGAGCTTAGGATATGATCTCCAATGAGATCGGGGAATAGAACTAGAGAGGGAGAGATGAGTAAATCCTTCGCTAAAGGTGTCCTACCTAAGCTTATTTGTTGTTGGTCACCATAATATCGGATATTACGTGATATGTTAATTTATTCAATTAACCCTTGTTTTGAAGTTGTATTCTAGAATGATATCTCAAATACAGTGAGATGAGCAATGGAGAAATCATGATGACAGAAAGATGAAATCGAAATGAAAGCAAGGTATTCTCAACTCTTTGAAATACTGTGTACGTGAATTTTGGGGACTTAAATTTCATAAGGAGGGAGATTGTAAGACCTAATTTTATGAAATAAAAGTATTCAATTTTTCTTATAATTACTATTCAAGAAATGGTTAAATTGATAAAAGTTAAAGTTAAGGGTGATATATGAATTTTTTTTCAAAATACACAAGTGGTTATAAAATATATCATTGTTGTTTTGGGAATATTCGTTTGGTCGTGGAATATTCTTTCCGCTTGGGAATATTCGCATTTACTACCGCTAAACCATTTGTGGGCCCCATAATGTAATAACCGCTTGATGAAGAAAACGACAAAATTAAGTTTTTATAAATAATCTACTGTAATCGCTATCAATAATATCGTTGGAATACCCGGTGGTTAAAACACACTAATACGCCATTGATGAACAAAAGAAGATACACAGATTGCATCAATTATCGATCCTTACGTAAGAAGGCACTACTCAATAATTGTTACAAGAATTAATGCTCAAGATTTTATTTTATTGATTCAATAATTGTCGCGTTGATATTTTATATTATTGTTGTTCAATAATTGTCATCGCACAATTATTTCCATTATCGATCAATAATTCATATTATTTGAATAATATTATTAGATAACATTATTGGCAATGTCTAGAAAGTTCACAAGGAGAGGTTTGGTCACCTAATTGCGCATACGCCAAGAAGAGAAATCCTTATCTGAAAGCCCCCCTCTTTCCCGAAACCCGGTCATTATAATTGTGATTCTCGTAATATTATTTGGGAATAATTAATTATTGATTTATATGATAAGGAAATATTTATTTTATATGGATATAAATGATGGATTTATTTTTATGTGGTTATAAATGAAGGATTTAATGTTGAGGTGTTTTATTTGTATTTTTGTTGAATGGAGGTATTAAAAAATCAAATCAAGATTTTTACGATATATCATGTGAGTTATAATTTTTAATCCGACCGTTGGATCGTTGTAATTTTTGGATATGTTATACATATATAAGTTGAGTATATGTCCACAAATTTTGAACCGTTAAAATGAACGAATGATTTGTTATAAATTTTAAGAGGTGTTTGATTCGTAAATTAGGTTATAATTGATTTTGGTGGAAAATTTAGAATTGAGTGGGCCCCACTTGTGGTTGGTGAAAAAATGTGCTGAATTTTATTTCAAATGTGGTGGGTGGCAATAGTAGCAGTGTAAAGCCATCAGTAGCAGAAGTCAAGTCTGCGCTTTTTACGGCTAACATTTTCCTATAAATAGAGGGCTAAGTTAGAATTGAAAATCACACCGTAAACAAGTTTTTTCTTTTCTCTCTATATTATCGAGTGTATTTTGTGAGTATTTAGATACTTTGAGAGAGTTATCGTCAAGACAAGTTTCATTCAAAGATCACTTCCGATACCTTTCCTTCCAAGTAATCGATTTTTTGAGGTAAGGGATGTTATTTTTTTTCAAATGATATTATTTCTTCAATATCATTACGTCAAATATTGGTTGGAACTTTTTATCAAATTTGGAACTTTTTTCTGGGGTTACTATTCATGGGTTACTATTCACGAGTTACTATTCACGAAGTTACTATTCATGAGTTACTATTCACGAAAGTTACTATTCACAAGTACTATTCATGAAGCGTGAAGATGTTTTTTTTTGTGGAATTTCTATCTTTGGTGTCTGAGTTACTATTCACGATACTCAAGACTATTCACGATACAAGACTATTCACTTAATACTCAAGACTATTCAATAGAAAAATAAAAATTTTTCTTTTCGCTCTAAAATATCTATTCCGGATACTAGCTTTGATTGATCCATGCATGTTTTGATCATTCTTGAATTTTACACCACTATGATTATTTTGAGGTATTTTGGATGTATAGATTAGAGTTATGGATTTTTTATGAGAAAAGACTATTTTAAAAGTAACTATTTATAACTCCTCATGGTTAACTCCAAAATTGATGAAATTTTTATTGAGAGTACATCTATATAATATCAATGTACTGTGAATTTCGGAATTTTGGATAAAAGTACAATTTATGATAAATGTTTAAATATTCTATGGTTTTGGCCATATGAAAAATAGTAAATGAATTTTTAAAATTTCGAGAAAAATATATGTTCAATATGGGACTATTTTATGCTAAATCCGTAAAAGAAATATTTTTGGAACCGATTTGGTATTTTTCATGAAAATGTTCTAGTTATGAGTAAATGAATTAAATATGTTATGTGAAGTAAGAAAATTAGAAAATATGATTTTATGGTTCGAGAATCATATATGAGGTATATGCAGATTTTTGATGAGGGTTTTAGTTATTGGTGATGAAATTTTATGAGTTTGGCATTTTATGATGATTAAATGCATTAATTAGTAAAGTGTAAACAATTTAATTAAATTGTTTATAAGTTTAAGAAATGATTAAAATATTATTATAATATTAATAATATTAGATTATGAGATTTCTAAGTGATTTATAACATTTGGATTAAGGTGTTATAAATATGGATATGAATTTTATTATTAAACTTTATCTTTTCGTGTCGAGGTTATTTACGCACGATACGGACTACGTATTTAACACGGGTACTATTCACAACAAATTGGTTTTTCTTCCACCAAATTATCGTTGATTTATGAATCTTTACTCTTGAAATTAAAACTATGTTTTGATTATATTGTTTTTATATAACATTCTTATAACCCTAATGATGACATTTTTTTCGACTTGAGTGTAAAGATGGGTAGATTATTGGTACGATCGTGACCATAGGTTCTCTTCGCCAAGAGTGCAAAAGTTGAATTGTCGACCGGTATGATCATGACCATTGAATTTACAATTGAATATTTTTAGCTTAAGTGCAAAGGTGAATCGATCAACATGGTTATAATTATTGTTATATAACTTCCAAATGATTATGTATTTATTTGAGATATGAATATCAAAGAATGAATATCTTTACCAGAAAGCAAAAGATGAATTATTGATGAATATCTTTCGCTCAGAATGCAAAGACGACTTGTTGATGAATATCTTTTAAATTTCAGAAGTGCAAAAGATGAATTATTGATGAATATCTTCGCTCAGAATGCAAAGACGACACTGAATATCTTGTTGAATATGAATTATTGATGAATTTAGCCATAATGCAAAGATGAATTATTGATGAATATCTTTCGCTCGTAATGCAAAGATGAATTGTTGTTGAATATCTTTACTTTGTAAAGTAAAGATTGAATATCTGTAGTGTAAAGATGAATTGATGAATATCTTCGACCGTGCAGCAAAAAGATGAATTTATTAGTATGATTATGAACAGAACTCGTGATTTGGTATAACCATGATATTTGATGTTTCGTAAAGACAGTGATGAAAATTATCTTCATTCCGGATGAGAAGAGGAATTTAGAATCACAATTATGATTATATGAAGTTATTCATATGATTGTGGAAAGGAACCGTTGATTGATGTTACTGTGGATAAAATATTGTTGGTGGATTTTTAACGTGGAGAAGACAATAGATTTTATAGTCTATTCGACTCTTTTAATGGATCGCTTCGTCCACCGCAACTATGGTTGAAAAGTTTTATCATCTACCATATGTTCTAAATCGATTCATTACCGATGAAGACTATTGATAATTTATTTATCTTTAGTCATAATATTCTTTTATCGAAGCTAGTCAGGTTTCACCCTTTTGTTTCACAATTCCTTTCGTGTAATAAAAGTGTATTTGGGTTGAAATGGGGATAACAAGGGAATAGAGCGGTGGTCTATAGTTGTTGAGGATAAAGAGGTGAGGTGAATTTAACTTTGGAAGGGTGTTTTGTCACTATCATACAAGATGTCTAATGACATACAAACTCGTGTTATCATAAGACATGGTTGGCTCATCCACTTGCCGAGTATATTTACAAGCACTACCTATATAATCTTGGTGTTTGTTTGGAGTATAATACCCAATTAGAGACAAGTGGAGATAATGATATGTCAAGAGAAGACTCACCATTGGGAAGAATACGATAGTAATCTTCTCGTTTTTCTTTGGGGTCTATTGGGTCAACCAAGGATAATTTCTGGGCCATATGATATCTACCATAACCTAAAAGCATGGCCTCCCATGCATTTAAGGTTTCTTGAGCACTTCCCAAAGATTCTAATTTCTAAAACAGCTTTTTGACTATACCTTTATGTAAGGTGTCATTGTGACGTACATTACATTTGGTATATATTTGTATCCAAACTCACAAAGATACGTGTTGTTGTATTTTGCACGACAATTGTTGTAATAAAAGTTGTAGTTATTTTTCGCATCATATATTTGGCGACTCGTAATGGGGTTGGATGGAATGTACCTATTTTGGGGTCGTTACATTTGGTATCGAGCTTAGGATATGATCTCCTGGCGGAGATCTGGGAATAGAACCAGGAGGGAGAGAGGAGAGTAAATCCTTCGCTAAGTGTGTCCTACCTAAGCTTATTTGTTGGTCGTCATAATATCGGGATATTATGTGATATGTTAATTTATTCAATTAACCCTTGTTTTGAAGTTGTATTCTAGAATGATATCTAAAATACGGTGAGATGAGCAATGGAGAAATCATGATGATGACAGAAAGATGAAATCGAAATGAAAGCAAGGTATTCTCAACTCTTTGAAATACTGTACGTAAATTTCTGGGGACGAAATTTCATAAGGAGGGAGATCAGAAGACCCCGAATTTTATGAAATAAAAGTATTCAATTTTTCTTATAATTACTATTCAAGAAATGGTTAAATTGATAAAAGTTAAAGTTAAGGGTGATATATGAATTTTTTTTCAAAATACACAAGTGGTTATAAAATATTCATTATCATTTTGGGAATATTCGTTTGGTCGTGGAATATTCTTTTCGTTTGGGAATATTCGCATTTACTGTAGCAGACCATTTGTGGGCCCCATAATGTAATAACTCGCCGGATGAAGAAAACGACAAAATTAAGTTTTTATAAATAATCTGCGTAATCGTTATCAAGTAATATTGTTGAATACCCTATGGTTAAAACACACTAATACGCCGTTGATGAACAAGAAGATACCTGCACCAGATTGCATCAATTATTGATCCTTACGTAAGAAGGCACTACTCAATAATTGTTACATGTAATTATTGTTCAATATTTTATTTTATTGATTCAATAATTGCTTTGCGTTGATATTTTATATTATTATTGTTCAATAATTGTCATCGCACAAGATTTCCATTATCGATCAATAATTCATATTATTTGAATAATATTATTAGATAACATTATTGGCAATGTCTAGAAAGTTCTCACAAGGAGAGGTTTGGTCACCTAATCAAGCGCCAAGAAGAGAAATCCTTATCGAAAGCCCCTCTTTCCGGGAACCGCACCGTCATTATAATTGTGATTTCGTAATATTATTTGGGAATAATTAATTATTGATTTATATGATAAGAAAATATTTATTTGTTATGGATATAAATGATGGATTTATTTATTATATGTGGTTATAATTGAAGGATTTAATGTTGAGGTGTTTTATCAGTATTTTTGTTTGAATGGAGGTATTAAAAATCAAATCATTATTTTTACGATATATCATGTGTGAGTTATAATTTTTAATCCGACCGTTGGATCGTTGTAATTTTTGGATATGTTATATATATATAAGTTGAGTATATGTCCACAAATTTTGAACCGTTAAAAATGAACGAATGATTTGTTATAAATTTTAAGAGATGTTTGATTCTAAAGTAGGGTTATAATTGATTTTGGTGGAAAATTTAGAATTGAGTGGGCCCCACTTGTGGTTGGTGAAAAAATGTGCTGAATTTTATTTCAAATGTGGTGGGTGGCAATAGTAGAAGTAGTAAAGCCATCGTGTAGCAGTCAAGTCCGCTTCTACGGCTAACATTTTCCTATAAATAAAGAGGCTAAGTTAGAATTGAAAATCACACCGTAAAACAAAGTTTTCTCTTTCTCTCTATATTATCGAGCGTATTTTGTGAGTATTTAGATACTTTGAGAGTTATTCTTTATTCAAAGATAAGTTTCATTCAAGATCATTATATCCACCTTTCCTTCAAGATCGATTTTTTGAGGTGGGGGATGTTATTTTTTCTCAAATGATATTATTTCTTCAATATCATTACTTTGAAATATTGGTTGGAACTTTTATCAAATTTGGAACTTTTTCATGCTCCAAGTTACTTATTCATGAGTTACTATTCACGAAGTTACTATTCATGAGTTACTATTCACGAAGTTACTATTCACAAGTACTATTCATGAAGCGTGAAAATGTTTTTGTGGAATTTCTATCTTTTGGTGTTGAGTTACTATTCACGATACTCAAGACTATTCAAGACTATTCACGATATCATTCAAGACTATTCAATTTAAAATAAAAATTTTTCTTTTCGTCTAAAATATCTATTCGGATACTAGCTTTGATTGTATCCATGTTTTGATCAATCTTGAATTTTACACCACTATGACTATTTTGAGGTATTTTGGATGTATAGATTAGAGTTATGGATTTTATGAGAAAAGACTATTTTAAAAGTAACTATTTATAACTCCTTCAGGGTTAACTCCAAAATTGATAAATTTTTATTGAGAGTACATCTATATAATATCAATGTACTCTGTGAATTTTGAATTTTGGATAAAAGTACAATTTATGATAAATGTTTAAATATTCGGTGGTTTTGGCCATATGAAAAATAGTAAATGAATTTTTAAAATTTCGAGAAAAATATATGTTCAATATGGGACTATTTTATGCTAAATCCCTAAAAGAAATATTTTTGGAACCGATTTGGTATTTTTCATGAAAATGTTCTAGTTATGAGTAAATGAATTAAATATGTTATGTGAAGTAAGAAAATTAGAAAATATGATTTTATGGTTTGAGAATCATATATGAGGTATATGCTGATTTTTGATGAGGGTTTTGGTTATTGGTGATGAAATTTTATGAGTTTGGCATTTTATGATGATTAAATGCATTAATTAGTAAAGTGTAAACAATTTAATTAAATTGTTTATAAGTTTAAGAAATGATTAAAATATTATTATAATATTAATAATATTAGATTATGAGATTTCTAAGTGATTTATAACATTTGGATTAAGGTGTTATAAATATGGATATGAATTTTATTATGAAACTTTATCTTTTCGTGTCGAGGTTATTTACGCACGATACTAAGATTACGTATTTAACACGGGTACTATTCACAACAAATTGGTTTCTTCTCCACCAAATTATCGTTGATTTATGAATCTTACTCTTGAAATTAAAACTATGTTTTGATTATATTTTTTTATATAACATTCTTATAACCCTAATGATGACATTTTCTTCGACTTGAGTGTAAAGATGGTTAGATTATTGGTATGATCGCGTGACCATAGGTTCTCTTTGGCCAAGAGTGCAAAAGTTGAATTGTTGACCGGTATAATCATGACCATTGAATTTACAATTGAATATTTTTAGCTTAAATGCAAAGGTGAATTGATCAACATGGTTATAATTATTGTTATATAACTTCGAAATGATTATGTATTTATTTGAGATATGAATATCTTTAATATTTTGCAAAGTGCAAAGATGAATTATTGATGAATATCTTTGGCTTGTAATGCAAAAAGATGACTTGTTGATGAATATCTTTAATGCTGTTATTGTAGTGCAAAGATGAATTATTGATGAATATCTTTGGCTCAGAATGCAAAGATGACTCGTTGTTGAATATCTTTAGCCTATAGTGCAAAGATGAATTATTGATGAATATCTTTGGCTCAGAATGCAAAGATGACTGTTGTTGAATATCTTTAGCCAGTAGTGTAAAGATGAATCTGTTGATGAATATCTTTGCCCGTGGTAGCAAAAAGATGAATTTATTAGTATGATTATGAGCAGAGGCGTGATTTGGTATAACCATGATATTTGATGTTTCGTAAAGACAGTGATGAAAATTATCTTCGTCCCCGGATGAGAAGAGGAATTTAGAATCACAATTATGATTATGAGTTATTCATATGATTGTGGAAAGGAACTGTTGATTGATGTTACAGGATAAAATATTGTTGGTGGACTTTTAACGTGGAGAAGATAATAGAATTTTATAGTCTATTCGACTCTTTTAATGGATCGCTCGTTCACCGCAACTATGGTTGAAAAGTTTTATCATCTACCATATGTTCTAAATCTCGATTCATTACCGATGAAGACTATTGATAATTTATTTATCTTTAGTCATAATATTCTTTATCGAGCTAGTTGTGCTCACCCTTTTGTTTCACAATTCCTTTCGTGTAATAAAAGTGTAGCTGGGTTGAAGCGGGGATAACAAGGAATAGAAGCGGTGGTCTATAGTTGTTGAGGTTCTCCCTAAAGAGGTGAACCCAACTTTGGAAGGGTGTTTTGTCATTTATCATACAAGATGTCTAATGACATACAAACTCGTGTTATCATAAGACATGGTCAGGCTTATCCACTCTGCCGAGTATATTTACAAGCACTACCTATATAATCTTGGTGTTTGTTTGGAGTATAATACCCAATTAGAGACAAAGTGGAGATAATGATATGTCAAGAGAAGACTCACCATGGGAAGAATACGATAGTAATCTTTCGTTTTTCTTTGGGGTCTATTGGGTCAACCAAGGATAATTTCGTGGCCATATGACGATATCTACCATAACCTAAAAAGCATGGCCTCCCATGTACGAAGGTTTCTTGAGCACTTCCCAAAGATTCTAATTTCTAAAACAGCTTTTTGACTATACCTTTATGTAAGGTGTCATTGTGACGTACATAACAGCTTGGTATATATTTGTATCCAAACTCACAAAGATATGTTGTTGTTGTATTTTGCACGACAATTGTTGTAATAAAGTTGTAGTTATTTTTCGCACTCATATATTTGGCGACTCAGAATGGGTTGGATGGAATGTACCTATTTTGGGGTCGTTACGATTCTGATAATTCTTCGCTCAATTATTTTATTTTATTGATTCAATAATTCTTTGCGTTGATATTTTATATTATTGTTGTTTGAATAATTGTCATTACACAATATTTTTCATTATCGAAGCAATAATTCATATTATCCGAATAATATTATTAGATAACATTATTGGCAATGTCTAGAAAGTTCGTCTAAGGAGAGGTTTGGTCACCTAATTGGCGCCAAAGAAGAAGAAATTCTTATTGGAAAGCCCCTTCTTTCCTGAGGCCGCACAGTTATCAATATTGTGATTCTGTAATATTATTTGTGAATAATTAATTATTGATTCATATGATGAGGAAAATATTGATTTTATGTGGATATAGATGGAGAAAAATTTTAATGTGACAATTGTTGAAAATTGAAATTTTATCTTTTTCTGATAAAATAATTCATTTAAATATATTATTATATTTTAGGAATATAATAATGGTGATATTTTACAATGAATGTGGGATATATGAGTATACGAGGAGGAAGAGTATTTTTGTTGCAATAAATATTTAAAACATGTTAAACATGTCGGTGGACCCCATTTATTGACTGAAATTTGATTATAGCCTGTAAAATCGCCCGTTTGTGGATTTCGGTCAATTTCTGTTTGGAATTTGGAAAAACTTTCTTCTGCAAAGTTGTAGAGAATTGAATTTCCTATAAAAACTCATGAGATTCGAATTTTCTGATAAAAGGGCTATTTATTATGAATTATTGAAGTTCCGAAGCTCCGAAATAATTGATTTTTGGAAGTTTAAAATATTTAAAATTAGAAAACATTTTTTCATTATGGTGTGTTACACATGTGGGTTGAATGAGCTGAATTCAGTTCTTGGAAGGTTGGCGAGGAAATTTGATATATATATTATTATTATATTAAATTTTACGCTTTTGGTGTTCAAGCATTTTCCTATAAATAGGGTGCTTAGGTTAGAATTGAAAATCACACCAGAAACTGAAGTTTTCTCTCTCTATATTATCGAGCGTATTCTTGTGAGTATTTTGAGTATAATTTGAGTATTGCTATACGGATTGCAAGTTCAAGTCATAGCCTATATGTCAGTTGTTTAAATTTAAATCTTGATTTTTGAGGTAAGGGATGTTATTTTCTTCTCAAATGATATTATTTCTTCAATATCATTATCTTTGAAATATTGGTTAGAACTTTTTATCAAATTTGGAACTTTTTCATATCGGGGTTACTATTCATGAGTTCTTATTCACGAGTTCTTATTCATGAGTTCTTATTCAGCGATTCTTATTCACGAGTACTATTAACGTTAAGTAAAGCGTGAAGATGTTTTTGTGAAATTTTAATCTTTTGGTGTCGAGTTACTATTCACGATTATCGCACTATTCACTATTTAGAAAAATAAAATAAAATTTCTTCTTTTTGTCCAAAATATCTATTATGGATACTAGCTTTGATTGTATCCATGTTTTGATCATTCTTGAATTTTACACCACTATGATTATTTTGAGGTATTTTTGGGCGTGGATAAAACAAAGTACTGAATCCTTAATCCTTAATCCTTGTCATTTTGTTTCCTTTGGATTCGTTTCTTTAAAAATATTTTCATAATCCTCGGTCTTAAACGATGATATTATTGAATATCTTTGGCTCGTAGCAAAGATGAATGATTTTGAAGAATATCTTTGGCACAGAAGTGCAAAGATGAGCAGTGTTTAGATGAACATGACCAATCGATGAATATCTTTGCCTCTGTAAGCAAAAGATGAATATTTGATTCGGATGTATATTGATTGATGTTCTGAGGGGATAAAAGATGAGCGATGAACTTTTAAATTCATACATAGAAGATAGTAGTTTGCATTCTCTACTTAACTCTTCTAATGAATTATTATTCTAACTGCGAATATTGATTTAAAATTTGTTTGTCTATTGTATTCTATTAGATTTTTTCCCGTTGAAGACTAACGATAATTTGTTGTATATTATCTTAGTCATAATATTCTTTCTTGGGTTAGTTGAGCTCACCCTTTTCCTTTTGTTCCATTTTTTTCTTCTCGGGAGAGAGAATAAGCGAGATTTTAGTGGGGTATGGAATGAAGGTTCTAGAAAGAGTTGTTTAGTAGTCCTCACCATTTTTGTAAAATAATGTATCAATAAATGTGATGAGGATTTATTTGAGTATAGATATTGTCAGAAGATAATATTTGTATTCAAACTCACGATTTCTTGTTGTAATAATAAAGTTGTAGTTGTTTCTGTACCATGTATTGACAACTCAGAATGGGTGATGTATACCTATTTTGGGGGCGTCACAGCTTAGGTGGAAAGTCACTCAGTTATACTCAATTATTGTTATAATAATTGTTGCATAGTATCTCATATTATCGATGATTCAATTATTGTCACAGTATCATCTGCATAATATTTTATATTATTAAATCAATAATTGAGACGACAAAGTTATTCATATTATTATTTTTATTATTGACAATGTCTAGAAAGTTCTGTCGAGGAAAAGGGCTTGATCACCTAATAGCGCCCCAATAAGGAGAAGTCCTTATCAGAAAGCCTCATCTTTCCTGGGAATGATCTGGTTGTTAATATTATGAGTTATAATATTAATGATGAATAAATATTATTAAAAATTTGTTTAGTGAAGCCAGGTGAATTGAGATAAATAAAGGTTTTTTTTATAAAGTATTTGTTGTAAATTTGACTTATTTCATGGACCTCCACTTACTCATTTTTCAAAATCATCGGTAGAAAGTTATCTCAGTTATATATATGAGTTATTCAGAATTCTGCTTGTGATTTCGTTCGAAATTTTACTGTGCGTCCGTGATTTTATTTTCTAAATAGTATCTTGTCATTCTCCTATAAATAGGATGCTTAGTTTAGAAATAAAAATTACACCAGAATCAGAGAATTCTTCTTCTATAATATTGAGCGTATTTCTTTTGAGTTTAAGGAAGCTTTGAGTGTAGAAAACAGTACACATTTTCTTCAAGAATATCCCCGCCATACCAGTCAGAAATACTCTCCTTTTAAGGTAAGGGATATTATTTTTGTTCAATATTCGTAATAAATAATATTTTCTTTCATAGTCTGTAGTATGCAAGTAATATTATTTCGTTTCATATTCCTAACTCTACACTTATTTTGTTAAGTTTTGCTTCTATACTCCTTGAAATTAGTAGAATATCCTTGAAATTTGCGTTTCATCTAGTATTTTTTCACAAGAATATTTTTCTGAACATTCTTGTTAAATTTTAATCTTTTCATGCCGGGATACTATTCACGAAGTACTATTTACTCAGATACTATTCACCCGGGGTACTATTCACAACAAAAATTAATTTCTTTTTTGTCCAAATTATTTTTGATACATGAATATTATTATTGAATTTTACTCCACAAAGCAGTTATCATGTTGATAATTTGGACATTTTTAAACTCTGGATAAATTTAAAAAATTTAAATATTTATCCTTGATTTCGTTTGATTGATGCTTATATCATTGTCATCGTCCTCGTCCTCATGCTTATATTGTGATAAAAGTCATCTTTAGCCCGTAGTGCATAGATGGACTGTTAATTTGTATGATTATGACCAGGAATTATGTATCGGTATAATCATGACCCGTAATATTACAAATGATGTGGTAAAAGTCATCATTGGCCCGTAGTGCATTGATGGACAGTTGTTGGCATGATCATGACAATTTATGATAATAACGAATATCATTGGCTTGTAGTGCATGGATAATTCGTGGATGTGATACTAACTAATATCATTGGCCCGTAGTACATGGATAATTCGGTGATGTGGATTATTTATTGAGTTGTATTACAGTGATAAAATATTGGTGATAAACTTTTAAATCATAGAAGATAGTAGATATCATGCTCTACTTGATTCTTCTAATGAATTGCTTATTCCGCTGCAATTAAACATGTCGTCTATTGTATTCTATCAGTTTAATATTGTTGAAGTCTAACGATAATTTATTTTATATTATTTTAGTCATAATTTTCTTTACTGGGCTAGTTGAGCTCACCCTTTTCTTTAATTGTTCTCTTTAGAAAATGAGAATATAGATGAGACTAGCCGGGGAATGGAGTGATGGTACTCCAAGCTGGTGGCTATAGTAGTTCTCACTATTCTATGAAATAGTGTGATAATAATTATAATGATGACTCCATTTGAGTTTGGATATTGTCTACGAGACAATAATCGTGTTAAAACTCTCAGCTTATGTTACACGACAACTGTATAATTAAGTTTGTATTTGAATTATGTACCATGTATTTGGCGACTCAGAATGGGTTATGTATACTTATTTTGGGGGCGTCACATTTGCTCGAGAATGAGGCGGGTCATGGCCAAATGTAATACTGCTCATCTAGAAAGCGGATTCAGGTAATGGTAGCGATTAAGGCGCTCCAGAATGAATCGGAGATAATAAGTATTGCACTCAATCACAGAAACATAAATTGTTTTTCTGTTGCCCAAAAATTCGATCCAATCGCATATTGTACATATATGGAATCATAAGGACTGATAATTAGCATAAGATTGTCTCTAATACCATTGTTAAGTTTGTTAGAAACATGTATATGCAATCAAATCACATAATCAAAGCGGAAGCGTAATAAATACGATTTTTAAAATTTTTTTACAAACCATAAACCAATATCATTTTTGTGCTTGATTATCAATCTATAAAAAAGTAGGAGAATCAAAATCATACCCTTTAATATTCGAGCTTCCTCACGTATAAGTTCAACTCTTAATCCTTCGTGCTCTCCTTGAATACGCGAGTTTGATTCCTTCCTTTGATCAACGTTAACAACCCAAGCGTTTGGCCTATAGAGGTGATCCACCAAGGAAAAACAAATTTCAAAAAGAATGGTGTTTTTGGCTAAACCCTAGTTTTTCTATCTCAGTAGAAAAATAGTACTCTCCAACAATTAGAATTTCACGTACCACTAATATCTCGCATAAGATGCATCTTATATTGATATTAGTCAACCTTTTTAATCTAATTAGAAATAGTTTTATATTTAATTAATTAAATTCTTTTAATTAATTAAACTCTCTAGTCTTATTAGGGATAATTAATTAAACTCTTTTAATTAATTTGCCTCATAATCTTATTAAGAATAACAGAGATTACTTATATTAAATTAATTCCCAAACTCCTATAGAAATTAAAATAATAATATTTGTAATAATATTAATAAGGCTCCTCTTATTAATTTATATTTAATATTTCAAAATATTAAATATTAAATATTAAATATTAAGCTATTTAATTTATTCTATCACCATAAATTAAATTAAATACACTAACATATTATTACGATTATACCATTAATCTTCTTAAATAATTATTCTTCCTTTTATGGTATGACCCTTTAGGTTCTTTATATTAAACCGGTTGTGAATAAATCAATTAAAACAATTATAATCTCATTTAAATAAATAAATTAAAATATTAATTTATTTAAATAAATAATATTTATTCTATAATAAGAATAAGCCTTATTAGCGATCAATGATTTTCAAGATAATATAGATTTCATCATTAATCATAAAAGAACCTTTGAGTAAATAGTTATCGTACAATTCAATCCTTCCACCATACAATATCTCAATTAAATGGCACATTGGCCAAGGATTCCTAGGTTGTCATTTATCGAATCACATAGAACATTTCTCTTCTTTTACTAGAAGCGGTAGATTCTTTATTGATCATTCATTATCTCCATATATAACTCATTATACCCAAACATACCCTTTGATATACCCTAAGGGTCTTAAGGAATAAGTCAAAGTATAAATCATTATATATAAGATACTATGATGATCTCAAGTCTAAGGATCACTTGTACTACTATCACTTCAGGAATTCCTATTGATAGACAAGTAAAACTCCATTAGGTCTTCCTTAGCAAGTCACATTCAGTGAATTTATTCTTCAATAGGCATCTACATACTTGCTTTAGTGTCTCCACACAAATGATCATGAGATCAATCATCCTCATCCAATGAGCAAGCAACGTATGTACTAATCTATTCGGAATCACTAATCCCCTTTTTAGTGATCCATTGATTGGGAACATTTTAGTTTTTAAGCTATCTAAGAATTTAGATCTCATTAGCATGATCTCATCATGATTCTAAAATTATTGCTTAAAACTATGAGTTTATCACATATTATTAAAATCGCACCATGTAGATAATCAAATGCCTTTAGTAAATTAATATTTTTATTAATAAATAAATAAGATTGTTTACAAAGTATATGCTTTACCATCATACATGATTAACTTGTATGCATACTACTTTCAGGATCGACCGACGCAGGCTAACACTTGCGATTGTAACATCTTCGTCTGTAAGTACGTCGACTACTACGTGCGGGGTAACCTTAATCTTACTAAAGAAAAATGGTCAGATGAGGATTTATCGATGTTTAAATTTATAAAAAATGTATTAATTATTCAAATGTCAGGCTAGAGACATGCCTATAACACATATTAACTAAACATTGTTATTTATTTTCAATGGATGATATTACATACAAACAAAGGTTGTAAATTTGTAATTAAATTTCAATGTATGTTATTTTAACTTCAATAGATCGTATTTTAATTTCAATTATGAGTTTGGTGATGTTATCTAACAATGGTTATAATTAAATTTCAATGGATGGTTTGATTGTTATGCATTTTGCTATGGAACATGTATGGGTTGGTATTGCGCTATTTAACATGCCAACTCCCGGGATGCTGGCCGCAAAGTAGGAGTAATGGCTAGACTAATTTTTTTTTTGAAGCCCCCGGATGTTGGTTAGCCGCTACTCCTACATGCGGTCATGTTAAAAAAAATTCAACTCCCTGAATGCTAACCGGTAGTAGGACTAGTGGTCAGACCAAAATCACATGTTCATTTACTTAATTTATATTAGTAGTACTATTAATATAAATTTTATAACACACATAATTATATTGTAATTAGTAGTTTTATTAAGCTTTATTCATATAACTGTCACTAAATGTCATAACATTCCCAAAAAAAAAACACAAACATATTTAGCAATACTCAATTACATGTCCATAAACATTCAAAAAAACACAAACATAAATATTACATCCATAAATGTATTAATCTTTAATTATTTTTTATGTTTAGGAATTCCTAACACTATAAAATGATTGCACTTATCATGATTGATTTCGAATTCATATATGACACATTTTTTATGAGGCTTAGTACCCATTATTTTTTCAAGAGCACTTTTGATTCTCGATTGTTTTTTTCAACCCTTTATGTGAGAAGCAAGTTGTGGCAAAAACTCTTTTTCTTCTGCTTCAACCTCTTACTTTTCATCATCATCCTCTAATCTCATCTCTTGAGTTACATATCTGACCGCGCGGCCAATATTATTATCTGATACGTCAATAATATTCTCATCTGAGTCATATTGATCTATAAGGGCTTTTACTCGTGCATTTGGTTTTAGTACAATCTTGTAACCTCGAACTGAGTACACAACTTTACTAGTTAACTCTTATAATCAGTACTCATCAAATGATTGTGCCACATTACTTGATTTTTTTCAAAGTCAGCACTCATTGGAGAAATCATTACTTATTCACCATTCCTCATGTTAGCATCACTTGTCCACCTAGAAATGATCATGTCATCGGGTATTTTTGAAATACTCTTGAAGCTAAAATATCTCAGAATATGCCTGTAAATTTGACCAGAATGTGGAAACATTTGGTAATTACATGTTAACGACCGTAGCTAACGTTTGTTGACAACTTCCTGATATCTACGAATATGTTCAATTGCATATGCCCTTTGTATGCAATTGAATATATTCGTAGATATCGAGAAGTTGTATCAATAACGCATAACTCACTTACTTTTTGGATGTTGAACTTTAAAGAATTCACAAGCTCTTTTTGAAAATGTTTAAACATTTATTTTGTATAATATATTGCAACATGCAATTTCAAAGATGATCTATATACCAAACTACGTTTTCAATGTTTTGTTACATAGTCGGTCATTCTCTCAATGATGAATTATTTCTCAATAGTCTTCTAAGTCTTGACTACAAATTTTCTGAACATGTTTAAACATCTATTTTGTATAATATATTGCAACATGCAATTTCAAAGATGATCTATATACCAAACTACGTTTTCAATGTTTTGTTACATAGTCGGTCATTCTCTCATTGATGAATTATTTCTCAATAGTCTTCTAAGTCTTGACTACAAATTTTCTTCATGCATGTTAAAGCATTCATATATTCATCAAAAAAATTATTTATGTTTTCGCTTCATCCGATGATTGTCATTCCCGCGACAAAATACCTTTTTATATATGCACCTATCCATTTCTCTTTCACACCATACAAACTTAAGAGTCATTCATTTTTATATAATTCATAATCCCTCATCAGGATTTTTCAACGCTCTTCAAACTAGCGAATAGACAATGAATTATACACTCAATTGTTAAAATTCTCTTTGAATGATGGGTGTTCAGAATAAACATGATGCAATTTCTCTGAGAATTTATTGCTAATATGTCAAAAACACAGTACATGATGAGTGGAAGGGAGTACTTCAGAAATAACATTGCTCATGATTTTATCTTGGTCAGTGAAGATGGTTATATGAGTCATACATTAACTTTGATCGGATGTTTGTCTTCGTCTAGTTTGACATGAAAAAAGAATTTACTCGCACCGACAGATTCAACTTTTTTAAAATAATTGACTATAGCTCGGCTGACCGCTACTATAAAAAGTCGTATTGATGAGTAGCATGAGTAACAGCTAGGAAAAATTCTACTAATCTTAGAGGGCAACTTAGTCATTACAATGATAATTGGTAAGAGTTTTCATGACCGTCAGAAGGACTAGTGGCCGAGCCCATCCCCAAGTTGATCTCAAACCTTAGATCTCACATTGAAATAGTGTTCATAATAAACGTTTGTTATGAATCACTATATATATATATATATATATATATATAATATTGATGAAGAAAACAAAATGATAACGGAAAATGAGAGAGCTGACTTCTTCTCCCTTGTAAATTTCATCACCTCTATCTTCCTTAAGGTTCTCTAGCTAAATTAATTAATTAGAAAACACAATAACAAAGAAAAACAAACATGGGCTGCAGCTCTAGTGCTAGTGTTTGCCTAACATTTACTTGCTTCTTCTCTATCTTGCTCGCCCATTCTGTTCTTCAACTTGAGGCCTCCCATATTAATACTAATATTCATCTTCACAGATTAACCATTCAAACTGATCAATCTCCAAATCAAATTTACAGAACTTCTTATCACTTTCAACCTACCAAAAACTGGATGAATGGTAGGTAGTATCTTTTCAATTTCTCTTCCTTTTTATTTATTTATAAATTTCTACATATTGATCCCTATATATATAAGTTATATTTTATTTGTTCTTGATTAACACATCTGTTTTCAGAATTATTAATCATTTTTCTTTTCTGTGGAAAAATCAAATGGGTGTCTTAATAAATCTGGACTTGCAGATCCTGATGGTAATTAAGCTCTTTATTTACTGCTTTTTAAATACTAAATAATTCAAGTGTAGACAAAATTATTAGATGAATATTGTTAATGAATGCAGGGCCTTTGGTTTACAAGGGAATTTACCATCTGTTTTACCAGTACAACCCAAAAGGTGCAGATTGAGGTAACATAGTATGGGCTCACTCTACGTCCACTGATCTCGTAAACTGGACTCCTCATCCTCCTGCCATCCAGCCGTCCCAGAAGGGAGACATCAACGGCTGCTGGTCCGGTTCGGCAACCATACTCCCGGGAGACTACAAGCCCGCCATTCTTTACACCGGAATAGATCCCAACAACCAACAAGTACAAAATCTAGCCCTGCCCAAAAATCTCTCTGATCCGTTCCTCATTGAACGGGTCAAATCACCTCATAACCCACTAATATCGCCCACCGCTATCAACAAAATTAATGCCTCTTCGTTTAGAGATCCCACCACGGCATGGCTAAGCCGTGATGGAAGATGGAGAATCGTCATTGGTAGCAAGAGAAATCATCGTGGATTGGCATTTTTATATAGGAGCAAAGATTTCGTCCACTGGATTAAAGCCAAGCACCCGCTTCATTCCGAGAATGGCACCGGAATGTGGGAGTGTCCTGATTTTTACCCTGTTTCTGCTAATACCCTTACCCGGAATGGTTTAGACACATCTGTGATTGGATTGGACGTTAAACATGTGTTGAAGTTTAGTGTGGATGAGACTAAGCATGATTACTACAGGGTTGGAAGGTATAACCCCAACAAGGATATCTATACCCCTGATAAGGGTTCTTCCGTGGATATTGATACGGGTTATCGATATGATTATGGAAAGTTTTATGCTTCGAAGACTTTTTATGATAGCTTGAAGAAGAGAAGAATCTTATGGGCATGGATTAACGAATCATTGTCTCCACCTGAATATGTCAAACAGGGATGGTCAGGAATTCAGGTAATTTCGAATGAGAACTTTTCAAGAAATAATAGTAAAGAAAAAATCTTGAAATTAAGCATTGTATGTTTGTTAGTACTCCAATTTTCTTACATTAACTCAAACTGGCTGGATTTGTTTGTGCAGTCATTTCCCAGGACGATTTGGCTGGACAAGAGTGGAAAACAATTGGTACAATGGCCAATCCAAGAAATTGAAACCTTACACGGAACCCAAGTTGACTCTCCTGTCACAGTGCTCAAGGCAGGATCAAATGTTGAAATTTCGGGGGTCACAGCTGCACAGGTAACAATCATCTATATATACAACACAACACAACACGCATGCAGTTTGAAATTTTACTTTTAGTTTCTTTAACAATACAATACATACATGCACTGTATGTATGAGCAGGCGGATGTTGACTTGTCATTTGAGGTATCTAACTTTGAGAAGGCAGAGGTGCTAGACCCAAGCTGGAGTAATCCACAACTGTTGTGCGTTCAGAAGGGTGCATCAACTGAAGGTGGGCTTGGACCATTTGGGTTGAAGGTTTTGGCCTCAAAGGACTTGCAAGAAAATACTGCAATCTTTTTAAGAATTTTCAAAGGCCAAGACAAATACGTAGTTCTCATGTGCAGTGACCAGAGCAGGTCTCTGTCTCTCTCAAAGGCACTCACACACACACACACACACACACACATACCAGACAGAGCAAGCTTAATATATTGTTCATTTTGTATCTACAGGTCCTCGCTGAATGAAGCGACTGATAAGACCACTTACGGAGCATTTGTTGACGTAGACCCTACTCATGAGCAACTGTCACTAAGAAGCTTGGTAAAGTTTGTTTATCTATCTTTATTTTGCCAATTTTAGTTTGTGTTTGACCTGACTGAAATGTTTGCAGGTAGATCATTCAGTAGTGGAGAGCTTTGCTGGGGAAGGGAAGTCTTGTATCACTGCTAGGGTTTATCCCACGATAGCAATTGGTGATGCGGCCCATCTGTATGCATTCAACAATGGAAGGGAGAGTGTGAGAATTCCAAAATTGAATGCTTGGAGCATGAAAAAAGCACATATTAATTCAAAGTAGTCGATGGAGATGATGTAACATGCTACTACTAGCTAGTATCAGGTTGTTTAAATCAACAATAACAGAGTTAGTAGTAGTAGTAGTATCCCTCTTTTACAAACCCTCCTCCTAGCTATCCTGCTGTTCCGGTTCTACCAAAGATGCAGCAGCATCAGCCCACATGCTAAATCTAGTCATGTGATGACTGCAAACATTGGCAGGTTTATCTTATTAATTAATTAGTACATGGTTGTTCCTAGTTCAAATCTACAACTACCGACTCGGGCTCGTCTCGAAAAAATATGAGTAAGACTCTAATTCGTTAATAATATGAGTATTAAAAATAGTTCGAATAAAAATATGAGTAGATTCTGAACAAGGTTATACTGGACTCGTTTAAGATTTAAACTACTCGAATTATAGATTGTGATTCAATACATACTCGATTTATACATATTCAATTAGATGTTGATACATTCTCTTATAATATATACAATTTAAATTAAATTAGGATAATTAATTATTATTATTTTGTTTTTAATTTTAATTGTGATTTTATATTTGTAAAGTGTAATAGAAACAAATTCAATTTATAATTATATTTATTATAAAACTAGTTATTATGTTAATATTTGAATTCGAGCATGAATTTGAAGTTCGCGAGTAGTTTGAATATAATTCAATCTGAGTCGAATCGAATTCGAGTAATAAATATTCGAATCGAGTCGAATCTGAATAAAAATTTTCAAATACAATTCGAATCCGAGCAGCTTTCAGCTTTCTGTTCGACTCGTTTATATCCTTACACATAAATCGCTGTTCACAAACGGATAACCGACATTGAAGAATACCATCACGGCATCACTTAAACTCTCTTATACGACTATTTCACATGTATTTCTTTGAATTTTTGAAATGTGAGAGAAGCCTGTGTAAATATCAAAATCACTTTTTAATGTTGAACACTTAATTTATAACCAAAAAGAATATAATAATAGAATAGTTATGCTTTTTTCATGTTATTAATTGAGTTTTTAAAAGAAAAAAAATTAAGTTTCACATTTAAATTACTATGTTACCCTTATAAAAAGATGATCTTATGTTATTTATTTTTCCATCAAGAAAAGTAATCAAGTTTTTAGTACATTTCTTTACTTTTCCGTTCATTAAAACAAAGGAATTGGACATAAAACTTAAAATTTTCATCTATTTATTTTCTATTTTCCGTCTATTTTAAATATCAGTAACATAGTGTAAATTCTTCAAAGAAATAACTCCCTAGGAAAACCCAGCAAGCAGTGTAAATACTCTAACCTAGCAAAGGCAAATGCGAGATGCTTTTATACAGACTAGTACCTGTATGAAGATTTGAGAGAAGTTATATATAAAAAAGGAAAGGCTTAAATATAATTTATTACCTTAAATTATAGGCTATATTTTATTTTAGTCATCAATTTTTTAATTTTGTCAATTAGATAATTGAACTATTAATTTTTTTCAATTCCAACAAATTGAGTATGTCACATCAAAAATTGATGATATGACTATTTGGGTGGGCTATTAGTCAGTTAACTGAATTGTAATGAGAAAATAATATTATATTTATTGATTAAATAATTTTGATATAATGGGGGTAAAATGATCACATCCCATACATTATGTAAAATTAAACAAATGAAAAACTTCAAAAACAATAACAATCGATCAAAAGCAAAGAAGGTCTGAGAAAGCAAGCCCCAAAGTTGATAAAAAAAAGTCCTAACTCTGAGAATTACAAATTGCTCAACGATTCTGGCAAAGAAGGTCTGAGAAAAGCAAATCGATCCACAACAAGCCCCAAAGTAAGCTTTATTTCAGTTAGTATCATGTGTTGAGAGCTAGCGTGACACAGTTTTTTTTTTTTTTTTTAAATAGGTCATACGTTTCTATTTCTTGGATCTGGCGAGCGGTGTGGCAGTGATTGCGTTTCTTTGAGAGATTGTTGGTCAGCAGTATCTTCTTGGTCATTGCAGGAAAGTCCTCCTCCTCCTTCGATCTGCAGTTCGCTTCTGGAACCACTTTCCATCTATTCATTCCCTCCTATCAGCATCACTGCCTCTTCTTCTTTCTGTAATGATGGAGAAGTGAAGTCGGCTCGTGACACTTCAGATTCAGATTCAGTGTTTGTATAAAACGGATTCCACCCTTTAAGAAAACCACATATCAAATCATGAGTAGTGTTGTTATTACGAGTAAGGTTTTTTCTGGGATTCCAATTAGTGCTTTACATTTGGGACTTTACAATTAGGGCTTTAAAAATTTGTTATTGAATTGTTAAATGTTTACTGAATTTGTTCTTGAATTTACTAAATGTGCCAAATACTCTCTCCGTTCCTACAAGATTGTCATTTTAAAAAGTAATTGTTGTTCCAAAAAGATTATCGTTTTGAGTTTATCAATACACATTAGTTACTCCCTTTGTTCCTAAAAGATTGTCGTTTAAGGTTAATACACACAAATTAAGGAATGCAATTAATACCTTGCGAAAATACTATACTACCCTTATTAATTGTCTCAACCAATTATTCACTTCCCAATGTTTCTTATTCAATTCAACCAATTACTATATTGATTATAGCATTGAATTGAATAAGAATCATTGGGAAGGGAAGAAAGCTTTAAATAGGAGGAAGCTTTAAATAAGGGTAAAGTAGGGAAAACATAGCTAATGTGTATTGATAAACTCAAAATGACAATCTTTTTGGAACAAAATTTACTTCTTAAAATGATAATCTTTTAAGAATGAAGAGAGTATTTTTTACCTACTTTACCCTTATTTAAAACTTTCTTCTATTTAAAGTTTTCTTCTCTTCCCAATGATTCTTATTCAATTCAATACTATAATTCAAGTAGTATTTGATTGAATAAGAAGTAATTGGTTGAATTGAATAAGAAACATTTGGAAGAGAATAATTGATTGAGAGAATTAATAAGGGTAGTATAGTATTTTCGCTAGGTATTAATTATATTCCTTAATCGGTGTGCATTAACTTTAAACGATAATCTTTTAGGAACAGAGGAAGTATATAAGAAGAAATCGAGTACAATGGTGATGGATATTTCCAGCATTAAAGAACATATCCATAGCCATGATTCTTCGTCTTCATCTTTTTCTCCGTTCGATGATGTGTTGGAGTCCTTACCTGAGATTGATAACCGCTTCTTTAATTTGCCCAGAATGAACTCGCTTAACGACAAGCTCAATTTGGATTCTGTTAATTTTGATTGGACAAATCTCGCGGAGAAATTTCTCGGTGGTGGTTAGACTTCGATGCAAAGTCTAATCGTTCTTTGCTTTGATGAAAAATGAGATGTAACCATTTTACCTTCTATTATATCAAATTTGTTTAATCAATAAATAAAATATTATTTTCTCACGTTAGCAATTTCTGGTTTATTTGAATTAAAAAAAATTAATAATTCAATCATCTAATTAATAAAAGAAAAGTGAAAGGTAGATCACCGAAGTAAAATATAACTTATAATTTAAGATAATAAATTGTACTTAAACCAAAAGAAAATTAATATTTTCATAACACTTTATGATATTTTCACATAAAAAATATCGTTATAGTCTTATAGATATAGTGACGTTGAAAACTGCTATGGAACCTATAACGACAATTTTCAAGTAAAATTATTATTTTATGTTGTAAATTTATCAATTTCTTATAAAAATATCCTAGCACACGGGCAGGAAATACCCTATTAAAGGCGAGGTTCAAAATGCAAATATAGTCAAAAGATGAAACATTTTTAATATAACGTCGCATCAGGCATAGGTGCTCTACTCTAGCAATAACATAACATCAGAGTTAAGTAACACATGAAAATTCATTAGGCAAAGAAAACACTAAATATATTTTAGTTCATCTGAGATTTCACAATGGCATAAAACACAAGACCGTAAAAGATTAAATATAACTCTCATATAAAACGCCACCTAAAAAGAAAAGAGAACAGCAATGGACAAGAAACAAAAATCGAAGAGCCAAAACCCTCAACCAAGGACGACACCAAAGACAACACTCTGCTTCCATATGCTTTTTTCTGTACTTGAACATTTACTGCTGCTTGCACTCTGGAGGACGATCACCCTGCTGACCTTCCCCAGTTTGTGCTCTTCCACTCTTCTGCAGTTTACAGAAAAAACACATGAAAATCACGTTTCGTTGAAATGTATACTTACATTATTACAGAGAGTAAAGAAGAGCAGTTCATTTCTCACCTTTGCTCCAGTTGACTGCAAGTCAGTCCAGAAGTCGAAAAGAACAAAACGTTAGCAACACAAGCTGAGAATGCAGAAATAGATTCTATGCAAGAGAGAGTTCTGAATATACCTTCTTCCTGCTCTTTCCCTCTTCTTCATCTTCGTCATCATCCTCTTCCTCTTCCTCATCGTCATCCTCTTCTTCATCTTCATCTTCATCTTCATCTTCCTCACCATCATCATCGTCAATATCATCAAACTCATCCCCCTGCACAGCCTCCCCAGTAAACCATGACACAGCATGAGGGATAATTTTGTCTCGAATGGTCGACCTGCACAAACAAACACCATCACTCTGATTGAAGTCTGAATGGACACTTGTGGTTTTAAAGAAACCATATTCTGTAAAGTCAACTTGTTTTTCCTTTTTCCTCTTCTCAAAGGACACACTTTATGCATACAAAGTTTTAAGATGCATTAATGCAACAAAAATGTGCAGGGCAAGCTAGCCAATTAATACACCATGAACATAAAAGTGACCAACAAGTAACAAACTCAAATGATGGTTTAGAACCAATTGATTAAAGCACCCAATAAGTCGTGTGTGTGTGTGTGTGTGTGTGTGTGTGTGTGTATATATATATATATATATATATTATATATATATATATATATATATATATATATCACCATTCAACCCATTTATCGATATCGATTGAAGAATACTCCCTATCTGAAATTACAGACTCACCCAATGTCATAGTCTTGTTCCATTTGATTTTGGAGCTCCTCAGCCTGTTATGCATTAAAAAGTTAGCGGGCCAATTAGCTTGAACAAATTGTTCAGTGACTTCATTGGTATACTACAAATTAAGAGCTTCAGAACTTACAGCATCTTCATCAATATCATCATCCTCCTCAGGAACCTGTGGGGGACTAAAGAAATTGAAGAAACTCTCACAATTTTCAGTCTTGGTGATAGGTTTAGCATTCTTTGACCCCTTTCTTGGTTTCTTTTTCAGAATCTTCTGTGTCAAGCATTTCCCTGGATACCATTCAATGTCCGTCCTATAAAGTAGCAAACTTAGCAAGATACAAAGAGAAAAGGCATAAGACAATTACAACATGAGACCAAGTAAATAGCAAGCTACCCAATAGCCTTCTCTAGAATGGGTTCATCATCATCAATCATGTGATATGTTTTTGTCAAAACTGTGTTCTTAAAAAAAGGATTTGTATCAAAGAAGAACTCAAGCTTAAAACCCTTGGGATTATCAATTCTACACCACTTGATATCCTTCAAATATTTGAGAGCCTCCTCATCACGCTCAGAGATCTAGATTATATCAACAAATCATATTAGTTCCAGCAGAAAAAAATGACTTTTTAAATAAGCATTGTAATTAACAGGTAAGAACATTGAATTATTAATTACATACCTCCTCTGCCAATATTTCATTAGTTTTCATTGCAGTGAGCCAGAAATCGGGAACACCTTTCTCTGCATCAATTACTTGAAAATAACAAAGTCAGGCTCCCTTAACAAACACTTGTGCCAAAAAGAAAAAATAATACAACAATGAACTTGGCAAGTATTGACTATCTTTGGATGAGTTATTCACCTTTTTCTTTATCTTCTTCCTGGTCCATTGCATTTTCACTTTTAACTCCTTCAGCCTCGACAATACCATTCACTATTTCATATCTCTGAAATTATTATTCAACGAAGTGATTGAATAAGAAATTGGAGAAATCATATCGAATAAGAAATTGGAGAAATCATATGATGCTTTTATTCAATAACAAACTTGCAGCACTCCTTGCCTTAGTGTACAGAGGTTCATAAAGTTTCTGGTATTTGGCTTCAAGTGCAGCTCTCTCCTCAAAGAATTTTGCCTCTAAATCATCGTGATGGCTCTGCAATTTCAGAAAATGTCAGCTTCAGCACAGAACTATACTTCACAATAAACACCAAAAAATCCTCAATATAAGCATCACTGATAAACCAAGAAACTACTCTTAAGCAATCAAGCACACAAGATCTTTACAATGAAACTTACAAGCAATTAATCATGAATGTAATCTAACTACTAGATGCAACAGCCTTTCATAAAGCAGTAAAGTCCATGGAATGATTTCTACCATGAAATGGACAGAAAATATAATAGGCAAAACCTACGGACCATGAAACTAGATACAATTGTTCACCTATGCACTTCATTCTAATTTCTTTTCCTTGAAGCCATCTTGTTTATAGGGTAAAAAGCTCAACGGGAAAAAAGTTACTACATCACCAGTCAACAAATGAAATTCATTGTAATAATTAAAACTCATAAAATGGTGCAGAAAAGAGAGGTTAATACAACAGTATCTTGGTGTAATTTTATCTTTGACTATGTACTGTTGTTCAAACTAATTGCATCATCAAAGAATATGTAGCTCAATATGCAAGTACTCTAAAGAATCCCTTTGAAAGAACTCACTTTCATTCATAACACCAAATCAAGACAACTAAACAAACTCAAGTCCGTGTAAGATTAAAATTGCCTATTTCTTATATCTATACGGTTGACACACAGATATGCCACACCTTTCTCAGGTAGTAAAGGGGACAATTTGCAAATATGCTTGACAATAGCTCTGGTACTTCTTTAGGATAAACAAGTTACAGGGAAGTCAAAAATATAAAAAAGAGTTAAAATCTTCCCCAACATAAAACACTTGCAGCAACCTGTAACTATATTTCCCCTTTCTATTCTATACTTTGATGTTCAATCACCTATTTCTAGTTAAAAATAAAGCAAAAAATGATTTACTGATTTAGACAGTGTTAATATTGTATGAGCTAATCTGTAATATACATTGTGAGTTTGTTTCCCACTTCATGTTTGAAACTTTCAATTATTCTCAATGCATCACCAAATAATTACATTAAAAGTACTGCTACAGCAAAAAAAAGTGTAAAAAGTAAAGAAAATATATGATATTTTCAGAAATTACATTAAAATTGAACAGTAAACTGTCATAAAAGCTACAAATAGAAACTACCACACAACCAAATTATAAACTAAACTAGAAAAGAAAAATAATTTATAATTATTCAATGCAACTGGCAAACCTGAATCTCTCTCAAAACCTCAACACGCTTCCGAACCACAGGTGTCAAAGTCTCTAGAACATCGGAGTGCTGCCCAGCCAGGTTTTGAAGCTTATTCTGCATAAACCCCCAAAACAAATTTAAGAAAAAATTAAAAGAATAAATAAGAAAAACATAGTGTGTAAGAAAATTGCCAACCTTCAGGGCATTTACAAGACCAGCACGATCCTCCGCGCTTAGAGCTACAAAACATTAAACAGAAATAAAAATTAGGGTTTTAACTTTTATATTTGTGTAAACAGAAAGTGAAAATTAGGGCTTACTTAATTGGAGGTATATTCATATACATTGAGTAAATAATAAAGTGGATTTAGGTTTTTGAAAGTTACCGGCGGCGGCGGCAGGCAGGGCGGCGCCGAGATCAGCCATGTCAAACTCTTTGTTAGGGTTACTCATTGTGAAAAGATTGAATACGAAACCCTAGAGAGAAAGTTGGAGAGAAAAGGAGGGAAAGTGAAGAATGGAAACAGAGAGAAGAAGAGGAGGCGTGTGGGCGCGGTTCTCTCTCTTTCCTGTTTCTCTAGTCCAAACCTAAAGTTATGATTTATAGGGAAGTAGTTAGTAAGTTGGTAAATTGATCAATAGAGTACTGACACGTAAGTGAAACTGCATGTGTATCAATATTCTACCGGATAATTAATCAACTTTCCCAAAAATATACTTCATGCTAATCGGATCCGATTTATTCCAGAGAGTAGTGATATTAGATTACGCGCTATTGTGAGCGTGTTATGCACCGAACTGTGAGGGTTTATTTAGGCCTAGGCGCCTAGCTGTACGTTGGTCCACATCTCTACTTAATAATTAATTAATTATAATTAAAATCAAATTTAAAATTAATAATTTGTGACTTCATTAACAACAATAAGGATTATTATGGTTTCCCAAGATTATAAAACATTGACCAATCCTTGTCGGTCTTCTGTTTTTTTATATGACAGTCGCTAAAATGTTCACCGGATCAATAAATTTATGCGAATGTTTATTTAATTTTTTTGAAATTAGGTGAATAAGATTTTATATAATTCTCATCAATTTCATTTATTGATAATTTTATAATTATAATTTGATCTAAATTTATCACAATATAGCAAGAATTCAAATTTATTAAACAAACTTTATAGTTACTGAGCAGTGCAAATAAATAAAATAATAACTTTAAGATTTTTTTAAAAGTATCATTTTGATAACTTTTAGTTTAAATTCATTTTATTTAAATTAATATAAGTTTAATTATTTAAGATTATTAAATACTTTTATTAATTATTTTAATTATGTGTTTTAAGTCTAAAAAATGTATACATTGTTTTCCAGAAGCAAAATAGAGAGCTAGAAGAGTGTTGAATTGATCTTTAAAACTTTTGTTTGTTTAAAGAGTTGTTACCATATAATTAAATAGTTCAATTAATCTTAGCACAACGGAATATTAGTTTAAAAAACTCCCCTTAAATATTTAATGAACTCACAGTTCTAATTTTAAATTTATGGAAGTTAGTCATTTTACAAATATAACAGATATATGACTGAAAGTAAATGACACGAAATATTTTTAAGTGGTTTGGAGTACAAACAACTCCTAGTTCACTCTTCTACCTCAACAAGTAGAAAATTCACTAAGAATAGGTCACAAATATCTATTATAGCTAAACCATTAAAATTCATTCGAGTCGCTAAGTCTCAGCAAGGTCACACAGACCATGTCACTCAGACCTCTGCAAGTCACTTAAACTTGAATGAAAATCGTTAAGATAATCAATTTCAGTTGGATAGAAGTAGTTTGATGTGCAGCTAAGTTTTGCAAATAAGCTTAACTTATTTATTGTACTTAGCAACTTGAACACGAAATTCGGAATCATAGAGTAGATCTTGATATGATCCTGCAGAGTTTCAGTTTTTTTGTATATGTTCGTGTGTACTTGGATTTGAATCCTCATATTTCTTTATAGGCTTCTGAAAAATAGTCCGTTGTATAGTTCTCGTTGGTGCATTTAATGCTCTGCTCCAGATGTTATGTGACGCCCCCAAAATTAGGTATACATCACCCATCTTGGGTTGTCAGATACATGGTACAGAAATCAATTACAACTTACTAATACAACTGTCGTGTACAATACAACAAAACATAAACTGTGAGTTTGAATACAAATATTGTCTACTAGAGATTATACAAACTCAAAAGGAGTCCTCATTATAATTATTATCACACTATTTCACAGAATAGTGAGGACTACTAATGCTATCCTCTGGACCATTACTCCATTCTCCGACTCGTCCCAACTATATTCTCATTTCCTGAAGAGAACAGTGAAAGAAAGGGTGAACTCAACTAGCCCAGTAAGAAATATTATGACTAAGATAATGCAGAATAAATTATCATTAGCTTTCAACAATGTTAAACTGATAAAATATAATAAACATCAAGTTTAACTGCAGCGGAACCAGCAATCCATTAAAAGAGTCAAGTAGAAAATAAAATCTACTATCTTTTATGATTTAAAAAGGTTTTCATCTTTGTTATAAATGAGACTCACTTAATTAATATTCCACATCATCGAATCACCCCTCGCACTACTGGCCGAGGATATTCTTTAAGTATCACGACCACAATTATCCACGCACTACGGGCCGAGAATATTTGTGTATTCATTAATGGTCATGATCATACTAACAACTGTCCATCAATGCACTACGGGCTAATGAGGATTTTTACCACATCATTTGTAACATTACGGTCATGATTACACCGAATAATCCCTGGTCATAATCATACCAAGTCCATCTATACACTACAGGCCACAGATGACTTTCAAAAATATAAATATGAGGATGATGACAATGATATAAGAATTCAATAAAACAAGTTCAAGAATTAATTTATCCAGGAACCAATAACATCCAAACTGTCAACATGATACTGCTTTGTAGAGTAATATTCAAGAATACTTGGAAGAATATTTCCATGAAAGGATATCTTGGATGAAGCGCAAATATCAAGGATATTCCACTAATTTCATGGAGTATAAAAGTCAAAGTTTTAACCAATTTGAGTATAATAAAGAATGGAATAACAAAAGAAATCACCATGCATGCGATAGATCGCGACAAGTGAGTTATTCCAATGTAATAATAAATAATAGAACTAGGTCCGGCGTAGAAAGCATGCATGAGGATATTCCAACAGAATAATAAAGAATGGAAACCAGTCCGGCGTAGAAACACACAGACGTGATGTTCCAAGCAGAATAATAATAAAGAGCGGAACCAGTCGGGTGTAAAACACATGATGTGATGTTCCAACCGGAATAATAGAAGAATGTCACCAAGTATAGGGTAAAGCCAGCGTATCTGAGTTATTCCAATGTAATAATAAGCGATGGAATAACAACAGCTTCTCTTCGCTGAATAAGAAAGAATAACACCCCTTAATTTAGTAGGAGATTGAATCTGCAGTAGTGTAGTAAGTGAAGTAATACTCTTCTTCTTTCTCTTCTTTCTCTCTATACTTTCTCTCTCTATAGCTTAAATGAATTTGTGAAAAATAATGAAGCACTAGGCCTCTATTTATAGAAGATTTCTAGCTTAAGCACTTGCCGTGTGAAAAGACAAGTGGCTTGACATTTGGTGATGTGAAAAGAAAAGTGGTTTGGACGCTGTAATGTGAAACGACAATTGGTTCGGCGCTTTCAGTAATGTGAAACGACAAGTGGTTCGGCCTTTTGTAATATGAAATGGCAAGTGGTTTCGACGTTTAGTAAAGGTAATTACTATTGACGAAGGTAATTACTATCGAATGAAGAGACTCTTAGATGATGACATATGGGCCCCCATAAAATAACCAAACTTACCACAAACGTCTCATAATAGACTCTTTATATACATCAAGGATTGAATAAATATTACCACAAATCATTTTATTTTTAATCAACACATATTTAATCTTTCAATAATTATTAATCATTTATAACTTGTCGCCTCAATTATTGATTTAATAATATAACATATTGTATGATGATAATCTTGTGACAATAATTGAATCAATAATATAAGAGATATGATCAAAGTAATTATTGTAGCAATAATTGAGTATAGTGAGTGACTTCTCACGTAAGCATCAATAATCAATAGTGTGCTACTTATGCAATCACGATAGACATCGTACTTTTACTAAGGGTAGTTCAGCAGTTTTCTTGGTAACACCTCCGTAGTTATTTTTATAGAAAGATAATTTTGTCGCTTTTTAACTACGACAATACTTGGTTGTGGGGTCCACTAATGATTGAAAGTTGTCATTTAATATTCCCCGACAAAAAGAATATTCCCCACCAAACGAATATTTTATAACAACTTGCTTTACTTTTGCAAAATTTATAAATATTACCCACAACTATAACATTATATCAAATTTATTCCATAATATTCAAAAATAATATTTATAGAAAATTCGTCTTTATTTATAAAAGTTGGGGTCTTACATGTTATCTGATGTTGACTTATAGACTAGATACTAAACTTGCTTTCGGCTTTGTCAAAGTCGCATCAGACTGCAGTCTCACCTACCACATGTTAGTGGTGTCACATCTTTTATCTAGCGATTTAGACTAACCACTCTTGAATTTACTAATCTAAATTTGAAGATGGTGAGTAACATCTTGAAATATTCGGTTTGGAACTCTCTGAAATTGTCAGTCTGAAAGACAGTACATGCTCTACGAATTTGGTTGATGATATAGTGATAAAGAAAGTAGATTCTGAGTGTAAGACCCCAACTTTTATAAATAAAGATTAATTTTTCTCGAAATATATTTTTAATATTATGGTGTGAATTTGATACAATGTTATAGTTGTGGGTAATATTTATAAATTTTGCAAAGTAAGCAAATTGTTATAAAATATTCGAATTGTCGGGGAATATACGTTTTAACAGGAAATATTTGTACGACGGCACAATCATTGATGGACCCCACAACGGAATTATTGTCGGAGTTAGAAAACAACATAAATAACTTTTTATAAAAATAATGACGAAATTTTTACCGTTAATTATAGAAATACTCAGTTATAAAAGTACAGTAATATACATGGTTGCATAGTAGCACACGGTATTGATTATTGATGCTTACGTGAAAAGTCAATCAGTTATATTCAATTATTACTACAGTAATTGCTGCATAGTGTCTCATGTTATTAATTTAATTATTGTCACAATATTTTATATTATTAAATCAATAATTGAGAAACAAAGTTATTCATATTATTATTTGTATTATTGACAATGTGACGGCCCCAAAATAGGTATACATCACCCATCTTAAATCGTCAAATACATGGTACAAAATTCAAATTCAACTGTCGTGTAAAATACGACAAAACATAAACTGAGAGTTTTAAAATGAATATTGTCTTCTAGACAGTATTTAAATCAAATGGTGTCCTCAATACAATTATTATCACACTATTTCATAGAATAGTGATGACTATTAATGTTATCATCTGGACTGTCACTCCGTTCTCCGACTAGTCCCGACCACGTTCTTATTTCCTGAAGAGGACAATGAAAGTAAAATGGTGAGCTCAATTAGCCCAATAAGAAATACTATGACTAAGATAATGCAGAATAATTTATCGTTAGCCTTCAATAGTGTTAAACTGATAAAATATAACAAAAATCAAGTTTAACTACAGCGGAACATGCAATCCATTAGAAGAGTCAAGTAGAGAATAAAATCTACTATCTTCTATGATTTAAAAGGTTTTTCATCACTTTTATCATTGAGACTCAGCTTAATAAATAATCCACATCATCCCTGCACTACGGCCAAGGATATTCATTAGTATCACGGTCACAAATTATTCATGCACTACGGGCCAAGGATATTTGTGTATTCATCAATGGTTATGATTATGCCAACAACTGTCCATCAATGCACTAAGGGCCAATGAGGACTTTTACCACATCATTTGTAACATTACGGTCATGATTATACCGAATAATCCCTGGTCATAATCATACCAAGTCCATCTATGCACTCTGAGCCACATATGACTTTCAACATAATATAAACAATGGAGGATGATGACAATGATATAAAATTCAATAAAAACAAGTTCAAGGATAAATTTTAAAAGATTTATAATTTAATTTATCCGAAATCAATAACGCCCAAATTGTCGACATGATCTTTGCTTTGTGGAGTAAAATTCAAGAATAATATTGTATCAAAAATAATTTAGACAAAAACGAATCAATTTTATCATGAATAGTACCGGGTGAATAGTACTCAGTGAATAGTAATTGAAGAATAGATCTTTATGACATGAAAAAGTTAAAACTTATCAAAAATGCCCAGAATAATATTTTCATGAAAAGATACTGGATGAAGCGCAAATATCAAGGATATTCTACTAATTTAATGGAGTATATAAGCCAAAACTTTAACAAAACGAGTATAGAATTCGAAATCTGAAACGAAATAATATTACTTACATATTACAGAGTATGGAAGAAAATATTATTTCAAGTGAATATTGAACAAAAATAACATTCCTTACCTTGAAAAGAAGAGTATTCCAACTGGTATAGCGGCGATATTCTTGAAGAAAACTTTCACTATTTTCTACGCTCAAAGCTTTCTAAAACTCTAAAGAAATATGCTCAAGATTATAGAAGAAGAATTCTCTGATTCTAATGTGATTTTCAATTCTAACTAAGCACCCTATTTATAGAAAAATGTTACTCCCTCCGTCCCATAGTTGTAGGCTGATTTCTTTTGGTACATAGTTTAAGAAAATCAGTTTAAATGACAATTTTTAACATAATTTTTCACATATACCCCTTAATATGGAATTAATGAATAAGTTAATTACTCCTTACTTATCACACTAGAACTCTCAATTTTATTGATTGACGTGTACTGACCATTAAAGTCCATAACCATAGAACTTTTGTGACGCCCCCAAAATTAGGTATACATCACCCATCTTGAGTCGCCAGATACATGGTACAGAATTCAAATACAACTTAATAATACAATTGTCGTGTACAATACGACAAAACATAAACTATGAGTTTGAATACAAATATTGTCTACTAGAGAGTATACAAACTCAAAAGGAGTCCTCATTACAATTATTATCACACTATTTCACAGAATAGTGAGGACTACTAATACACCATCTAGGACCATCACTCCGCTCCCCGACTCGTCCCCAACTATATTCTCATTTCACGAAAAGAGCGGTGAAAGAAAGGGTGAGCTCAACTAGCCCAAGAAGAAATATTATGACTAAGATAATGCGAATAAATTATCATTAGCCTTCAACAATGTTAAAGCGATAAAATATAACAAACATCAAGTTTAAGCTGCGGTGAACAGCGATCCATTAGAAGAGTCAAGTAGAGAATAAAATCTACTATCTTCTATGATTTAAAAGGTTTTTCATCACTTTTATCGCCGAGACTCATTCAATAAATAATCCACATCATCAAATCATCTCGCACTACGTGCCAAATATATTCTTTAGTATCACGACCACGAATTATCCATACACTCACGGGCCAAAGATAATCATGTTTTCATCAACTATTCCGATCATGCCATAAAACAATTCATCTTTGCACCCGTCAAGAGAATCCATAGCCATAATCATACCAAAAACCGCCCATCAATGCACTACAGCCAATGAGAACTTTTTTCACATCATTTGTAACATTACGGTCATGATTACAAGAATAATCCCTAGTCATAATCATACCAAATCCATCTATGCACTATGAATACAGATGACTTTCAACAAAATATAAGCATGAGGATGATGACAATGATATAAGAATTCAATAAAACAAGTTCAAGAATTAATTTATCCAGGAACTAATAACGTCCAAATTGTCAACATGATACTGCTTTATAGAGTAAAATTCAAGAATGCTCAGAAGAATATTTCCATGAAAATATACTAGATGAAGAGCAAATATCAAGGATATTCCACTAATTTCATGGAGTATGGAAGTCAAAGTTTTAACTTATTTGAGTATAATAAAGAATGGAATAATAAAAGAAATCATCATGCACGCGGTACTTCAGATGTATTGAGTTATTCAACAGAATAATAATTAACGGAACCAGGTCATGCATAAAGCACAGACAGGATGTTCCAACAAAATAATAAAGAATGAAATAATAATAGAAATCACTATGCATGCAGATTGCAGCATGATGAGTTATTCCAACAGAATACCTAATAAAGGCGGAACCGGTCAGAAGCGTAAAATGCATGCATGTGATATTCCAAATGAGAATAATAATAAAGACGGAACCGTGTTTACAGAAACGCATGTGCACAAGATATTCCAACAGAATAATAAAGAATAAAATAACAGAAGAATTTCACCAAGTATAGGGTTTCTCGCGTATACAGGTTATTCCAACACAATAATAAAGAATGGAATAACAGAAGTTCTCTTCATGAATAAGAAAGAAAGAATACCCCATATGAGTACAATAAATAATATTCCCTACCTTAAGAAGAAGAGTACTGGATATAGAAGTAGTGAAGTAGCATAACAATTTTCTTCTTTCTCTCTATAGTTTATCTCTCTAGAGTTTCAGTGAATTCGTAAGAAAATAATGAAGGAATGAGCTTCTATTTATAGAAAATGGACGCATATAAGAACTAACTCATGAAGCGGTCAGATTGATTTACTTTAATCTGACGATCCATATTTAAAGCAAAATCTTTTAAATAAAATATAATATATTATATTTATAATCTAATAAAACGAATAACTTTATAAAAGATTTTACTATGCAAACACTATGCATAATAAAATATAATTTATTCTAATTATTGTCTAATAAAATAAATAACTTTCTAAAAGTATTTTGTTTTTATATAAAAGATTTTACTACGCAAAATACTACGCAACACTATGCATAATAAAATATAATATATTCTATTTATAGAATAACTTTATAAAAGTATTACATTTTATATATAAAAGATTTTACTATACAAAACACTTATGCAGTAACACTTATGCATAATAGAATATAATATATTTAATTTATAGAATAACTTTATAAAAGTATTCATTTTTATATAAAAGATTTTTTTGTATTATTACATTAATAATACCAACAAAATTGAGTGACTTATCAAGTAAGCATCAATAATTAATACCGTGTGCTACTCTTATGCAACCACGCCGTATTCATCGCATTTCTTTCTAACGCAAGGGTGTTTTAACAGTTAGCAGTAAAACTTCCGCAATTATTTTTAATAAAATATTTTTGTCGTTTTTTCATTCCGGACAATAATTTCGTTTCGGGGTCCACCAATGATTGTGCCGTTGCACGAATATTCCCTGATAAAACAAATATTCCCCGACCAATCGAATATAATATGACAACTTGCATACTTTGCAAAAATTTATAAATACTACCCACAACTATAACATTATATCAAATCCACACCATAATATTCAAAAAAATATATTTCGAGAAAATAAAATCTTTATTCATAAAATCTGGGGTCTCACAACTTTAACCAAAGATAATACAACAACATTAAATGTGATGATAAAAATAATGACATTGAATGTTGTTTTTTCAAAAAAAGAGTAATGATTGAATATTTATTATAAAGGCATAAAAGTAAAATTATGAACTAACTAAATTTTAAAAATAGTAAGTAGCCTATATATTGGGACATCTCAAAATGGAAAAACAACTATAACTTTGGGACGGAGGGAGTAGAACGCCATTGGAGACTAAATTAATAAAATAATATTAAAAAAAAAAATTATACGCACATGTATTTGGAAAAAATTCAGTCACCACAAGTGGGTCCCACTAAAATCAGCCACCTTTTCCAATAACCAAAAGTGGGGCCCACCCATATTTTTTATAAAAACATTTTAATTTCTGAAACTTCAATAATTCATAATAAATAGCCCTTTTATCAGAAAATACGAATTTTATGTCCATTCCACACGAAATCGAATTCTCTACAACTTTGTAGAATTTTTTTTTTCTAAATTCCAAACAGAAAATATCCGAAATCCACAAACGGATGATTTTCAATACCTCATAAAATTCATAACAAATCATACGTTAATTTTTAACTATTCAAAATTTGTGGACATATACTCAACTTATATATGTATAATATATCCAAAAATCACAACGATCCAACGGTCGGATTAAAATTATAGCTCACGCAATAGAGCTTTAAGAACACCGATTTAATTTTTTAATACCTCCAATCCGCGACAAAATACTGATAAAACACCTCAATATTAATTCCTTCATTTATAAGCACATAAAATAAATATTTTCTTATCTATCATTTATGTCCACATAAAATAAATATTTTCTTATCATATAAATTAATAATTAATTATTCACAAATAATATTACAGAATCACAATAATGACAACCAAGCCATTCCAAGGAAAGAGGGGGCTTTTCGATAAGGATTTCTCCTTACTGACGCGCAATTAGGAGACCAAACCTCTCCTTGACAGAACTTTCTAGACATTGACAATAATGTTATCTAATAATATTATTCAAATAATATGAATTATTGATTTGATAATGTAAAATATTGTGCAGTGATAATTATTGAAACAACAATAATATAAAATATCAACGCAGCAATTATTGAATCAATAAAATAAAATATTAAACAGTAATTACTGTAACAATTATTGAGTAGTGCATTCTTACGTAAGAATCAATAATTCAAAATCTTTGAACAATACTGAGTGTCTTCTTCGGCAACAACACGACATCGTATTTTAACCACTATGTATTCTAACAGTTAACGGTAAAACTTTCACCATTATTTTATAAAAAGATATTTTTGTCATTTTCTCAATCCAACAATAATTCCGTTGTGGGGTCCACCAATGATTGTGTCGTCGTACGAATATTCCTTGTTAAAACGAATATTCTCTAACCAATCGAATATTATACAATAACTTGCGTACTTTGCAAAATTTATAAATATTACCCACAACTATAATATTATATCAAATTCACTCCATAATATTCAAAAATGATATTTATAAAAAATTCATCTTTATTCATAAAAGTTGGGGTCTTACAGACAATGTCTAAAAAGTTATGTCGATGAAAGGGGTTTGATCACCTAATTTTGCGCCAATAGGGAGAAATTCTTATCAGAAAGCCCCCTCTTTCTTAGGAAATATCTTGTTGTAAATATTGCAAGTTATATTATTGATGAATAATTGTTGTTTAAAAATATGTTTTGTGAAGCCAAGTGAGTTGAGATAAATAAAGTGAATTTTTATGAAGTATTTGTTGTAAATGTTGCTTACCCCCACTTACCCATTTTTCAAAATTATCGGGAGAAAGTTATCTTAGTTTCTTTGTTTATATATATATATATATATATATATATATATAATAGTCACGAATGGATGGATGGATGGGTGGGGATTTCGGTCGTCACGAGAAGAATACTTTATTATATATATATATATTATAATAAATTTTATTTTTTACGAAAAATAGAATATATTATATTTTATTATGCATAGTGTTTGCAAAGTAAAATCAAAAAATTTCAGCCGATTTCCCGTGACCATTACTGTGTAGTCTGTGATTTTTCCTTACGGTGCATCCAAATAGTATCCTGTCATTCTCCTATAACTAGGATACTTAGTTTAGAATTGAAAATCACAACAGAATCAAAGAATTCTTCTTCTATAATATTGAGCGTATTTCTTTAGAGTTGAAGGAAACTTTGAGCGTAGAAAACAGTATAAGTTTTCTTCAAGAATATCCCCGCCCTCTCAGTCAGAAGTACTTTCTTTTTAAGGTAGGAGATACTATTTTTGTTCAGTATTCGTAAAAAATAATATTTTCTTCCATACTCTGTAGTATGTGAGTAATATTATTACGTTTCAGATTCCGAATTCTACACTCATTTTGTAAAGTATTGTTTCTATATTCCTTGAAATTAGTAGAATATCCTTGAAATTTGCGCTTCATCTAATATCTTTTCATGGAAATATTATTCTGAGCATTCTTGATAATTTTTAATCTTTTCATACCGGGGTACTATTCACCCGATACTATTCATGACAAAAATTGATATCTTTTCTGTCCAAATCATTTTTGATACAATATTATTCTTGAATTTTACTCCAGAAAGCAGTATCATGTTGACAATTTGGACATTTTTGAATTCTGGATAAATTGAATTATAAATCTTTAAATTTTATTTTTTCTCTCATTTAATTAAAATTTTATATCATTGTCATCATCCTCATACTTATATTGTGATGATTGTCATCTTTGGCCTGTATTGTATAGATGGACTGTTGATTGGTATGATTATGACCAGAGATTATATATTCGGTATAATCATGACATGTTGTGACGCCCCCAAAATAGGTATACATCACCTATTCTGAGTTGTCAATACATGGTACAGAAACAACTACAACTTTATTATTACAACGGTAAAACTGTGAGTTTGAATACAAATATTATCTTCTAGACAATATCTATACTCAAATAAATCCTCATCACATTTATTGATACATTATTTTACAAAAATGGTGAGGACTACTAAACAATCCTTTCTAAAACCTTCATTCCATACCCGGCTAATTGCACTTCTCATTATATTCTCGCCTCCCCGAGAAAAATGGAACAAAAAGGAAAAGGGTGAGCTCAACTAGCTCAAAGAAGAATATTATGACTAAGATAATATACAACAAATTATCGTTAGTCTTCAACAGGGAAAAATATAATAGAATACAATAGACAACAAATTTTAAATCAATATTCGCAATGAAATAATAATTCATTAGAAGAGTTAAGTAGAGAATGCAAACTACTATCTTCTATGTATGAATTTAAAAGTTCATCGCTCATCTTTTATCCCCGTAACATCAATCAATATACATCCGAATCAAATATTCATCTTTTGCACTATAGCCAAAGATATTCATCACCGGTCATGTTCATTTAAACACTGCTCATCTTTGCAGACTACGCAAAAAGATATTCTTCAGAAATCATTCATCTTTTGCACTACACAGCCAAAGATATTCTTAAGAAATCATTCATCTTTGCACTACATGTGCCAAAGATATTCCATAATATCATCATTTAAGACCGAGGATGATGAAAATATTTTTTAAAGAAACGAATCCGATTGAAACAAAATGACAAGGATTAAGGATTAAGGATTCGTACTTGGTTTTATCCACGTCTAAAAATACCTCAAAAATAATCATAGTGGTGTAAAATTCAAGAATGATCAAAACATGGATACAATCGAGTTAGTATCCGTAATAGATGTTTTAGACGAAAAGAAGAAATTTTATTTTTTATTGAATAAGATCAGATATCGTGAATAAGTCTTGAGTACGTGAATAGTAACTCGACACCAAAAGATAGAAATTCCACAAAAAAAAATATCTTCACGCTTCATGAATAGTACTCATGAATAGTAACTCGTGAATAAGTAACTCATGAATAGTAATTCGTGAATAGTAACTCATGAATAAGAACTCATGAATAGTAACCCCGACATGAAAAAGTTCTAAATTTGATAAAACTTCAGATCAACATTTCAAAGATAATGATATGAAGAAATAATATCATTTGAAAAGAAAATAACATCCCTTACCTCGAAAGATCAAGTGACTTAATTTAAAACAGGATATAGGTCGTGGACGCCCCAAAAAAATAGGTATACATCACCTATTCTCGAGTTGTCAATACACGGTACGTAAACAACTACAACTTTATTATTACAACAAGAAATGAAAAGCGTGAGTTTGAATACAAATATTATCTTCTGTATAATATCTATACTCAAATAAATCCTCATCACATTTATTGATACATTATTTTACAAAATGGTGAGGACTACTAAACAATCCTTTCTAAAACCTTCATTCCATACCCCGACTCGCACTTTCATATATATTCTCGCCCCGAGAAAAATGGAACAAAAAGGAAAAGGGTGAGCTCAACTAGCTCAGTAAAGAATATTATGACTAAGATAATATACAACAAATTATCGTTAGTCTTCAACAAGGAAAAATATAATAGAATACAATAGACAACAAATTTTAAATCAATATTCGCAATGAAATAATAATTCATTAGAAGAGTTAAGTAGAGAATGCAAACTACTATCTTCTATGTATGAATTTAAAAGTTCATCGCTCTATCTTTTATCCCTGTAACATCAATCAATATACATCGGAATCAAATATTCATCTTTGCACTACGTGCCAAAGATATTCATCGATTGGTCATGTTCATCTAAACACTGCTCATCTTTGCACTACTACCAAAGATATTCTTGAAATCATTCATCTGTGACTACGTGCCAAAGATATTCACTAATATCATCATTTAAGACCGAGGATGATGAAAAATATTTTTTAAAAAACGAATCCAAAGTGAAACAAAATGACAAGGATTAAGGATTAAGGATTCAGTACTTTGTTTTATCCATGTCCAAAAATACCTCAAAAATAATCACAGTGGTGTAAAATTCAAGAATGATCAAAACATGGATACAATCAAAGCTAGTATCCGTAATAGATATTTTGGATAAAGAGAAGAAATTTCATTTTTTGGTGAATAGTGTCAGATACGTGAATAGTCCGAGTATCGTGAATAGTAATTCGACACCAAAAGATAGAAATTCCACAAAAACATCTTCACGCATCGTAATAGTACTTCGTGAATAGTAACTCGTGAATAAGTAACTCATGAATAGTAACTCGTGAATAGTAACTCATGAATAGTAACCCTTGACATGAAAAAGTTCCAAATTTGATAAAACTTCAGATCAACATTTCAAAGATAATGATATTGAAGAAATAATATCATTACTGAAAAAAATAATATCCTTACCTCGAAAGATCAAGACTTACTATTTAGAATACAAGGGTATAAGGTCAAAGGAACTTGCTTGTAAAATCTAGCAATACTCAAAGTATACTCAAAATACTCACAAGAATACGCCGATAATATATAGAGAGAAAACTTCAGCTTTTTGGTGTGATTTTCAATTCTAACCTAAGCACCCTATTTATAGAAAACGCTTAGAACACCAAAAGCAGTAAAATTTAATAAAATATATTATTATTAATAAATTTCCCACGCCTCTTTGGAAATCAGATCCCAACATTTCCCACATGCCAACCTTCTAGAAAGAAATGATAAAAACGTTTTTCATAAAATAAATAATTAAAACTTACAAAAATCAATTATTTCAGAGCTTCAGAACTTCAATAATTCATAATAAATAGCCCTTTCATCAGAAAATTCGAATCTCGCGTGTTTTTATAGGAAATTCAATTCTCTACAACTTTGCAGAAGAACGTTTTTCCAAATTCCAAATAGAAATTGACCGAAATCCACAAACCAGGCGATTTTAAAGTGCTATAATCAAATTTCACAAATAATAAATGGGGTCCACCGACATGTTTAACATGTTTTAAACATTTATTGCAACAAAAATACTCTTCCTCCTCAGATACTCATATATCCCACATTCGTTGTAAAAATATCACCAATTAATATATTATTAAAATAATATATTTAAATGAATTATTTTATCGAAAAAGATAAAATATTAATTTTCAACAATTATCATTTTAAAAATTTTCTCCATCTATATCCACATAAAATCAATATTTTCCTCATCATATAAATCAATAATTAATTATTCACAAATAATATTACGTAATCACAATATCGACAACCGTGCGCTCCTGTGAAAGAGGGCTTTCCAATAAGAATTTCTTCATCTTGGCGTATGAAATTAGTGACCAAACCTCTCCTTAGATGTAACTTTCTAGACATTGCCAATAATGTTATCTAATAATATTATTCAGATAATATGAATTATTGCTTCGATAATGAAAAATATCGTGTGTAATGACAATTATCAAACAACAAAGAATATAAAATATCAACGCAAAGAATTATTAACTCAATAAAATATCGAATAAAGAATTATCGTAACCATTATTGAGTAGTGCCTTCACGTAAGAATCAATAATTGGTGCAATATCGTGTGCTACCGCTCAACAACGCGTATTAGTGTGTTTTAACCACGGGTATTCCAACAAGATAATTCAGTAATAACTACGCTGTTATTTAAAAACAACTTATATTTGTTGTTTTCTTCATCCAATCGCTTCAGTTATGGGGCCCCACACATGGTCGCTACAGGCCGCATTTAATATTCCCGACAAAGATTAATAATATTCCACGACCAAACAAATATTCCCAAACAACAATGAATATTTTATAACCACTTGATTATTTTGAAATATTTATGTATTTAACCCTTAACTATCCACATTAATCAAATCAACCTTACTATTTCAAAATAATAAATAAAAGAAATTCCTTTTTATTTAAAAATTTGGGGTCTTACAACCTCCCTCCTTATGAAATTTCGTCCTCGAAATCGACGACGCATTACTGGTATTTGAAAAGGTGAGGATACCTCGCTTTCATTTCCGCTTTCCAATTCCCTGTGTCATTTCCTCTATAGCATGATTCCTCCACAAAACTTTAACTTGTGGTATGACCTTTAGCGTGTAGGACATGCTCCTTCCTATCCAAGATCTTGACAGTACCTCCTCACACGTTAAGTCTTCAAACTATCTCGTCCCGTTTCTAACTCAATAACGTGGTTCTGGGTCTTTCACATATTTACTGAAATATGAGATATGTGAAACACATTATGAACACGTAGACATACTTTGAGGTAACGCAAGTCTATAGGCTACATTTCCTACTTTCGGTCAAGAATTTGAAATGGACCAATAAATCGTGGATTGAGCTTTCCTCTCTTCCCAAATCTTGTAACTCCCTTCCATGGAGCAACTCGCAACAATACATGATCCCCTACATTAAATTCCACGTCCTTTCGATGAAGATCCGCATAACTCTTTTGTCGATCTTGTGCCGCTTTTGTATACGTTGTCGAATCATTTGGATCTTTTCGGTGAGTCATACGTATTTAACTTTCGGGTCCCAACAATGTTGTTTCACCCACCTCATCCCAACATATTGGAGAACGACATTTTCGCCCATATAATGCTTCAAATGGAGCCACACCTATACTTGCTCGATAATCTTGTTGTTGTAGGAGAATTCCACCAATGGTAAATACTTATCCCAACCGCCCTTGAAGTTCAGGACACGTAATCTTAATAAATCTTCAAGAGTTTGAATAGTCCTCTCCGATTGTCGTCCGTTTGGGGATGGTATGTCAACTAAATCGCAAATCTGCGCCCATAGCTTTTTTTTGCAAGCTAACCCAAAATCTTGAAGTGAATCTTGGGTCACGATCCAAACTATGGATACAGCATGCCATGCAACCTCACAATCTCATTCACGCATATATACTAAAGAAGACGTTCAAGGAATAAGTCTCCAGATCGGCAAGAAATGAAGCGGACTTGGTTAATCTATTAACAATAACCCAAATAGCATTGATGCCTTGAGAAACCGTTGGAAGACCCGTGAACGAAATCCATAGTAATGTGTTCCCACTTCCATTCCAGGAATCTCAAGTGGTTGCAACGGACCCTTAGGTACAAGATGCTCCGCCTTTACACGTTGGCAAGTTAAACACATCGAGATAAACTTTGCAATCTCTCTCTTCATATTGTTCCACCAAAATGTATGTCAAGATCACGATACATTTTAGTACTTCCAGGATGGATTGCAAATGGCGATTGTGTGCCTCCATCATAATCTTGTAATTCAAATCAAAGTCGTTAGGAACACAAAGTCTCAGAGTGGACTCAAGTATTCCTTCTTCATCAATTCTCGCCCGGAATAGCTCCTTCTTGTAGATTTTCTTCTTCATACGATCGCCCTCCGGGAATTCGGTGGCTTGAAAGAACCTTAACTTTTTCTATTAAAGTTGGCTCTACGCGATACTTGACATCATCACACTCGCTCCGCATATGATCTTCTACTCAATCGCGTCACCACTACCACGTCATTTTGCTTTTACCGGGATGGTATTGAATAGTGTGGTCGTAGTCTTTCAATAGCTCGAGCCAACGTCATTTGCCCGCATGTTGAGTTCTTTTTGAGTGAAGAAATATTTAAGGCTTTTATGGTCCGAATATATCTCCACTTTCTCCCCATATAGATAGTGCCTCCATATCTTTAAGCATGAACGACATCACGCTAACTCTAGATCATGAGTAGGATAATTCCTCTCATACTCTTTAAGTTGTCATGAGGCATAAAGCTATGACTTTCCCACGTTGCATGAGAACACATCCTAACCCTTTTGCTCAAGCATCGTTGTAGATAACAAATCCATCCAAACAGATGGTATTGTTAGTAACAAAAGCCAAATAAGTCTCCTCTTAAGCTCTTGGAAACTTTTCTCGCATTCTTCGCTCCAAACGAATTTTGTATCCTTCCGAAGTTACCGAGTTGATGGAGTAGCGATTCGAGAAAATCCTTCCACGAATCTCCGATAATAACCAAATTAAGCCCAAAAGCTACGACTTGACCACCGACTTTGTTGTTCCCTAACTTTGTATTGCTTCAATCTTCACGGATCAACAGATACTCCATGTTTCGACACCACGTGCCCAAGGAATGCTACTTCCTCGCCGTAACTCACATTTCTTCAATTTGGCATATAGTTGGTTGGTTTTCGAAGCCTTTCGAGTAATAAAATTCAAATGGTGCTCATGATCTTCACGGCTTTTGGAATATATGAGGATGTCATCAATAAAGACAACAACGAATCGATCCAAATATTCTTTGAATACTCGGTTCATCATATCCATGAAAGTCAGAGGAGCATTAGTTAGTCCGAAAGACATGACTAAGAATTCATAATGCCCATACCGAAGTTCGAAGGCGTCTTTGGAATATCCTCGCCTAATCTGCGGTGATGATATCCAGAAGCTAAGATCGATTTTTGAAAAGAATTGTGGCCCTCTTGTTGGTCAAATAAGTCATCAATACGAGGTAGAGGATACCTATTCTTGATGGTGACATGGTTCAATTCCCCGATAGTCAATACAAAGTCGCATACTCCCGCCTTTCTTCTTTACAAATAAAACAGAGCACCCCAAGGAGATGTACTAGACGAATTAAACCGATGTCCAACAATTCTCGTAGTTGGACCTTTAACTCCTCAAGTTCAATAGAGCCATTCGATATGGGGTTTTAGAAATGGGCTTTGTATCAGTTCAAGATCAATAAAGAATTCAACTTCACGTTCTAGGGTAGACCAGGAAGTTCTTCGAGAAATACGCCAGAAAGTCAATAACATCAGGAATATTATTCAAATTTGACGTGTCTTTATTCAAATCCATAACATGGGCTAAGAAAGCTTGACATCCGCTTTTTAATAAACGAATAGCTTTATGATTAGATATGATGTTGATTGATTTTAATGGATTAGTTACTTGAATTGCATAAATAGGTTGGTTAGGAATATGAAAACTAACAACCTTATTTAAAATAATCAATTTTGGCATGATGAGTAGTTAACCAATCAATCCCTAAAATCACATCAAAAGCAAGTATCTTTAAAGAGATAAGGTCAATGTAAGGTAATGGTGCCAACTTGAATCAAACAAGATTTATAAACAATGGATGTGATGAAAGTTTCTCCTAACTGAGTTTCCACAGATAGGTCAAAGTCTAATTTCTCCGAGTCAAGTTTAAACGTTGAGCACATGCAGGAGAGATAAATGAATGGGTAAAGACACCAGATCAAGTAAGGTATAAACTTCGCAAGAATTTATAAATATTTACCCGTGATCACCTCGTTTGGGTTCTCTCGCATTATGACAAATACCACAACAAACGCTTCTTCCGGAATCGTTGACTTTGACTTTTTCGGGGATGTTTTTTGAGTCACCGCCTCATTGAACTAGGTTTCGCCATCGCGTACAATCTCGAGCGATATGTCCTTCCTTTCCACAATTATAGCATACCTTGAATTGTTGTGGGCGGTTTGGACCGATATGTCCCTCTTTCCGTGATTTGTAGAAAGATATGACCGGTGGTCGTTTTCCTCCTTAGAACCGATTCTTCTTACGACTGACTGCGTCTTCACATGGTCGTTGTTAAATCTCCTCTTTTAAAATCTCCTCCCGACTCGCTTCTTCTATTTTCATGGTCATGATTACCACAGAGTGGTTACCATTTTCGTCCCTCTGCTTTCTTTCTCCGCAGTTATCATTATTTCGTTGATCGCTATCTCCGATACGATCCTCGGGTTCAGGGTCCTCAGTTGGACCGTACTCGTTATCTCGCTTCTAATAATTGAGCCTCGCTTACAACATCTCGAATAAAGAAAAATTTATGAGAAATGAGATATTGATGTATGCCGTGGGTTCAAACCTCTAAGAAACATCCGCCATAATCGTTCCTCATTCTCCACCAAATGAGGTGCAAACCGGATAACTCGCAAACTTTGCCTCGTCATCGAGACACCGCCATGTTGTTTTGTTCCAATCGATGAACTCCACTTCCTTCATACGATTTAACACTTTCGTGAAAGTATTTGTCATTAAATAGCTTCAAACGCCTCCCAAGACACGCCGAAAAGTATTTGGATGGGTACACTTCATGACTCCCACCAAGAGTGCGCCTCGCCACTTTAACATAAAGGTGGCGAATGGAACCTTCTGTTTCTCCGCATCCCAAGACATCGAGTATCTTGGTAATTTGTTTGACCCATGTTTCCGCCATGATCGGATCCGCTTTCCCTTAAATTCTCGTGGTCCCAACTCTTTGAATCGCTTGGCACGTGACAACCCGTGAATTGCTATCATTTCTCTCTCAGATTTTGAACACGAAGTTTCTAAATCGATTTTTGCATGAACCGCAAAAACTTCTAAACATCCCCTCGCTCATCATCTCGCTCAATGGTGTTGTTCACAGGAGGAACATCGCCCACTGTTGCACGTTCTCCTCGTTGGTGAGTACAGCATCTCCACGGCCTCATTTCCATTGTTAATATTCTCAACGACATTCTCAATCACACCGCCATAAAACAAGGGTTAATTAAGGAAATCAATATATCACATAATATCCCTATATCTCGACCAACTAACAAATAAGCTTAGTAGACACACTAGCGAAGGATTTACTCGCTCTCCCTCCTAGTTCTATTCCCCGATCTCCGCCAGAGATCATATCCCTAAGCTCGATACCAACTGTGACGCCCCAAAATAGGTATACATCACCTATTCCGAGTTGTCAATCATACGGTATGTAAACAACTACAACTTTATTATTACAACAAGAAAGCGTGAGTTTGAATACAAATATTATCTTCTGCATAATATCTATACTCAAATAAATCCTCATCACATTTATCGATACATTATTTTACAAAAATGGTGAGGACTACTAAACAATCCTTTTCTAAAACCTTCATTCCATAACCCGACTTCGCACTCGCTATATTCTCGCCTCCCGAGAAAAATGGAACAAAAAGGAAAAGGGTGAGCTCAACTAGCTCAAGAAGAATATTATGACTAAGATAATATACAACAAATTATCGTTAGTCTTCAACAAGGAAAAATATAATAGAATACAATAGACAACAAATTTTAAATCAATATTCGCAATGAAATAATAATTCATTAGAAGAGTTAAGTAGAGAATGCAAACTACTATCTTCTATGTATGAATTTAAAAGTTCATCGCTCATCTTTTATCCCTCAGTAACATCAATCAATATACATCCGAATCAAATATTCATCTTTGCACTTCTGGCCAAAGATATTCATCATTGGTCATGTTCATCTAAACACTGCTCATCTTTGCAGACTACTACCAAAGATATTCTTCAGAAATCATTCATCTTTGCACTATGTGCCAAAGATATTCACTAATATCATCATTTAAGACCGAGGATGATGAAAAATATTTTTAAAGAAACGAATCCAAAGTGAAACAAAATGACAAGGATTAAGGATTAACGATTCGTACTTTTGTTTTATCCATGTCCAAAAATACCTCAAAAATAATCACAGTGGTGTAAAATTCAAGAATGATCAAAACATGGATACAATCAAAGCTAGTATCCGTAATAGATATTTTGGACAAAGAGAAGAAATTTCATTTTTCTATTGAATAAAGGTCGATATCGTGAATAAAGTCCGTGATACGTGAATAGTAATTCAAGACACCAAAAGATAGAAATTCCATAAAACATCTTCACGCTTCATTAATAGTACTCGTGAATAAGAACTCGTGAATAAGAACTCGCTTAATAAGAACTCGTGAATAAGAACTCATGAATAAGAAACCCCTGAATAGTAACCCCATACATGAAAAAGTTCCAAATTTGATAAAAACTTCAGATCAACATTTCAAAGATAATGATATTGAAGAAATAATATCATTACTAAAAAATAATATCCCTTACCTCGAAAGATCAAGATTTCTATTGTAGAATAACGTGTATAAGGTCAAGGAACTTGACCGTCTAAATAATACTCAAAGTATACTCAAAATACTCACAAGAATACGCCGATAATATAGAGAGAGAAAACTCAGCTTTTTGGTGTGATTTTCAATTCTAACCCAAGACCCTATTTATAGGAAAATGCTTAGAAACAAAAGCGTAAAATTTAATAAAATATATTATTATTAATAAATTTCCTATGCCTCTTTGGAAATCAGATCCCAACATTTCCCACATGCCAACCTTCTAGAAAGAAATGATAAAAATGTTTTTCATAAAATAAATAATTAAAACTTACAAAATCAATTATTTTGAGCTTCGTAACTTCAATAATTCATAATAAATAGCCCTTTCATCAGAAAATTCGAATCTCATGAGTTTTATAGGAAATTCAATTCTCTACAACTTTGCAGAAGAACGTTTTTCCAAATTCCAAATAGAAATTGACCGAAATCCATAAACTAAGCGATTTTTTATGTGCTATAATCAAATTTCAAATAATAAATGGGGTCCACCGACATGTTTAACATGTTTTAAACATTTATTGCAACAAAATACTCTTCCTCCTCAGATACTCATATATCCCACATTCGTTGTAAAAATATCACCGTTAATATATTATTAAAATAATATATTTAAACGAATTATTTTATCGAAAAAGATAAAATATTAATTTTCAACAATTATCATTTTAAAAATTTTCTCCATCTATATCCACATAAAATCAATATTTTCCTCATCATATAAATCAATAATTAATTATTCACAAATAATATTACAGTAATCACAATATTGACAACCGTGCAGCCTCAGAAAGAGGGGCTTTCCAATAAGAATTTTTCTTCTCACAAGCAATTAGGTGACCAAACCTCTCCTTAGATGTAACTTTCTAGACATTGCCAATAATGTTATCTAATAATATTATTCAGATAATATGAATTATTGCTTCGATAATGAAAAATATTCAGTAATGACAATTATCAAACAACAAAGAATATAAAATATCAACGCAGCAATTATTAACTCAATAAAAATCGAATAAAGAATTATCAGTAACCATTATTGAGTAGTGCCTTCTCACGTAAGAATCAATAATTGGTGCAATATCGTATGCCAGCATTGCTCAACAACGCCAGCGTATTAGTGTGTTTTAACCACCGGTATATTCCAACAAGATAATCTGTGAATAACTACGCCCGTTATTTAAAAAACAACTTATATTTGTCATTTTCTTCATCCAATCGCTTCAAGTTATGGGGCCCACACATGGTCGCTTGGCGCATTTAATATTCCCCGACAAGATTTAATATTCCACGCACCAAACTAATATTTCCGACGATAATGAATATTTTATAACCACTTGTTTATTTTGAAATATTTCATGTATTTAACCCTTAACTATCCACATTAATCAAATCAACCCTTACTATTTCAAAATAATAAATAAAGGAAATTCCTTTTATTTAAAAATTTCGGGGTCTTACATAAAGCTATGACTTGACTTGCACCAGATAGCAATACTCAAAGTATACTCAAAATACTCACAAGAATACGCCGATAATATAGAGAGAAAACTTCAGCTTTTCGTGTGATTTTCAATTCTAACCTAAGCACCTATTTATAGGAAAATGCTAGAATACCAAAAGGTAAAATTTAATAAAATATATTATTATTAATAAATTTCCTACGCCTCTTTGGAAATCAGATCCCAACATTTCCTACATGCCAACCTTCTAGAAAGAAATGATAAAAACATTTTTCATAAAATAAATAATTAAAACTTACAAAAATCAATTATTTTGAGCTCGTAACTTCAATAATCCATAATAAATAGCCCTTTCAATGTAAAAAATTGAATCTCATTTGGTTTTTATAGGAAATTCAATTCTACAACTTTACGTAAGAAAGTTTTTCCAAATTCCAAATAGAAATTGGACCAAATTCACAAACCAAGCGATTTTCATGTGCTATAATCAAATTTCAAATAATAAATGGGGTCCAATTACATGTTTAACATGTTTTAAACATTTATTGTGTGAGACCCCAGATTTTATCAATAAAGATTTAAATTTTGTTGAAATAATTTTTTAATATTATGGTGTGAATTTAAGATAATATTATAGTTGTGGGTAGATTTATAAATTTTGCAAGTATGCAAAGTTGATTATTTTATATTCGATTTGGCCTGGGAATATCTTGGTTTTTAGCAGGAATATTCGTGCATAACTACTCAATCATTGGTAGACCTTACAATGTAATTATCATTTGATCGAGAAAACGACAAAAATATTTTATTGAAATAACGGCGGAAGTTTTACTGTGGTTCTTCGCTGAACTACTCTAGTAGTAAAAGTACGGATAATAAGTGTGGTGGCATATAAGAATACATACCAGTATTGATTATCGATGCTTTGTGAGAAGTCACCGGTTTGATTCCATTATCACGATTAATAATATGAATTATTATAAGCGATAATGACGTTTTGTTTTATTCGTATTATTAACGTAATAAAATGTAAACATCTTTTATATAAAATAGAATACTTTATTAAAGTTATTCTATAAATAGAATATATTATATTTTATTACGCATAGTGTTCAAGATAGTGTTTTTGCATAATGTTCAGATAGTAAAATATTTTTATATAAATAGAATATATTATATTTTATTTAAAAGATTTTTCTTTAAATATGGAAATCGATTAAAGTAAATCAATCTGGACTGCTCATGGATTAGTTACTATGCATTCCATTTTCCTATAAATAAGCTCATTCCTTCATTATTTTCTTATTTAATTCATCAAACTCTACAGAGAGAAATTATAGAGAGTTTATATAGAGAAAGTTATAGAAAAAAGCAAGAAGAGTATTCTCGCTACTTCACTACTTCTATATTCATTTTTTACTGTAGAAGGGGGTGTTATTCTTTCTTCTTGAAGAGAACTTCATTATTCCATTCACTATTATTCTCGCATTGGAATAACTTTGTAAAAGTGGCATACCCTATACATAACCTCAGATACGCCAGATACCCTATACTTGGTGAAATCCTTATGTTATTCCATTGCTTATTATTCTCGCTGAATAACTCGTATACGGGTTTACCCTATACTTGGTGACATTCTTCTATTATTCGTTGGAACATCCTCGTCATGCAGTGTTTTACACAGGACCGGTTCCGCCTTTTTTATTATTATTACATTGGAACATCCTCGTCATGTGTTTTACACGGACCGGTTCCGCTCTTTTATCATTCTGTTGGAATATCCTATCGCGTGTTTTACAACGGATCCGGGTTCCATCTTTATTATTCTTGTTGGAACATCCCGCTTCGGTGTGAATTTCACCCGACCCGGTTCCGTTATTATTATTATGTTGGAATAACTCGCCTATGCAAGCACCGCATTTACTGGTGATTTCTTTTGTTATTCCATTCTTTATTATACCCAGGTTAAGTTAAAACTTTGACTTCTATACTCCATGAAATTAGTAGAATATCCTCGATATTTGCGTTTCATCCAAAGATCTTTCACGGAAATATTCTTCCGATCATTCTTGAATTTTACTCTATAAAACAAAGATTATGTTGACAATTTGGACGTTAATAATTCATGGATTAAATAATTCTTGAACTTGTTTTATTGAATTATTATGTCGTTGTCATCATCCTCATGTTATATTATGTTATCTTTGGCTTACGTGCATAGATGAACTTAGTATGATTATGATCGTGGATCATTCGGTATAATCACGACTTGATATAAATGATGTGACAAAAGTCCTCGATGGCCTCGTAATGCAAATGATGGATAGTTTTTTTGTATGATTATGACCGGGGGTGATTCGGTATAGTCATGACCATTGATAACTTGATGAAAATCCTCGACTGCGGTACAGGATGATTAGATGTGGTGGTTTATTTATTGTTTGAGTCTCAATGATAAAATTGATGAAAACCTTTTAAAACCTAAAAGATAGTAGACTTTATTTCTACTGACTGACTAGTTAAAGGATTGCTTATTCCGCATTGCTTGATTAAACTTGTTGTCTATTGTATTTTATCGGTTTAACATTTGTTGAAGGCTAATGATAATTTATTCTGCATTATCTTAGTCATAATATTTCATCTTTGGGCTAGTTGAGCTCACCCTTTCTTTCACCGTTTCTCTTGAGAAATGAGAACATAGCCGGGACTTAGCCTGGGAACGAAGTAATGGTCCAGAGGATAGCATTAGTAGTCCTCACTATTCGTGAAATAGTGTGATAATAAATGTAATGAGGACTCTTTTTGAGTTTGTATAATATCTAGTAGACAAAATTTGTATTCAAACTCACGCTTTATGTCGATTGCATACTACGCTTATATTAAGAAGTTGTATTTGAATTTATGTACCATGTAAGTGGCGACCAAGATGGGTGACGATACCTAATTTTGGGGCGCCACGGTTGGTATCGAGCCCAGGATATGATCCTCGCTAAGATGTGAGAATAGTACTAGGAGGGAGAGACGGGAATTCTTCGCTAGTATGACCTACCTAAAGCTATTTGGTATTTAATTGGTCGGGTCGAGTATAGGATAATATGTGATATGTTAATTAACCCTTATTTTGTGGCGGTGTTTGAAAATGGCATCCAGAGAATGTTGAGAATAAGAATGGAGCACAGAGAGATCGTTGATTCTCCACGAGATCAATAATCAGACAATGTACAAATGAGATAGCGATAATCCTCCGTAAACAACAACACCGATCAATCGACTAACGACAGACGTTTAAGAGGTTTTAGAATTCATGTAACATCAAAGCGGAAGCGACTTCGCCCAAAACGTAGGTGGAAACACGAGAAAACTCTCAAGCGGTCACCGCTAAACAATTCAAGGAGCTGGGACCACGGAGTTTAAGGAGAGCCAAAACCACTTCGCGGAAGCATGGATAAAGCAGATTACCAAGATATTTGATGTCTTGGGATGCTCCGAGGAGCAAAAGGTTCCTTCTTCACGCCTTTTATGCACATGGAGAGAGTGCATTACAGGAAAGTATTTGTCATTAAATAGTCTCAAATGTCTCCCAAGACACGCTTTGAGTCGCAGTTGGATGGGTACGCTTCATGAGACTCCCACCAGTAGTACGCTTTCGCCACTTTAACATAAAAGGTGGCGAATGGAACCTTCTTTCCTCCGTGCATCCCAAGACATCGAATATCTTGGTAATTTGTTTGACCCATGTTTCCGCATGATCGGATCCGCTTTCCTTAAATTCGTGGTCCCAACTCTTTGAATCGCTTGGTCGTGACAACCCGTGAATCGCTATCATTTCCTCCTCAGATTTTGAACACGAGTCTCCCCAAATTCGATTTTGCATGAATCGCAAAAAGCTTCTAAACATCCCTCGCTCATCATCGCGCCATGGTGTTGTTGCATGTGAGTACTCGCCTCTCCCCAAAATAGAGTATACATCACCCATGACGCCCTCAAAAGTATACATCACCCATTAGAGTCACAATATACGTATGTAAACAACTACAATTTTATTATTACAACAAGAAATCTGTGAGTTTAAATACAAATATTATCTTCTAGATAATATTTATACTCACATAAATCCTCATCACATTTATTGATACATTATTTTACAAAATGGTGAGGACTACTAAACAATCCTTTCTAAAACCTTCATTCCATACCCCGACTGCACTCGCTATATTCTCTCTCCCCGAGAAGAATGGAACAAAAGGAAAAGGGTGAGCTCAACTAGCTCAAGAAAAGAATATTATGACTAAGATAATATACAACAAATTATCGTTAGTCTTCAACAGGAAAAATTTAATAGAATACAATAGACAACAAATTTTCAATCAATATTCGCAATGAAATAATAATTCATTGAAGAGTTAAGTAGAGAATGCAAACTACTATCTTCTATGTATGAATTTAAAAGTTCATCGCTCATCTTTTATCCCAGAATAACAATCAATATACATCCGAATCAAATATTCATCTTTGCACCATGTGCCAAAGATATTCATCACCTGGTCATGTTCATTTAAACACTGCTCATCTTTGCACTACAGCCAAAGATATTAATCACCTATGGCCATGTTCATCTCAACACTGCTCATCTTTGCACTATGTGCCAAAGATATTCTTCAGAAATCATTTCAGAATGCCAAAGATATTCTTCAGAAATCATTCATTCAGACACTATGTGCCAAAGATATTCAATAATATCATCATTTAAGACCGAGGATGATGAAAAATTTTTTAAAGAACGAATCCAAAGTGAAACAAAATGACAAGGATTAAGGATTAAGGATTCGTACTTTGTTTTATCCATGTCCAACAATACCCCAAAAATAATCACAAAGTGGTGTAAAATTCAAGAATGATCAAAACATGGATACAATCAAAAGCTAGTATCCAAAATAGATGTTTTGGACAAAAAGAAGAAATTTTTTTTTTTTGGTGAATAGTGTCAGATACGTGAATAGTGCCAGAGATACGTGAATAAGGTCAGATACGTGAATAAGACACCAGTATACATGAATAGTAAACCGACACCAAAAGATAGAAATTCCACAAAAAACATCTTCACGCTTCATTTAATAAGACTCGTGAATAAGAATCGTGAATAAGAACTCATGAATAGAACTCGTGAATAAGAACTCATGAATAGTAAACCCGATATGAAAAAGTTCCAAATTTGATAAAACTTCAGATCAACATTTCAACATAATGATATCAAGAAATAATATCATTACGAAAAAAAATAATATCCCTTACCTCAAAGAATCAAGATTTTAAGGAAAGGCTCAAGTGATGTCGAATGAAACTTCAGATCAATAAAGAACTCTCAAAGTATCTAAATACTCACAAAATACGCCAATAATATAGTAGAGAGAAGAGAGAAAACTTTGTTTCGTGTGATTTTCAATTCTAACTTAGCCCTCTATTTATAGAAAATGTTAGCTACCAAGGCACTTCGACCGCCACCGATGGCTTTACCTCGCTACTATTGCCACCCACCACATTTGAAATAAAATTCAGCACATTTCTTCACCAACCACAAGTGGGGCCCACTCAATTCTAGAATTTTCCACCAAAATCAATTATAACCCTAATTTCCTAATCGACACCTCTTAAAATTCATAACAAATCATTCGTGCATTTTTAACGGCTCAAAATTTGTGGACATATACTCAACTTATGTATGTATAACATACCCAAAAATTACCATTAATCCAACTGGTTTGATTAAAATTATAATCCCCGCAATATATCTCAAAACCCCGATTTAATTTTTAATACCTCTAACTGTAAAATATCGATAAAACACCTCAACAATAATTTCTTCATTTATAACCACATAAATAAATCCATCATTTATATCCACATAAAATAAATATTTTTTTATCATATGAATCAATAATTAATTATTCACAAATAATATTATGTAATCACAATTATGACAACAAAGCCGCTCCTCAGAAAGAGGGCTTTCGATAAGGATTTCTCCCTCATCGGGCGCCGCAATTAGGTGACCAAACTCTCCTCGATGTAACTTTCTAGACATTGCCAATAATGCTATCTAATAATATTATTTAAATAATATGAATTATTGATCCGATAATGGAGATAATGCAAAGTGACAATTATCGAACAACAATAATATAAAATATCAACGCAAGAATTATCAATCAATAAAATAAAATATTGAACAAGAATTCATCGTGGAAAATTATTGAGTAAAGGCCTTCACGTAAGGATCAATAATTCAACAACATCGCAGGTAATACCGCAAAGCATCGCAGGCAACCACGCCAGACATCAGATTTTAACCACCGGGTATTCCAACAGCCTTAATTCAGAATAACTACGCCAAGTTATTTTTAACCAACTTATATTTGTCATTTTTTCATCCAATCGCTCTCACATGGGCCCACACATGGTCGCTACCGTCGCATTTAATATTCCCTGACAGCATTTAATATTCCACGCACCAAACTAATATTCCCGACAAAATGAATATTTTATAACCACTTGCTTATTTTGAAATATTTATGATTTAACCCTTAACTATCCACATTAATCAAATCAACCCTTACTATTTCAAAATAATAAATAAAGGAAATTCCTTTTATTTAAAAAAAATTTTGGTCTTACAACCTCCCTCCTTATGAAATTTCGCCTCTAAATCGACGACGACTGTGTTTCAAAAGGTGAGGATACCTCGCTTTCATTTCCGCTTCCAATTCCTGTGTCATTTCTCTATAGCATGATTCCTCCACAAAACTTTAACTTGTGGTATGACCTTTCATGCTGTAGGGACATGCTCCTTCCTATCCAAGATCTTGACAGTACCTCCTCACACGTTAAGTCTTTCGCTATCTCGTCTGGCTTCTAACTCAATAACGTGGTTCTGGTCTTTCACATATTTATTTAAGTATGATACGTGAAACACATTATGAACAATTTAGACATACTCTGAGGTAACGCAAGTCTATAGGCTACATTTCCTACTCTGGTCAAGAATTTGAAATGGACCAATAAATCGTGGATCGAGCTTTCTCTCTTCCCAAATCTTGTAACTCCCTTCCACGGAGCAACTCGCAACAATACATGATCCCCTACATTAAATTCCACGCCCTTTTCATGAAGATCCGCATAACTCTTTTGTCGATCTTGAGCCGCTTTGTATACGCTTGTCAATTATTTGGATCTTTTTTCAGTAGTCATACGCATTTAACTCGGGTCCCAACAATGTTGCTTCACCCACCTCATCCCAACATATCGAGAACGACATTTTCGGCCCATATAATGCTTCAATGGAGCCACACCTATACTTGCTCGATAATCGTTGTTGTAGGAGAATTCCACCAATGGTAAATACTTATCCTAACTACCCTTGAAGTCTCAGGACACGTAGTCTTAATAAATCTTCAAGAGTTTGAATAGTCCTCTCGATTGTTCGTCTGCTTGGGGATGGTATGTCAACTAAATCGCAAACTGCGCTCCATAGCTTTTTGCAAGCTAACCCAAAATCTTGAAGTGAATCTTGGGTCACGATCCAAACTATGGATACAGTGCATGCCATGCAACCTCACAATCTCATTTACGTATATACCTAGCAAGACGCTCAAGTGAATAAGTCTCCCAGACGGCAAGAAATGAGCAGACTTGGTTAATCTATCAACAATAACCCAAATAACATTGATGCCTTTGAGAAACCGTAGGAAGACCCAGAATCTAAATCCATGGTAATGTGTTCCCACTTCCATTCCTAATCTCAAGTGGTTGCAACTAACCTTTAGGTACTAGATGCTCCGCCTTTACACGCCGGGCAAGTTAAACACATCGAGATAAACTTTGCAATCTCTCTCTTCATATTATTCCACCAAAATGTATGTCAAGATCACGATACATTTTAGTACTTCCGTGATGGATTGCAAATGGTGTATTGTGTGCTCCATCATAATCTTGTACTTCAAATCGTAGTCGTTAGAACACAAAGTCTCAGAGTGGACTCAAGTATTCCTTCTTCATCAATTCTCGCCCTAATAGCTCCTTCTTGTACTTTCTTCTTCATACGACGATCGCCCCGGCCTGGCTCGAGCAACCTTAACTTTTCTATTAAAGTTGGCTCTACGCGATACTTGACATCATCGCACTCGCTCCTCAAGATATGATCTTCTACTCAACGCGCGCCACCTACCACGCTCGCTTTACCGTGATGGTATCAATAGTGGTGGAGTCTTTCAATAGCTCGAGCCAACGTCACGCCAGATGTTGAGTTCTTTTGAGTGAAGAAATATTTAAGCTTTTTATGGTCCAATATATCTCCACTTTCTCCCCATATAGATAGTGCTCCATATCTTTAGCGCTGAAAACGATCGGGCCGCTAACTCTAGATCATGAGTAGGATAATTCCTCTCATACTCTTTAAGTTGTCGCGAGGCATAGGCTATGACTTTCCCACGCACGCTGCATGAGAACACATCCTAACCCTTTGCTCAAGCATCATCAGAGATAACAAATCCATCCGAACCAGATGGTATTGTTAGAACAAAGCCAAATAAGTCTCCTCTTAAGCTCTTGGAAACTTTTCTCGCATTCTTCATTCCAAACGAATTTCAGATCCTTTCGAAAGTTATCGAAGTTAATGGAGTAGCGATTCGAGAAAACCCTTCCATTTAATCTCCGATAATAACCAAATTTAAGCCCAAAAGCTACGATTTCACCACCGACTTTTGGCTGTTCTAACTTCAGATTGCTTCAATCTTCACGGATCAACAGATACTCCATGTTTTGACACCACATGCCCAAGAAAGGCTACTTCCTCGCCGTAACTCGTGATTTCTTCAATTTGGCATATAGTTGGTTTTCACGGCTTTTCGAGTACCAAACTTCAAATGGTGCTCATGATCTTCACGACTTTTTGAATATATAAGGATGTCATCAATAAAGACAACAACGAATCGATCCAAATATTCCTTGAATACTTGGCTCATCATATCCATGAAAGTCGCAGGAGCATTAGTTAGTCCGAAAGACACGACTAAGAATTCATAATGCCCATACCGAAGTTCTCAAGGCGCCTTTGAATATCCTCGCTTCTAATTTTCAATTGATGATATCCGTAATCTAAGATCGATTTTTGAAAAGAATTGTGCCCTCAGAATCGGTCAAACAAGTCATCAATACGAGGTAGAGGATACCTATTCTCGATGGTGACATGGTTCAATTCCCGATAGTCAATACAAAGTCGATACCCCGCCTTTTTTTTTACAAATAAAACAGAGCACCCCAAGGAGATGTACTAGATTTAATGAAACCGATGTCCAACAATTCCTCAGAGTTGGACCTTTAACTCCTCAAGTTCAATAGAGCCATTCGATATGGGTTTTAGAAATGGGCTTTGTACCAAAGTTCAAGATCAATAAAGAATTCAACTTCACGCTCGGGGTAGAACGGAAGTTCTTCAGAAATACGCCAGAAAGTCAATAACAACAGAATATTATTCAAATTTTGACGTGTCTTTATTCAAATCCATAACATGGGCTAAGAAAGCTTGACATCCGCTTTTCAATAAACTAATAGCTTTTATGATTAGATATGATAGTTGATTGATTTTAATGGTTTAGTTGCTTGAATTCGCATAACAGTCAAGTTAGAATATGAAAACTAACAACCTTATTTAAAACAATCAATTTTGGTATGATGAGTAGTTAACCAATCAATCCCTAAAATCACATCAAAAGCAAGTATCTTTAAAGAGATAAGGTCAATGTGTAAGGTGATGGTGCCAACTTGAATCAAACAAGATTTATAAACAAGTGGATGTGATGAAAGTTTCTCCTAACTGAGTTTCCACAGACAGTCAAAGTCTAATTTCTCCTGAGTCAAGTTTAAACGCTGAGCACACATGCAGAGAGATAAATGAATGGGTAGCACCCCAGATCAAGTAAGGTATAAACTTCGCAAGAATTTATAAATAGCTTTACCCGTGATCACCTCGCTTGGGTTCCTCGACATGACTACCACAACAAACGCCTTCCCTAATCGCTGACTTTGAATTTTCTCGGGATGTTTTTGAGTCACCGCCCCTCACGAACTAGGTTTCGCTATCGCATAATTCGAGCGATATGTCCTTCCTTTCCACAACTATAGCATACCTTGAATCTGTCAGGGGCGCTTTGACCGATATGTCCCTCTTTTCCGTGATTCAGAAGATATGACCGGTGGTCGTTTCTCTCCCCTTAGAACCGGGCTTGTCACGCAAGACCGCTGCTCTTCACATAGTCGTTGTTAAATCTCCTTTTTAAAATCTCCTCCCGACTCGCTTTTTCGCTTTTCACGACTCATGATTACCACCCGAGTGGTTACCATTTCGTCTCATCTCGCTTTTCTCCGCAGTTATCATTATTCGTTGATCGCCATCTCTCGGTACGATCCTCGTTATGGTCCTCAGCCGACCGCATCAAGTTATCTCGCCTAATAATTGAGCCTCGCTTATAACATCCGAATAAAGAGAAAGTTTATGAGAAATGAGATAATCGACGTACGCCCGTTTCAAACCTCTAAGAAACATCCACATACACGCTCCTCATTCTCCACCAAATGAGGTGCAAACTCGATAACTCGCAAACTTTGCCTCGCATCGAGACACCGCCACGTTGTTTTGCTTCTAACTGATGAACTCCACTTCCTTCATACGATTTAACACTTTCGTGAAAGTATTTGTCATTAAATAGTCTCTCAAACGCTCCCAAGACACGCCGAAAAGCGGTACCGACGGGTACGCTTCACGCACTCCCACCAAAGAGTCCGCTTCGCCATTTTAACATAAGGTGGCGAATGGAACCTTCGTTCTCCGCATCCCAAGACATCGAATATCTTGTAATTTGTTCGACCCATGTTTCCGCCATGATCGGATCCGCTTTCCCTTAAATTCGTGGTCCCAACTTCGAATCGCTTGGGTCACGTGATAAACCCGTGAATTGCTATCATTTCTCCTCAGATTTTGAACACGAAGTCTCCTCGTCTCGATTTTGCATGAATCGCAAAAAGCTTCTAAACATCCCTCGCTCATCATCTCGCTTCATGGTGTGTTTCATGTGGAGGAACATTGCCACCTGCAGACGCTCTCCTCGCTGGCAAAGACAGCATCTCCACTGGCCTCATTTACTCCATCATTATATTCTCACCGACATTCTCAAACATCGCCATAAAACAAGGGTTAATTAAGGAAATCAATATATCACATAATATCCCTATATATCGACTCAACTAACAAATAAGCTAGTAGTAGACACACTAGCCAAGGATTTACTCTGCCTCCTCCTAGTTCTATTCCCCGATCTCCGCCAGAGATCATATCCCTAAGCTCGATACCAACCGTGACGCCCCAAAATAGGTATACATCACCCATTCGAGTTGTCAATACATGGTATGTAAACAACTACAACTTTATTATTACAACAAGAAAACTGTGAGTTTAAATACAAATATTATCTTCTAGATAATATTTATACTCACATAAATCCTCATCACATTTATCGATACATTATTTTACAAAATGGTGAGGACTACTAAACAATCCTTTTCTAAAACCTTCATTCCATACCCCGACTGCACTCGCTATATTCTCGCCTCCCGAGAAGAATGGAACAAAAAGGAAAAGGGTGAGCTCAACTAGCTCAAGAAGAATATTTATGACTAAGATAATATACAACAAATTATCGTTAGTCTTCAACAGGAAAAATTTAATGTAATACAATAGACAACAAATTTTCAATCAATATTCATAATGAAATAATAATTCATTAGAAGAGTTAAGAGAGAATGCAAACTACTATCTTCTATGTATGAATTTAAAAGTTCATCGCTCATCTTTTATCCCTCAGAATAACAATCAATATACATCCGAATCAAATATTCATCTTGCACTATGTGCCAAAGATATTCATCACCGGGTCATGTTCATTTAAACACTGCTCATCTTTGCACTACAGCCAAAAGATATTAATCATTGGCCATGTTCATCTCAACACCTGCTGCTCATTCTTGAAATCATTCATCTTGCACCACAGCCAAAGATATTCTTCAGAAATCATTCATCTTTGCACTACAGCCAAAGATATTCAATAATATCATCATTTAAGACCGAGGATGATGAAAAATATTTTTAAAGAACTAATCCAAAGGAAACAAAATGACAAGGATTAAGGATTAAGGATTCACTTTTTGTTTTATCCATGTCCAACAATACCCCAAAAATAATCACAAAGGTGTAAAATTCAAGAATGATCAAAACATGGATACAATCAAAGCTAGTATCCAAAATAGATGTTTTTGGACAAAAAGAAGAAATTTTATTTTTTTGGTGAATAGTGTCAGATACGTGAATAGTGTCAGATACGTGAATAAGGCCAGATACGTGAATAAGACCGTGATACATGAATAGTAAATCCGACACCAAAAGATAGAAATTCCACAAAAAACATCTTCACGCTTTCGCTTAATAAGACTCGTGAATAAGAATCGTGAATAAAGAACTCATGAATAAGAACTCGTGAATAAGAACTCATGAATAGTAACCCCGACATGAAAAAGTTCCAAATTTGATAAAACTTCAGATCAACATTTCAAAGATAATGATATCAAGAAATAATATCATTACGAAAAAAAAATAATATCCCTTACCTCAAAGAATCAAGATTTCTAAGGAAAGGCTCAAGTGATGTCGAATGAAACTCAGATCTAACAAAGAACTCTCAAAGTATCTAAATACTCACAAAATACGCCAATAATATATAGAGAGAAAGAGAGAAAACTTTGTTTCGTGTGATTTTCAATTCTAACTTAAATTTCTATTTATAGAAAATGTTAGCCCGCCAAGGCATTTGACCGCCACACCGATGGCTTTTACTCGCTACTATTGCCACCCACCACATTTGAAATAAAATTCAGCACATTTCTTCACCAACCACAAGTGGGGCCCACTCAATTCTAGAATTTTCCACCAAAATCAATTATAACCCTAATTTCCTAATCGTATACACCTCTTAAAATTCATAACAAATCATTCGTGCATTTTAATCTGCTCAAAATTTGTGGACATATACTCAACTTATGTATGTATAACATACCCAAAAATTACCATTAATCCAACTACGGATTAAAAATTATAATCCCCCGCAATATATCTCAAAACCCCGATTTAATTTTTAATACCTCCAACTGCAAAATATCGATAAAACACCTCAACAATAATTTCTTCATTTATAACCACATAAATAAATCCATCATTTATATCCACATAAAATAAATATTTCTTTTATCATATGAATCAATAATTAATTATTCACAAATAATATTACGTAATCACAATTATGACAACCAGTGCCGCTCCTGTGAAAGAGGGGCTTTCCGATAAGGATTTCTCCTCATCATGCGCCGCAATTAGGTGACCAAACCTCTCCTCGATGTAACTTTCTAGACATTGCCAATAATGCTATCTAATAATATTATTTAAATAATATGAATTATTGATCCGATAATGGAGATAATGCAAAGGACAATTATCGAACAACAATAATATAAAATATCAACAAAGAATTATCGAATCAATAAAATAAAATATTGAACAAGAATTCATCGTGTAAAAATTATCGAGTAAAGGCCTTTCACGTAAGGATCAATAATTCAACAATATCTGTAATACCGCGTGCCATCAAGCAACCACGCCAGACATCAGATTTTAACCACCGGGTATTCCAATGCCTTAATTCAGAATAACTACGCCCGCTATTTTTAACCAACTTATATTTGTCGCTTTCTTCATCCAATCGCTCACATATGGGGCTCACACATGGTCGCTACCGTCAGCATTTAATATTCCCGACAAAGATTTAATATTCCACCACCAAACTAATATTCCCCGACAAAATGAATATTTTATAACCACTGCTTATTTTGAAATATTTCATGATTTAACCCTTAACTATCCACATTAATCAAATCAACCCTTACTATTTCAAAATAATAAATAAAGGAAATTCCTTTTAAATTTGACTCGAGAAGTTAGACTTTGACTTATTGGTTGAAACCGTGCTAGTAGGAGCCTTAGTTTCCGCTTACTATTTTTAAATTTTGTTTGATTCAAATAAACACTTCTACGTTACCGTCGATCTTGTCTTTTGAAAATACTTGCCTTTGATGTGATTTTAGGAATCAATTGGTTAACTACTCATCATCTTTTCGTAAGGTTAGCTTTTATATTCATAACCAACTTCAATTATACTTGTAATTCAAAGTAACCAAACCCTAAAGTTAATCATCGTTATATCTGCCATAAGTAAAAAGCCCGATCCTTTCGTTGTTAACTTCCTTGTGTGGAATGCACCGGAGCGGACTTTTCGTAGGCGGCTATATCGTTGAATGAAGATGTTGAGTTGATAGGTATCATTGTGAGGTCTTATCGGGTTAAGGGATAGAAGTCAGTCAGATCAATGTGACGACTATCCAAGTCTTGGATGAGAAATGTATTTTGAATGATATTTCTATCATTAATAAATTTCTTGACGTATTCTTGAAGATTTCTAGCCTACCTTAGAGCGTGAAATCGAATTTCAGTATTGACCTCAAAGATAAAAACCCATTTCTTAAACCTCAAATATCTCTTCAACTAAATGAAGCAGGTTATTGGTTTATGATGAAAGTCATAATAAAAGCATTGGAATAATGAAAATCATGGGTATATGAAGTATTAGTAAGTTTTATGGTGAGTTATGTTGGTTGGTTAGTGTGAAAACATGAAAGTTTCTTAGAAATCACAAAGAGTTGAAAATCGATTTTTGTGAAAAACGTAATATGAAATTCAATTGATCATATCTCCTATTATATTTTGAATTTTTGAGTATGGTCAAGTTCTAGAGTTAGATCTATGAGTTACCTAACTAATCCAAGTGGAATTACTGGAAAAGGTGTTGTAGATTTTGTGTGGACTGATTTTAGCAAATGAGGCTAAAGCTGTAAATTTCAAAATGCTATTGCCCAGAAACTTTAAGGGACTGTTTTCGGCCACTTAAATTATGAGAAAAAATTCTGGCCTTTTGGTAAATGAAAGTATATGGTATAAAAGTACCTCCTGTCCAAAAATGAGCTCATCTCGACTTAAAATGAGCAAGTTTATGACTATTTCAATATTTTAGTTTTTCCGACGAAAAACGCTTATAACCGAGTTCTATAACTCTGATGACCATGAAATTTAAACCTGGAAGCTCACGTTAACATGTGTAAGGTCCTGCCAAGATTTGGGAATTTTTGGAGTTAAACTTGAGGTAGCTAATTTCTTAAGGAATTAAGTGGAAATTGATTTTAAAAAATAGTAAATGAATTTTAAAAATTCTGAGAAAATATATTTTCATTATGGGACTATATTATGCTAAATCCCAGAAAAGAAATATTTTTGGGACTAATTTGGTATTTTTCATGAAAATAGTTTAGTTACTAACATATGAGTTAAATATGTTATGTGAAGTATGAAAGTTGAAAATAGGATTTTATGGCTAGAATCCTATATAGAATATATGCATATATTTTGATGAGGGATTTGATAATTGGTGATGATATTTTATGAGTATGGCATTTTGAATGATTAAATGCATTATATGGTAAAGCGTAAACAATTGAGATAAATTGTTTATAAATTTAAGAAGTGATTAAAATATTGTTATAATATTAATGATATTAGATTATGAGATTATAAAGTGATTGAAAACATGGGGATATTCTTGAATCCTCGGATAAAATTATATTATAAATGTTTAATATTTATCCTTTATCTCATTTCGATCGATTCTTTATATCATTATCCTCATGCTTATATTATGTTGAAAAGTCATCTCAGTTCGTAGATGGACTTGGTATTGATTACGACTGTGGATTGTTCGGTATAATCATAATCAGTAAATGAATACACAATTATCTTTTCGTCAGAGTATAATGGATAATTTGTGGTCGTGATACTAATGAATATATCGTGGCGCCCGTAGCAAGGTGGATGATTTGATGATATGGATTAATTATCATTTGAGTCTCAAAGAATGAAATATTAATTCATGGATGTGGTAAAAGTTATCTTTGGCACGAACAAGAAAGATGAATTGTTAATGAATATCTTTTAGTAGGATTGCAAAAATGAATTTAATGTTTTCAAAGATAAAGGTATTCAAGGTATCCTCATCTCTTTATCATACTGTATGCAGTCGCATTCTAATTTCGAGTGGCTTAAATTCCATATGGGAGGGAGATTGTGAGACCCCTGTATTTTATCAATAAAGATTTAAATTTTGTTGAAATAATTTTTTAATATTATGGTGTGAATTTAAGATAATATTATAGTTGTGGGTAGTATTTATAAATTTTGCAAAGTATGCAAGTGATTATTTTATATTCGATTGGTCGGGGAATATTCGGTTTAGCAGGGAATATTATAACAACTACTCAATCATTGGTGGACCCTCTCATAACGTAATTATCATCGAGGATTGAGAAACGCATAAAAATATTTTATCGAAATAACTACGGAAGTTTTACATGCGGGTTACCGTTGAACTACTTTGTGAGTAAAATAGTACAAAGAATAAGTGGTGCAGTATAAAGTAGCACACCAGTATTGATTATTGATGCCTATGTGAGAAGTCACTCCGGTTTGATTCCATTATTATGTACGATTAATAATATGAATTATTATAATGATAACGACGCTTTTATTTTATTCAGTATTATTAACGTAATAAAAACGTAAACATCTTTTTATATAAAAGAATACTTTATTAAAGTTATTCTATAAATAGAATATATTATATTTTATTACGCATAAGGTTGCATAAATTGTTTTCAGACAAGGTTTGCATAGTAAAATATTTTATATAAATAGAATATATTATATTTTATTTAAAAGATTTTTTCTTTAAATATGGACCGAAATCGATTAAAGTAAATCAATCGGGACCTGCTCATGGATTAATACTATGCATTCCATTTTCCTATAAATAAGCTCATTCCTTCATTATTTTCTTTACATTTAATTCATTGAAACTCTAGAGAGAGAAATTATAGAGAGAAGGTTATAGAGAGAAAGTTATAGAAAGTTAAGAAGAGTATTCTCTGCTACTTCACTACTTCTATATTCAGTTTTTTACTAGTAAGTGGTGTTATTCTTTCTTCTCGAAGAGAACTTCTCGTTATTCCATTCACTATTATTCTCGTTGGAATAACTCCGTAAAAGTGGCATACCCTATACATAACTCAGATACGCAGACACCCTATACTTGGTGAAATCCTTTTATGTTATTCCATCGTTTATTATTCTCATTGGAATAACCTGTAGAGCACGCCATTAATTCTATACTTGGTGACATTCTTTCATTATTCTCGCTGGAACATCCTGTCATGTGTTTACGGACGACCGGTTCCGCCTTTATTATTATTCTGGAACATCCCGTCTTGTGTGTGTTTTACACCGACGGTTTCTCTTTATCATTCTGCATTGGAATATCCTATCTCGTGCGGTTTTACACCGGATCCGTTCCATCTTTATTATTCTCGTTGGAACATCCTCACGCTTGTGTGAATTTCACCGACGGGTTCCGGTTATTATTATTATGTTGAATAACCTCGCTCATGGCACCGCATGCATGGTGATTTTCTTTTGTTATTCCATTCTTTATTATACCCAAATGGGTTAAAACTTCTTTGATTTCTATACTCCATGAAATTAGTAGAATATCCTTGATATTCAGTCATTTCATCCAAGATCTTTTCACTTTTGAAATATTCTTCTCGATCATTCTTGAATTTTACTCTACATGAAAAATGATTACGTCTGATAATTTGGACGTTAATTAATTCATGGATTAAATAATTCTTGAACTTGTTTTATTGAATTATTATGTCATTGTCATCATCCTCATGTTATATTATGTTATCTTTCGCTTACGCAAGTATAGATGAACTTAGTATGATTATGACCGTGGATCATTCAAGATAATCATGACTTGATATAAATGATGTGACAAAAGTCCTCAAAGGGCCCAGAATGCGTTGATAGATAGTTTTTTTGTATGATTATTACTGATGGGTGATTCTAAGATAGTTCATGACCATTGATAACTTGATGAAAATCTTGAATAGTGGTACGTGGATGATTAGATGTGGTGGTTTATTTATTGTCGAGTCTCAAAATGATAAAAATTGATGAAAACCTTTTAAAACCTAAAAGATAGTAGACTTTATTCTCTACTTGACTCTGTTAAAGGATTGCTTATTCAGAAGCTGCAGCTAAACTTGTTGTCTATTGTATTTTATCACTTTAACATTGTTGAAGGCTAATGATAATTTATTCTACGCATTATCTTAGTCATAATATTTCTTATCTTTAGGCTAGTTGAGCTCACCTTCTTTTCACCGTTTCTCTTGAAATGAGAACATAGCCGACGCAGCTTCGGGGGTAAGAAATGGTCCAGCAGGATAAGATTAGTAGTCCTCACTATTCGTGAAATAAGGTGATAATAGTCATGAATGAGGACTCTTTTTGAGTTTGTATAATATCTAGTAGACAAAATTTGTATTCAAACTCACACGCTTTATGTCGATTGCACACTTATTATATTATATTAGTAAGTCAGATTGAATTTATGTACCATGTAAGTGGCGACCCAAGATGGGTGGACGATACCTAATTTTGGGGGCGCCATATATACAACTAAAATACTCTTCTCCTCGTGATACTGGTATATCCTACATTCGTTGTAAAAATATCACGAATTAATATATTATTAAATAATATATTTAAATAAATTATTTTATCGTAAAAAGATAAAATATTAATTTTCAACAATTATCATTTTAAAAATTTTCTCCATCTATATCCACATAAAATCAATATTTTCTCATCATATAAATCAATAATTAATTATTCACAAATAATATTATGTAATCACAATATTGACAACTGTGCGAGGCGGTTCCGTGAAAAGAGGGCTTTCCAATAAGAATTTCTTCTTACTTGGCGCCGCAATTAGGTGATTAAACCTCCCTTAGACAGAACTTTACAGATATCGCCGATAATGTTATCTAATAATATTATTCAGATAATATGAATTATCGCTTCGATAATGAAAAAATCTTGTGTAATGACAATTATTGAAACAACAAAGAATATAAAATATTAACGCTGACAATTATTAACTCGATAAAATCTTTCAATAAGAATTACACGTAACCATTATCGAGTAGTGCCTTTCACGTAAGAATCGATAATTGAGTGCGATATCGTGTCTTCTACCGCTCAACAACGCGTGATTAGTGTGTTTTAACCAACAAGGTATTCCAAAGATAATAACGGTGAATAACTACGCTGTTATTTAAAAAACAACTTATATTTGTTGTTTTCTTCATCCAATCGCTTTCCGTTATGGGCTCCATACACGGTCAAGGCATTTATGCAATATTTTCCCCATGCATTTAATATTCTAGAAATGATGCGATATATTCCAACGACAAACGAATATTCAAACAACAATGAATATTTTATAACCACTTGATTATTTTGAAATATTCATGATTTAACCCTTATAACTATCCACATTAATCAAATCAACCCTTACTATTTCAAAATAATAAATAAAGGAAATTCCTTTTTATTTAAAAATTTTAGGTTTACACACGTAATGTTATAAATGATGTGGTAAAAGTCCTTCGCACGTCATCGCATTGATAGACGAGTTGTTGGCATGAATGCGTGACCATTGGCGATACTTATGAATATCTTTCGTGCCGTAGTGCATGGATAATTCGTGGATGTGAATCTTAATGAATATCTACGGAATTAGTAGTACTTAATAATTAGGTGATGTGAATTATTTATTAAAATTCGAAGTCTCGATAAAATTGATGATAACATTTTTAAATCATAGAAAATAGTAGATATCATCACTTCTACTTGACTTCTTCTAATGGATTGTTTGTTCCATCAGAGTTGAACTTGTTATTTATCAGATTATATCGGTTTAACATCGTTGATGGCTAAATTCGATAAATTATTCGCATTATCTTAGTTATAATATTTCTTTCTTTCGCTGAAAATTGAGCTCACCCTTTGCTTTTATTGTTTCTCTTCAGAAATGAAAAGCGTGGCAGGACTAGCTCGGGGAATGGAGTGATCGGTGAGACGGTGGTTGTAAGTAGTCCTCACTATTTTATAAAATAAAGTGTGATAATAATTGTAATGAGGACTCCATTTGAGTTTGGATATTGTCTAGAAGATAATATTCGTGTTAAAACTCGAAAGTATGCTTTGTCGTATTTTACATGACATTGTATAATTGTTGTATTTGAATTTTATACTATGTATTCGATTTGACTCAAAATATATGATGTTTACCTATTTTAGGGGCATCAAGGATGAAGGATGATCTATAAAAGTGAAACTCCCATTGAAGAATTTCCACACACTTTCCCATCTTTTTAAAAAATCTACTAGTATATTGTGAGTATTTTTTGAGTGAGGTAAGAAACTTTAAGCATCTACTAGGATGTATTGTTACGATTATCAATCAGCATATGTCAGGTTTTATTCATATATTAATTAATTTATTTATTTATTATTTTTAATTTCTTATTATTTTATTTTCCATACACAAGTTATAGCACATGATCTTGTTATAAAAATATTATAAGAGAATATTATTTTAATATCTATTTTTTCTCGATATTTTCATACGATACTCTTTCTCACACAAAGATGGATCCACTTTATACTTACGTAGTGAGAGAATCATTATTGAAATATCAAAACACATGTTAAAATATCATTTTCCATATTATATTATATCTTGTT